>NWSH02000008.1:13624357-13662271 GCA_002382865.2 Heliothis virescens | reverse complement strand
TATTCATCCTTGAGGGCTTTCGTTGCGTGCGCTGCGAAAACGGTTCAAGATACCAAAAATATATGTAGGAAAGAATGATTCCTCTTGAAATGAGCTAAAAAAATGTCCGCGACAGTATACGTCTATCTTTTAAGATTAACACTCTAGAACCGTTTTTATGGTAATCTTTGGTGGAAATGAATGCATTATTTGTTAAGAGTTGTCAACGTAATAATATTAATCTGTATCCAAATAAATAATAAATATTGTTGTTGATTAAGAGTATTTAATCTATACTAATTAATATTATAAAGCTGAAGAGTTTATTTGTTTGTTTAAACGCGCTAATCTCAGGAACTACTGGTCCGTTTTGAAAAATTCTTTCAGTGTTGGATAGCTCATTTATCGAGGAAGGGTTTCTTTTTATCCGGGTGCGTCGAGTAGTCTTCTATCTTCTTCTTCTTCTATCTTCGTCTTCTTCTATCTATCTATCTATATAAATAAAACTCAAAGTCCTGACTGATTCACTGACTCAACATCGCACGGCCCAAACCCGTGAACCTACAAAGCTGATTTTTTTCACAGAGGTTCATCTTAAGACTCTGACACGTGTTAAGAAAGAATTTTTTGAAATTCGTGTCCTAAGGGGTTGAAATAGGGGTTAAAACTTTGTATGGCGAATGAATATTAATTACGAATTTCGACATGGAACTTGGTGAAGTTACTCCTTGAAATAAATAAGTAAACACGTGTTTCACATTTTTTTTAAATAAATCCATTAAAGGGTTAAAATGGGGTTTCCGGTTAAAATGGGGTTGACAATTTGTATGGTGAACTAATCAACGCAAGGCCCAAACCCGTAAACCAATAAAGCTGAAATTTTGCACAGAGGTTCATCATAAGAGTTTCACGCGAGATAAGAAACGATTTTTTAAAATTCGTCTCTTCAGGGGTTGAAATAGGGGTTGAAATTTGTATGGCGAACCAATATTAATGACGAATTTCGACATAAAACTTCGTGAAGTTATTCTAAAAATTTATCCACGTGATGAAATTTTTCTGCTGAGATATTTAATTTGAAGATCTAGAACACCTTATGTGGAACTTCAAGAGCCCAGCTATACTATAACACGTGTAGGAATGATGTCTTAGCAAAAGTTGTTTAGTCTGGTGGGTTGACTTACAAAAATGAAAGTTCTGAATCGCCTCGCATATTCAGTCGCTACCGGGCTCTTAGAATACGACATCAGATGCTTCAGATCTTTCATTTTGACGACCCCGTTGTCGCTGGCATAAGCGACATGATCCGCGTACGAAGTCGCGGGTAGAAGCTAGTATATGTATATATAAGGGATTTAATGAACTTTGATTTTAGTGGAAGACTTTTCACTCATAAAATTGTCTTTTTAAAATTTTAGTAGAGGCTTTAGTAAAATAAAATTTGTTTTAGGTTTCAGGAAACTTTAAATCCTAATAACAACCAAAACAGCAAACAAATAAAAAACACAAGCGCCAATAAAAAGGCTATAGCATTAAACAATCTTGCTAAGGAGCAAAATGAAGACACATAACGAACGTGGTTTGGCGCTTTGCCTAGATACTATGACACAAGAAGTGCAATCTACCGCGACATTCTTTTACATAAACGTTGCATGGTTGGCGCGAGGTATAAGAAGAAGCGATTTGAAATTATAGTGGCAATATATCTAGTAAAATGTTACTATTGAAATTTTAACGACCAGTTTCATAGGTTACTGACAGATAAAAAAAACTAATCAAAATTCAAAACAATTCTATTGCATTATTAGCTAGCAGTTATTAGCTAGCTAGCTAAGACTTTATCTGGAACATCTGGAACTGGAAGATAAAAAAACAGAGGTATGTGTAGTATGTGAATAATTATTGAAAGGGAAGAAATTTATGGATAGAGTGAAAGAAAATAACTTAGGAATTGGAATTACGACCAGGAGGATGATGGATGATGATAATGTAAATACTTGCATAAGATCATAATGTAGTGTGGGACTGATAGAATGAGACTGAAAAATAAGTTAAGAAATCAATTAATAACACAGAATAACTTTCAAATTACGTACTATGCTTATATTGAATGTGTTAAAATAGAGAAACAATAATAAAGAAAATATATTAAAATTGCAGTTAAGTATATCGCTTGTAGCTTGCACCACACAAAGAGATCACATGCAAGCCATTTGTTGGGGAAAAGCTATGGGGTTGCAGTTTTTATTATAAAGCTTGAGTTTCGCCTGCAACGTTCTAACGGATGCTTTTTTCTTATTTAATACCACGCCTCGGTGCATTCGCTATATACAAGATGAGTACTTTGCAAATATTATGCACAATTAGTGTTTAGATTTAGAGATGTGTGTGGCTTGTAGCGTGAAACTGAATGGGATTTCGGATAGGTAACTGAAATTGTATGTTTCTTTAAAAGAATTTGTCTAGAAAAAAAATTAAACCACTTCTGCATATAATACTAAAATTTTGACGAAGTAATATATATATATTGCAGACATATATATATAGACATTGCAGTTTTGGGAAGGAACCATGAGTGTGGGTTGCATAAGTATCGATAAAGGCAAATCCAATAAGTTTAAAGCCGACCCCAAATCGATTAGAATTTTTTAAAAGTAAAGTTCAAATCAGAATAGAAAACAGGTATCCATTACGTAACGAGAACACTGGAGAGTCACCCAGTCATCCAGCCAAAATGGCATACAATTCAAGATCAAATTTCGAAGGCATCTAAAACGGTCTTCAAACTCAAAGTGCTATATTGATTGCTTCGAAACAAGGCTTCGCGAGTTTCCCAAGATATGTTTGATGAAGCAGACGACCAATATACCTGAGGATCGGGATCTCAGGAAGTAGTATCTGGTTCTGACTATTGTTTCAGTTTATTGGGTTGGCAAACTGCAATGTTACAAGCTGTAATTTGCCTGTATTCGGAATAGCAACGCAATTTGTAACTGGATTATTCGAAGCTTGCGATATACTTGCTCTGGATTTGATTATGTCAATTAGTTTAGGTATTTCATACTGTATATGATTGAATGAACTTAAATTATGAATTGCCCTAGTTCTAGTGTAATTATAATATTTATTTTATGTCTGACTATTGCTAAAGATTGGACCAAAATTATTTCCCATTCCCACCTATTTACACTCAAGAATAAATCTAAATATTTCCTGAAACAAGAACAGTAACCAAAAGCACCCTTGTCACTCCGAATAAAATCTGCTTTAACGCTTTTTATATCTCCCACAAAGCCTCAAACGATAGAATATCCTGACCTATTTGTTCAGAATTACTGTACATCAAATCAACCACCAATTTGTCAATCCAATGCACACAAATTCAATCATGCTACATACATTTTATTTCCAGACGATTTGTCTTGTAAGTTGATTTGTGAAATATTCGATCGAGCCGTCTCAAGTGCGCGTTATTGTAAAATATTTCGAATAATACCGACTATTATTGGGCACTAGACATCCCACGGGGTATCACGTGGATATTAAATGTTATCCGAATACTTTGAGATACTGAAATGAAGGCTGTAGGGGAATGTTTGTAGTATGGCGGATGTCATTATTTTGTAGGTTTATGTCTTTGGAATTTTGTATAAAATATTGTAGCATTAATTAATCAAATTATTCAGAAGAAAAGATTCGTGGAAATGGTTTATTTTGGTCTTCATTTATAACATCTACTTCATCGTAGTTTTAATGTATATTTCTATCCTTAAACTTACCAATTTAAATACTGGTACTAAAAATATTCTTCTTACTATTTTTAGTTTGTTTGTTAATGTAATAATTGGTAGTCAAATCAATTAGATCGCTACTAAACAACATTGTTAAGGCACAATATTTCGCTGGCAATATTCGTTTTAATTAACTATAGACTCGACTGGTCGCACAAAAGACAGTCGGATGTCCGCGTGGGGTGGAAAAGGACTTTTAGAAATTACGACTACGAGACGACTCATGTTTTCATGAAAAAAAAAATCTACTTAGATAATAAGTAAAATCGCCTCATTCCGATACAGTATGTTTTTCTTGCTTACATTTTCTGTCAGACTTGGGCTGTATTAAGTGATCGGAAGTAAGCCTTTTGTCCCTAAATTTAATATTGCCAACAAATTAAGTCGACTATAACATCTGGAATGCCTACTATTCTGACAATATATAAACACGATACAAAAATAAAAAAAAAGTTTTACATAACAACCATATAAAAATCTAATTTTCTACTTCATTAGCCGACAGATACCTATATAATTTCACCAATCCCCTATACCTAAAACATCGTACAATATAAACAGCTTTCGGGTTAAATAATTCGGGATGGTAGCAGGGCGTCAGCACCATTGACAAAGGTCATTCATATTGTACTTCACGCTTCGCCGGCCACACTAATTCCGATTATGTCTATTTGTGTCTATAGTCTGCTAGTCCAGGCTATGTGTCCGACTATAGATACGGCTAGCTAGTCTTGTATACACGTTTTGTAACTAGTGTTTCAATTGCAGAATATTCGAGCATAGTGCAATGATTTTCCTGTAAAATGTAGTTTAAATTTTGATTTTGTCTATTTGTGTCTGTGGATGCATGTGATGCGGAAGAATGAGGCCCATGTTGTAAGGATGGTTTTGAGCATGAATGTGGGTGGATATTATGGAAGGGGACAGCCAAAGAAGCGATGGATGGATTGTGTAATAGTCGATGTGGTTAGGAAGAGAGTTACTTGTGAGATGACGGCAGAAAAAAAAATATGCTGCACCAGCCCCAAATAAATTGGGATAAGGACAGAAAATGAGTGCAATAAGTTTTGTGTAAATGTACCTAATTACAATTTCGATTATGTCCTTTTGTGACTATTATAAAATATAGTCTACTGACAACCTAGGTGCTCTGTATCGTGACTATAAATAGTATATTAAGCTGTTTGATATAGTATTTAATGACAAAAAAATAATGACGTGCAACTCGTTTGACTTATCATATGACTGTGGTAGGTCTATTTGAAGTCAAAAAAATACTTCGACATTGACATAATATAAGCTTTAAACGCTTTCTCTTTTAATATTATTCTATCAACTCAAAACATTTCTTATTTTAAAACCGTAAGCTCTATTCCAAAACGTAAACAAGCAAAGCATACACCAGAACCATTTTAATATTCGTATCAGGCTCCACCTAATCGCAATAGCCAAACCAAACCACGTCAACGGTTAATTAACAAAATATTTGACATGAATAAATCAAAGACATATTCATGTCATANTTTGATTATGTCAATTAGTTTAGGTATTTCATACTGTATATGATTGAATGAACTTAAATTATGAATTGCCCTAGTTCTAGTGTAATTATAATATTTATTTTATGTCTGACTATTGCTAAAGATTGGACCAAAATTATTTCCCATTCCCACCTATTTACACTCAAGAATAAATCTAAATATTTCCTGAAACAAGAACAGTAACCAAAAGCACCCTTGTCACTCCGAATAAAATCTGCTTTAACGCTTTTTATATCTCCCACAAAGCCTCAAACGATAGAATATCCTGACCTATTTGTTCAGAATTACTGTACATCAAATCAACCACCAATTTGTCAATCCAATGCACACAAATTCAATCATGCTACATACATTTTATTTCCAGACGATTTGTCTTGTAAGTTGATTTGTGAAATATTCGATCGAGCCGTCTCAAGTGCGCGTTATTGTAAAATATTTCGAATAATACCGACTATTATTGGGCACTAGACATCCCACGGGGTATCACGTGGATATTAAATGTTATCCGAATACTTTGAGATACTGAAATGAAGGCTGTAGGGGAATGTTTGTAGTATGGCGGATGTCATTATTTTGTAGGTTTATGTCTTTGGAATTTTGTATAAAATATTGTAGCATTAATTAATCAAATTATTCAGAAGAAAAGATTCGTGGAAATGGTTTATTTTGGTCTTCATTTATAACATCTACTTCATCGTAGTTTTAATGTATATTTCTATCCTTAAACTTACCAATTTAAATACTGGTACTAAAAATATTCTTCTTACTATTTTTAGTTTGTTTGTTAATGTAATAATTGGTAGTCAAATCAATTAGATCGCTACTAAACAACATTGTTAAGGCACAATATTTCGCTGGCAATATTCGTTTTAATTAACTATAGACTCGACTGGTCGCACAAAAGACAGTCGGATGTCCGCGTGGGGTGGAAAAGGACTTTTAGAAATTACGACTACGAGACGACTCATGTTTTCATGAAAAAAAAAATCTACTTAGATAATAAGTAAAATCGCCTCATTCCGATACAGTATGTTTTTCTTGCTTACATTTTCTGTCAGACTTGGGCTGTATTAAGTGATCGGAAGTAAGCCTTTTGTCCCTAAATTTAATATTGCCAACAAATTAAGTCGACTATAACATCTGGAATGCCTACTATTCTGACAATATATAAACACGATACAAAAATAAAAAAAAAGTTTTAC
Organism: Heliothis virescens; assembly: GCA_002382865.2. Classification (NCBI taxonomy): domain Eukaryota; kingdom Metazoa; phylum Arthropoda; class Insecta; order Lepidoptera; family Noctuidae; genus Heliothis; species Heliothis virescens. The sequence goes on along the minus strand of NWSH02000008.1, from coordinate 13,655,758 downwards.
ATAACAACCATATAAAAATCTAATTTTCTACTTCATTAGCCGACAGATACCTATATAATTTCACCAATCCCCTATACCTAAAACATCGTACAATATAAACAGCTTTCGGGTTAAATAATTCGGGATGGTAGCAGGGCGTCAGCACCATTGACAAAGGTCATTCATATTGTACTTCACGCTTCGCCGGCCACACTAATTCCGATTATGTCTATTTGTGTCTATAGTCTGCTAGTCCAGGCTATGTGTCCGACTATAGATACGGCTAGCTAGTCTTGTATACACGTTTTGTAACTAGTGTTTCAATTGCAGAATATTCGAGCATAGTGCAATGATTTTCCTGTAAAATGTAGTTTAAATTTTGATTTTGTCTATTTGTGTCTGTGGATGCATGTGATGCGGAAGAATGAGGCCCATGTTGTAAGGATGGTTTTGAGCATGAATGTGGGTGGATATTATGGAAGGGGACAGCCAAAGAAGCGATGGATGGATTGTGTAATAGTCGATGTGGTTAGGAAGAGAGTTACTTGTGAGATGACGGCAGAAAAAAAAATATGCTGCACCAGCCCCAAATAAATTGGGATAAGGACAGAAAATGAGTGCAATAAGTTTTGTGTAAATGTACCTAATTACAATTTCGATTATGTCCTTTTGTGACTATTATAAAATATAGTCTACTGACAACCTAGGTGCTCTGTATCGTGACTATAAATAGTATATTAAGCTGTTTGATATAGTATTTAATGACAAAAAAATAATGACGTGCAACTCGTTTGACTTATCATATGACTGTGGTAGGTCTATTTGAAGTCAAAAAAATACTTCGACATTGACATAATATAAGCTTTAAACGCTTTCTCTTTTAATATTATTCTATCAACTCAAAACATTTCTTATTTTAAAACCGTAAGCTCTATTCCAAAACGTAAACAAGCAAAGCATACACCAGAACCATTTTAATATTCGTATCAGGCTCCACCTAATCGCAATAGCCAAACCAAACCACGTCAACGGTTAATTAACAAAATATTTGACATGAATAAATCAAAGACATATTCATGTCATATTACGTCATGCTAATCGTATTACCTGGTACTAGCATGCAGGTGTAGCTGTGTGTGTGTGTGTGTGAGTGTGTGAGTGATGACGTTGATGACAGGGCATTGTGGTGGCTTAATCATATCAAGGGCTCATTAATTATTCCCGCGGGGCGTGATGCCGATTCAATGCTGATGTATGGCAGTTGTTATTTATGCGTTTGTTTCCAAGGTATTAGCGGCCATTGTTTTTCGTGTCTTGGTTCGGACTTGTTCTTTCGAATTTGGATCTTAATATTACCGGTGTAACGTTGAATTTTGAAAATTGAGTTTTTTAATTATAATCGCAAGCGATTTAAACCTAAATTACTTATCCACCATGATGGTCCAGATATCTACAGCAAATGTAAACATACCTGTAACAAAAACAAAACAATGGTTAGAAAAATATGTCAATATTTATAAAAAAATATTCAACAAAATAATTTCCCTTGTACACTAAAATTGAGACATACTCATATGTTATTAAGTCCGCTCGTGTGACACATATGCACACCTATTAACTCAGACCAGTAATATCAAAGAGATGGTAACCAAAGAGCTACTAATTAGAGGAGTAGGTATCAACGTTGTAACCGCAATAACACTCGACTTGTAATTAGTATCGTCTCCTATTACGTTCGTAGCTCCGTGACGTGTAAGGAGTTAGATTTCTTACGTCAAAGAGTTTCATTTTTGGTTGAAAAATATGATTATATATTTGAACTTATTATAAAAGTATCATGGAACACATTTTAATTGAAGTATGCTATAATTTTGTGTAAATGCAATTAAAATTTTAAAATGAACTTCATGTAGTTTCAGTAACTATTTACGTAATACATTTGGCTCTTAGATAATGGCCGTAGTATTAAATTTTGACATTTGTTTTGGCCCACGATGTATATGAAATTAAATTTCCTTTATCTCCTATTGAAAAATCCAGACCATTTTGACAGGTTTCTTCTAACGTCAAACTATACCATAGCACTTATATACTTTAATCTTAGACACAATATCTAATAACCACTCACTCCCTTATTTTGTCTCAAGACACCTTACACCTTGTTTCTACAATGTTTTGACGTTAAAGACAAAAATACCCCATTGATACGTGCCATTAACGAGGGGATAAAAACATGGTGTAATTGATACCTGACATGTATCACTGCTAATAAGAAAAAGAAAACCCTGTGTGATCTTGATACTTGAAGACAGTGAAAAACCAAAATATTGGCAATTTGAGTTCTAGTTCCATTGTGCACTTTTCAGTAGCCTGCTTTTTAAAGAACAAGAACAACGAAAATTTTAGTTTGTTATAAAAACTATTATTAGTTTTTTTTGTTCGTGTTTTGAATCATAGTTGATAGACTGTTTGCTATGTCTAAAAAACGTATACAAAATGTTTTAAAATAATACTGACTCTTTCCTTATTATTGAGTTATCACAACTATTTCAAACACTTAAAATTTGTTACAAATCTATCAGGAACATTCATTATTTTTCAACGTTCTAAAAACCGAAACATCTCCATCAAGTTGAAAGAACTCAATAAAAAGTTACATTCCCAACAAAGAAGCTAAAAATCAGATATTATTTTCATTTTCCACAATGAAATAGAACTGAGTACGGGGTGAAACGACGCGTTTGACTTTAACAAATGATATTATAGCAAAAATGCAATGTCTGAAAGTTACACAAATCGCCCAGAGAAAATATAGCGCAGACTCGCCGTAGAACCCTTTTTGGTGATAAATTACATTACTATTTTTAAGTTCAATAGCTCTAAGAAATGGCTTTAAAACCTTTGGTCAATTTTTGGTTCTGGGAATTCGTGAGTGGATTAAAGTTGATTCAATTTCGACGTCTTGGATTTTTACTCACGACTTCAAATACGATTTTTCCAATAGACTGCATTTTTAATGCTACAGCCAGAAGAATGGCCACCAATGAAATTCATTCAAGAAAAAAGTACGCACCAATGACAAAAAATAATCAACATACCACCAAAAACCACAATCATTCCGTCTAAGCCAGCTAAATGACAAAAGTACCTAAAGACCAGGTAGGGGTTGAGTGGGGGGTAATAGAGTGTCATCTTGGCATTATAAATGATCACTCTCGACTCCGCCGTAGGTAGCTCCGTCTACACTGTTTTTACATTTACCACATCGGATTAGGTTACCCCTTTTCAAACCACCATAATAAGAATGGAATGGTTAAACCTGGTTTCGGTCCATTTATTTTGTTGTTTGTGCGGATTTTTAGGATAGGTGCTGAAGTTTTGAATATAGAGGTGAGAAAGTAAAAACGTACACCTTTATCGCAGTTGCGTAAAATAAGGCTGAGTGATAACGTTATTTTATGATGTCCATGTCTATAGCTTAAAATAAGCAATAGCAAGCTGTTAGCATTTGCATTCTATTTTGGAATCCGAACAATATTTTTGAGATAAAATCTTACTAGTAGCCTAACTAATCGCATAGCAAATTGCATAATAATCTTGTAGTACTTTTCTCCTTTTTGCGCAATTTTTATGCAAAGCCAATATGTAAAGTTCTACAAATATTTACATAAAAAAAAAACATTCTATTAATAACACAATATTAAAATTCAATCAACAATTTTAAATCAAAACACCAAAAGCAATAACCTTTTTGCAGACGAAAGCCCAAAATAACTGTACCCCAATACGAACCCTTACAAAATTCGAGACACATCACAAACATACACTGAAATGTTAAATTCTCGAAATATTCGCACAAAAGGATAGAGGAAGCGTTGTACAAAGCACAGGAAATTGCCTATCAGGAGTTGGTAGTAATCAAACCTGCGCCAATCTAAGTTCGGAGCGGTACATTCTACTTAATGAGATATTTACATAGAGTTTATTAGTGCTGGGAGGTTACTGGTCAGTTTGTAACTGACAAATGATTTTGTATTCATGATGTGATTATGAGTAACTTTTTGGGACTTGTTCACACAGTCTGGCTGTGTGCTTATAATAGTTTTATGTAAGAGGTAAAATGACCATGGTTTGTTGTGTAAAAGAAGAATATTTTGTGCATTTATAAGTAAAGCCCGAAGGTTTAAAAAATAAGTAGTAATTAAGTATCTGGTTGATGTACCAGAAATTTTCAGTTCCAGAATGTCTTTTTTAAAACAAGCTGTATGTTACACATAATAGAGTGTATTATTGCTTAACAAAGGCACACTAATAAGACCTATACTTCAATCTAACTTTGGTTCGGACGGTATTCAGTTTAATGAGATATTTTCCCAAAAAGTACATAGCTTGGAATAGAAGGGGTTAAAAGAATGATACTGGATATGGTCAGTTTTTAGATTATTTGAGTTCAAAACCATACTGAAGGATTTAAAGAATAATGTGGATGATTTTATTAAAACGTTGATAGAATCCAATTAGCCTAGAATGTGTAATGTAACTTAATACAGTCTAAATAATAGGTTATTAAAGTCAAGAACATGACATAAAACAGCTTTTTTTTTAGCATGATGTTAAAGCTCCTACAGTATGCTGTATCAAGGAAAATCACACCGTACCTAAAACAAAATCCAACAAGTATTCTTGGAGATCCACGAGAAACAATTAAGTACTATTTATTCTCCTAAAACCACAGTAGAATCTCATCCAGTATCATCGTTTTAAATCGATGTCTCCCTTCAAATATTGACAAACTTTCCCAAAGCGGGCGGTGATCGTCGCCAACTTTTAAGTGTCTCAGATAAATTAAGATTTTGGTTTAGTGTATTTTATAATACTTCACTGGTCGATAAGCGATTGCTTGTTTAGGATTTAAAGAGATATTGCTTTGAAAAGTCTGGAGAGTTATAGGAAAATAGTCTTATACTTCTATACAAAAACAATAAAGAGGATACATTTTTTTGTTTGCTTATGCCTTAAAGGCTCCGAAACTACTGAACCGATATTAAAAATTCTAAAATTTTTAATATCGGTTCTCTAAAGAGTGACTCTTTGCACATAGGCAACATTTTATCTGGGTGCGGGAGAACTTCCCTTGGGACGCGGTTGACACCGCAGAAATAAATCATTGTTGAACTGTAACCACTCCGCACACCCGGTTAAAAAGTAGCCAATAGCCTTCCTCGATAAATGGGCTATCTAATACTGAAATAACTTTTCAAATCGGATCAGTAATTCCTGAGATTAGTGCGTTCAAACAAACAAACAAACTCTTCAGTTTTATAATATTAGTATAGTTTTCTCTAAAATAAGTGTCCCGAAGAAAGCGAATTGTAAATAATAATTATTTTGATTTCATTACAATCGACAATATGCATAGTAATAGGCTTCGAATACTGACAACCAATTTAATAAAACAAAATTAATAAAGCACTTCAATTTCTCAAACCGCAAATATCATGACAGCAACATACCAGCACAGCTTTTTGCATTTTCAAAAAATATAGCAAAATAGTTTCGGCGAATATTACCGGTCCCATAATAGTGAAGAATGCTTTTGTCCCCATGGCGGGGGCTCGATGACATATTGGGTAACATATAGCTGGATCATGGGTACTCTGTATAGAGTGGTCGGGTTGTACCATTGTCTTTTGTTAGTTTATTGAATCGGTTCTGACCTGGGTGTAGTTTTGTGGTCGGTGAAAGGGTTGATGGTATATTGATGTTTTTATCATGGAGTTAGAAGTGTATAGATTTGAAATCTTTATTTTATTGGGAAATCAACTGCTGTAAAGAGCGTGGAAAGATTGATAGTAACATGTTTTATTGTACACAAGAAAATTATAGTCTTTACTAGCCGTTTGCCGCGGTATCACTCGCGTTCGGAGCAACTTTTTTTATCGTATGATTTTTCTCCTCAAAAAAAATATCGATATCGATCCAGCTGTACAGGCATGATTCGATGACAAGAGAAAATGGGGAGTGATTTTTATATTATAGATACATTGTTTAATCAAAAACCAATAGACCTAAATTAGTCACAAAAGGTACATCACATTGCTCAGCAACTACAAAAATATTATACTTACCTCAGAAAACTAATATTCTTAAATCCAATTGTTTTGCATCGACTTAAAATCGAGAAAGCTTAGTAGCACCCGGGTCGGAATATTCAAATACTTTGCCATATCCGATAATACCTCTCTCATGCAAAATGCATACAATATCATTCTTTACTTCATACACGAATGCTTCCCCAGCGTAATTCATGTAAAACTGGCTTTATTTGAATTTTATGCGACCAAATTTCTGGTTTATTTTTGCTCCTTTATGATATAGATCAGGTTTATGTACTTCCTTTATTCAATGATAGGGTATTAGTTTCAATTGTGGCTTGAGAAGTCTGAAGTCTGAATCAGGTCTTATAAAATCTAGATTATTTTGATTTATTCGTAAGTCTACTTTATGATACATGCGAACGTTTGTGAAGATGTTTGTTACTCTTTCACGCAAAAATTACTGGTTTTGATAAACCGCCAAACCGCAGAAATTTGTATATCATATTAATTAAGATATTTCATAACTAAAAATCTTATACACCACCTTTGTATTGCAATTAATTATTTTAACGTATTCATTACGTTTTACAATAAGTTAAACTATTATTACTTTTCAAAAGACATCCAAAAATAAATAGCCTGTACAACAAAATTGTATCACAAAACACGCCATGAAAAAGTAATAACACAAAGTTAGGCAACCAATCCTAAAATATCATACAACCCCAAAATAATAACGACAAAATAATATTTACAACTCAATTATGAAAAGTTTCGCCTGTAAAGGTTCGTGTTCGTTGTTTCATTTACAATTTTATTACGCCACCCTAAACTACATGGGATTACTTAAATGGGTGCGTAATGGGTGTTTCTAAATGCCTTAGCCTCGAGCAAAGCTCTTCGATTCGAAGTGTAGGATTTGCCGAATTGTATCGTGTTCTCAAACAGTTATTTGTTTGTAGTATTTAGAGGGTGGATAAACTGGTTTGTATTGGGTTGTTTTTATTTTAAGGCATCAATGTATTTCAAAAATTGTTCCACAAGTTTTACCGGAGATATTCTACCTCAGCCGTCAGGCGGAATTGAGAAAACTCTGACACTGGGGCTTCTTAGGTGATCAAACCTGTAGCTCAGTCGATAAACAAAACAAGATCGATGATATAGAAGAAATATTAATGTATCTACTCAAGAATGTAATGATCTTGTTGTGAGTTTTATCAAAATTACGTCAATGACTAATAAATTCATGATCCCGATGAAGTTTCATGTAAATACAAAAGTTCAAAAACAACCCAGGTACAAATGAACCAGAATAAACCGGTTCAGTACAGTTTACAAAAACAACTGCATCGCCCACAGCCAAACAATAGCCTAACCTACAAAACTCGTAACTCATTGAAAGCTCCAAACTTTACAATTAAAACAACCCACTACAGCTTCACAGTTCAATAGTTACTCTCAAATTCACTGCATACTTGCTTCGGCCTGTTATTAAATTTATTCCTTGCTAACTTTACCTTGCGGTGCCGCCTGCGTTTTAGGGATGAAGATATATTTTTTTCTCACAGAATTAAAAAAAATCATCACCTTATCAACTAATCAAAATTATGTCTAAACTAGCTTCTGCCAGCGGCTTCGCCCGCCCAAAACTTAAAATCCCGATTTTTCCCGTTCCTGTTGGAATTTCGGGAAATCCTTTCTTAGCGGATGCCTACGTCATAACATCTACCTGCATGCCAAATTTCAGCCCGATCCGTCCAGTGGTTTCAGCTGTGCGTTGATAGATCACTATGTCAGTCAGTCACCTTTGAGTTTTATATATTTAGATTAATACTTTTACTTGACTTCTTTTACAGATTACCCAAAACAAAAATGACAGACATTAAATGCCTGTAACAAACTTAGCCATAGATATCGAAAATGTACTTCTTCTTCTTATCGAGTGAGCTGCAGGTTTAATCACCTGACAAGCCCTAGTGTCAGAGTTTTCTCAAATCCGCCTGACGGCCTCTGACGTGGATTTATAACTACGACTGCTACTGAGTAACAATCGAGGACGACGGCTTTACGTGCCCTCCCAGGCACGGGGGTGTAACACCGCCAACTTCCAAACTCCAGGCTGCTTTGTGAAAGTTTCTTAAAACCCACAAAGCGATTTCGGCCTGACCCGGGAATCGAACCCGAGACCCGTGGCACGGCAGTCGCGCTATGCGACCACTAGACCAACGAGGCAGTTGAATGTACTAAAATTGATATAAAAAGACAAACAGACACAACAATTTTATTTATTCGTACTGAAATACGGCCGTGAGGTTCATAAAGACTTGAAGTGGGGGGGGAGTTACCATAGATACTGGGGGAGGTCTGTTGCCATTGGTGATGCCAGTTGCCTTGGTACCGCCGAGGTAAGGGGATGTGGTCCAAGTAGCTGAGGTAAAACCTTTTTGTGCGAATTTTATTGTGAAAATTATTTGGAGGAAAAAAAGGGAAAATCTTTTTTTGTTGTTTTGAATTTGGAGCAGGTAAATATGAATAAATATGGTATAGAATATTTTAAACCACAATGTGCTTGCTGATTTGGAGCAGTTTTATGTCATCTCGTTTATTTTTTTTTTAACTACAGACAATATTGGGTGTATGTGTTATATATTAATTTAGCCAAATATAGTAAAAAAAAATCACTTTGGAAAAATATATTGATAAAGCTACTGTAACCTCTTGAATAACGTTAATACATTCTCAAACAGCTTGACATAACATCCAATGTTTTGTATTAGAGTAGATTCGTTAACAGTAGAACTCATCTGCCTAGCTTGATAGCTGATGCAGCTGAGGAGCAGTGTTTTACACGGAGCGACTGATCAACTACTACTACATAACCCAGTTAAAAGTAAAACTAATGGCAAAAATTAAAAATCGTCACACATCATAAACACAATGATTCAATTCGACAGTATTCACCACCAAAAAACAAAATTAATCTATAATTTTCTCCAACATCTTGCAATTAACTCGAATTACCTTTAAACCTTGTACCACGCCCCTCGATCTCAAGTCCTCATTACGAGTAGAACAACAAATAAACATTGCTATCGCTGTTTATTGGACATTATTTATCGACATCTCTTTGCTGTGGGATTCAGTTTCGTTTTATAATGGCCGCCATGATAGATACGAAGTAGCATGGCGTCTTTTTGTGAACCTTTAATGTTTGATTTTGATAAAAGGTGTAGTTAAAAGGAATATATTTTTTCAAGGTATTCTGATCTCTAAATTAATAAAGGTTCCGTAGGATCACAGTTTTTTTTTCCATTTGTGTGTCTTCACACACAATTTTTATTTAAAGACTGCTATATTATACAATATTACCTATATTTACACACTATAAGCTTAGTTCTTAGAATTACCTAAATGACTAATTGGACAGGACAGGACTTGTTATTTTAGCAGCAACAGACGAACATCATCTATGAAAATTACAACTGTCCCACTGTAACGGTTCATGAGATAGGTATAGTCTGGAAACAGATGGATGGACAGACGGGGAGTCTTTTTGAGTGGCCCGTTTTACCCTTTTGTGTACGGAACCCTAAAAATGAATTTGACATTATTTTTTTGTATATAAAGTATATTTAGTATTTTAGTGATATAAAGTAACTTTAAGTAGCTACTTATTTACTATACAAATATTACTCAAAAACTAGAACAGCATAGTACTTACTAGAAAAAAACCACATGATTATTTTATCCTGATATCTGTAGTTTAATTTTTAACCATTTTATTTAATGACACCTTTTTTTCATTTAAACTAATATCGAATTAAACCTTACAAAATGCTTAGATTAAAAAGACGTCTATAATTAAATAAAAATATTGTTGTTGTACGCAGCAGAGTTAAGTGTGAATAAGAGCAAAACTTAATATTCAAGGAGAAAAATCTGTTATAAAACAACACTAAAATAAATAAAAACCATACACAAATAATATTATCTTTCTTAATTTGGACAAGTAAAATCCAAAAACGCCATCTATCAGCAGTACAGCGTACTATGAACCATGGGCGGCTCACACTGGGCGGGCGGACTCCGTAGTTCCCGCAACATCCGTAGATGGCACCAGTATCGGGGGAAACTTTTAGCTAACTTGGTTCATCCCCGTAGACGCAACCTTCGAAGAGATGGCGCCTTGAGAAAAAATAAAAAAGGGGGTGGTTTTAGAATTTTCTTCGTAAGATTTTTATGGAATATAATGTAAAATACTTTGCCGGCTTATTCTAAACTGTAACATTTTAATTTTATACGAAATTATCGGGTTTGTCAAATGGAGATATTCTGCTATTACCACAGTCACCACAGTAACAAATAATGTTTTATTCCTTTATCTTAGAAAGGTGTAACTTTCGTGTGTATGAACTTAATGTCGCAAAAGTGATTGTGTTTAGAAGTTCACTACTTTTCGCTGAGTAGCCCACATAAGCCCACGTGTTTATCTCATAACCTATTGGAATACGGATTTAAAGAGAATCTTATCAATTCTTACATATTATATCTAATTATGTCATAGAGTTGAAGACAAAATATTATCACATTATGATGTTAATTAAATTTCAGCTTGCCAGTTTTTCATATACTTTATCTTTACATTTTCGAGTATAATCCCTAGTACTTATAAGAAATATTTGTCATACTTGCAATGTTAGAAAAATCAGAATAAAATTACTAGTAGATACGTGTACATTATTTGCAAATATAATTTCATATTTTACTTTTCTTTAAGTGAACATTTCGCTATTCCCTTTTTCATGTCAAAAAAGATGCGTAGGACCTCATTATATAAGTACAAGGCTTGAAAAGAGGACATTATTTTACCCGCTTTTGAAATACATTCCCGAACGCTATTTTTCCTTGAAAAAAAAGGCCTTAACGAGTTTCCTTTCTAAGGTTTTCTTTTTCGAGACGTAGATAATATTACAAAGTAAAATCTGAATACATTACGCTCGTTACACTGTTCTCTTGAGCATGATATTTATATTGTCTCGTAATTATAATTATGAAAAATGTTGTTCTTTTTCTCAATCGTTGGGAAGGAAAATGTGTTTTTCTTACGTCGACAATATGATTAGAGTAAGTTTTTTACTGCTAAAATAACAAGGTTGGGTTGGAGAAATTCTAATTTAAATATTAACTGAAATACTGACTGCCTTACTTGAAAATTCAGTCTCAAGCAAAACTTTCAAGAACAACTATTTCCAATACAAAATTAATGTCCCACAACACATTCCCAACATACACAAAACACCCGAATAAATTACACTAGACACGTGCCGCGGGGTTGCTTGCAATTTGTGCAGGTGTCCCGTCTACGGTGTCAGACACTATCAGTGTCGGGACACGGTTGCCGAGAGCGGTCCCAGAGGCAGCTACGATTTCACAGTCCGCGAACGGTGTCCAACACTATTTGCGACACTTTAGTGTTGTTTATTTTGCTGTGTGTTATTGGGTTTCGAATTTTCGTGTCGTGTTGAATGTAAATTTGTACGAGTTTCACGTACTGCGGCTACCTTTGTGAAAATAAAAGGTTTTGAATTTTAAAACGCTGGAGCCGGGTTAGGATCAGATATAGACGTTGATTCTGATTTCAGTTTTGTTGTGGTGTATTAATGAAACTTTTGTATTGAGGCACAGAATAACGTAGCCACTGCGCTTAGCCATCTCAAAGTTAAAACTCAAATAAAACCTAATTTGTTTAGTCATTGTAATTTTAAGATCAACCGCAGTTTATTCTGTTAAGTACCTACACACCTAATGAGATAGAGGCTTATTTACTACACTACAACATAAATGTGAAAAACAAAAGAAAACTGCATGAATTATTGCCATCATAAAAACATTTTTTATATCTGCAAACAGAATTCACGCCACGACAAATTTCACCTTTACCATAACTTAGGTCAAAGCTCGAAAATATCGTATTTCTGATTACGGATTCCGATTGCATGAACAAACAATGTAATGTTTGAAAAAACTAGCAATTCTATGAACAAGGGTTACTAACATTTTCTATGAAACGCAAGGGTTTGAACTTGGAGGATTTGACCCACTGGAAACACCAGGGCACAAGAGCTCGCTCATACTTGTATATGTGTGTGTCATGTTTATGCTCGTGTTTGTCAATTTAACGTGTGCGTGCATAAAGGTGTTGTCTAAAATATATGAGTTAGTTTTCTCTATTAATCATTGAGTTGAAGCATAACTTTATTTGCCTCTCCCCCCTGCTTATATTGGCAGACTTTTCAGAAGGTATATGCTCATAGCGCTGTTCCAGTGTATTAAATGCTCCAAGGATTTGAGACACTGTTTGAATAAAGGCGCCGAATTGATGTCTAGTCTAGATTACTTGAAACTAAGGGTACCTAATGTAAAACCGATTTTCTCGAAGCGTTTTTAAAACTGGAATGCAATTTTGCGGGATATCCGGTTATCTGCTTTTTTATAACTTTTGGAGAATGGTGCATGAAAATGGGGTAATAAGAAGCGAAGGTTACTTTTTCTTCTACTAACTAGGTTTGAGAAGGAGGAAAATGGGCATACTAAGAAGCTATCGTAGTGTAATCTTCGAGATTCTAGTTTATAAAGCTTTGTTTAAAAATGAACACATTTTAGATTTACTTAAATTTATTTTAAAACGATTCCCCATGACAATCTCAATTTTCTTTTGATATCCTCAGCAAAGAATGCACTTTTGTAAAGATAAAACACATAATTTTTTGAATAATTTAGTTTTACATTTACTGCAACTGCAGACAGGGTCTCCTTCCTCAAAATTTATTATTTCAGCAACCACTTTCGAAAAACACATCGTATATAATAAAATTCAATCCCCCCTGACACTAACCCATAAACAGTGCCAAAAAACCTTATGTAAAATAGTGTCGGGTTCCGTACTTATCGCTAGACGTTTTTCGTCCCTGTCCGTTTCGCCCAAATTCCAAGCGTGTTTCGTCGACATAAATCTGAGCCCGTATGCGGTGGCCGAGGCATTAGTGTTGTTTCGGCGATTCGTTTTTTCATGTGTCCAAGTCGTGGCTTCATTTTTCGGACTCTGATTGTTGGATGATTGGGGTCCTGGTGATTTGAGGGTAAGATTAACCTATTCTTTGAGGATAGCTAGAGAACCCGCGGCGGGATTCTTCGAAAGACCATGTTACCGCAGCCTAAGATTAAGCGCTCCAGATGGAGCAAATGTGGATTCAAATTAGTAGAAGTATGGCCCTCTTCCTACTGCACTTACAGCGGCAGGGTCATCTAATGAATACAGGCAACCTTAAGAAATGCACTGTGTTCTGTGTAAATACTTAAACTTTTTTGACATTCTTTGCAAATCAATGGGACTATAACTAATGTGTAAAAAAATATTTTCACGAATAGTATCATACCCAGAAATTAAAAATCACCATAAGCGAACACTATTCAAAATAACATTGGTTCCACCTAACACCTCGATGTGAACCGATCCAAGACAAAGGCCGAGTCATTGGTAATTAACACTTGGCATTTACAGCTTATTGTCGTGGCCCTATTTAAACAAAGTTCATTATTAACACGTCTGCCATTTCAAGATCGAATGTTGGCTTAAAGGTGTCGGGACTGGGGAGTAGGTGTGGATAATACTATGCTTTAGTTCTAATTTATTTATTTATTTAGCATTTAGAATCGAATCTTCTTTCCATAGAAAATTAACATATTATTTGAGTTTATATTTAATGAGGAAAAATTGTGACATCCATTTCTAAATCGTCACAAACTTTTTATGTGGTGAGCATTCAACACGATCTAATAAACATCAGTAAACTTGAACCAATGAAAAAGAAAATTAATAATTATTTACCACAGCTTACTTAAGTCTGAGGCTTAATAAGTTCCCAAACTCAGGGCAACCTGACAGCCCACGCAATATGCTAAAAATACAAGTCTTAATTAAAACTTAAACTTTGACAATATAAAACATCAAATTACCTCTGTTACCAGAAATTTTGCTATACCTGTGTGTGTACCTAAAATAGACCTTTAGTGCGAGTATATTCCAAAGAATTTAACCTATATACGTAATAAACCATATATCATACGTAATTGATATTTCACATTGAAAATTTCCATAAGAAATTCCTTGGGGTAATATCTACGCAATATGGGGTGCCATTGTACTTCGAATTCTGTGTGAACGGGGCATTTGAAGGCTCGCAGTTGAAGGGGACTGTTGGAAGCAGTGAACCAATTCGCTATGTCGACCTTGTGATGATTACTTTTTGTTTTAGAACGCCCGAATGAGTTTTGGACGAGTTTTTTATTCATTTTACCCCTTTTTTCTGTCTCAATATTCTGAATTGTCAAATATGGTGTTTTGAGAGTGTAACTTGTAATTTTTTAGTTATTGTACCAGAGTAAGGAATGGCGAAAATCAAAACATATAAAACTCAAAGATGACTGACTGACTTAGTGATCTATCAACGCGCACCCAAAGCACTGGAGGGATCGCCGGGCCGAATTTTTTCATGCAGGTAGATGTTATGATGTAGGCATCCGCTAAGAAAAAATTTCCTGAAATTCCCTCGGGTACGGGAAAAAACGGCACTCTAAGTTTTGCGCGAGCGAAGCCGCTGGCAGAAGCTAGTTCAATTGCAACGGAAAAACTACTCTTTAAAGCTGTGTTGTAATACATTTTTTAAGACAGTCTACAATACTACAACCTAATAACAAAATACCAAACTACTAGAATATGCACCAATCGTAGGGAAATGCCAAAAGCCAGTTAGAAAATGCCAAACGCAAGGCACAGGGGCAAACATTTGTTTGTTCCCATACCTCTTTGTTGGCCATTGTGGAAGGTGGCAAGGCTGACTTGGCAATTTTCTTTATTCAATCAGGCAACACCTCCTTTATGCCTACAATAGGCGCTTAGAATAGTTTGCGTTGCGTAAATCGTGTTTTCTTAGTAATTGGGTTGGCTTTGCGTCAGTTTGCCTGATTTGGGAGATGAACGCTTATTATGTTGTTAGAGTTTGAGGAAAAGGCTTCAATCTAATGGTTTGTATGAGGCTATTTTTGGGTAGTGTTGTATGAAAGGCCATAAATTGGCGTAAGTATTTGCCAAGAAAAAGAAATCTTGTGGTTTTATTATAATTAAATGAGCTATTATAATTAAAATAAGTGACCGATCGCTTTGTTATCCACGACTCGTAGAGATTTTGTAAATAACCCATTAATATCGCTCATTTTGGCCCAAGGTCCAAAAAAACCCTTATCAGAGAAGTCAACCTATCAAACGTATAACTAAATAGCTTATTTACGCGGCAGAACATAGTTTTATGGGTATTTTACGATCCCTTTTACTTAGAAATCGGAACAGTTTATGGTTTATAAAATGGAACGCGTCAAGTACTGTTTTAAGAGGGTTAGTGTCTTTGAAAGCGAAAGGGTTGCTATTAGAATGCTGATATATAAAACGGTAGGTATATTTTTCTTCCGCAACGCCTTGATTTTTTTATATTATGAGCATTAAAGTTATTTACATTAATAAACCCTTTCATGAGGGATTTCTCATGAAATTCTTCAAATTTATATCCATGCAATCAAATTAATGTATCTCTAATTACTAAATTGATTCATGAATGCAATAGATATTGACATCGCCATAATTTATACTGACGTTCTTGATGAACGATTACTTCGATATGATTTATGCTTGCAACCCTCACTCTCCGAACGTCCAATTAATTTCAAATTGAGAACACGGAATACATTGCCAATTTTCGCGACGAACTGCAAAATTGGCAGGCAAAAGAATGAAACAATTTTAGTGTCCTCGTTATAAAATTATTGCTAAATAAGCTAACCATATTTCGTAAATAACTAGTTGTAAAAAATCAAAAAGAAAAAATACAGCGGGCACAAAATGCCAAAGGCAAGGTGGAGAGGCAAAAGAGCTTTTATGGAGCAACTTCGGCGTACTGTGTCGTTGTGAAAGCGTTTACTGGGTATATTTGGGGTACGGAATCAGTGGCAGCGACTGCAGGGTTGAATTACGGGTTGAATGGGATTTTTAGGGTTAAATTAGACTTTGGGCACGAAATTTGGGGTATTAGCTGTGAGTTTGTAGTGGTTTTAGAGTCAATGTCGAAATTCTAGGTGGAAGAAATGTTGATTAGTCTTATTCTAAATCTAGTACTTTTTATGTGTATGTACAGTATCTAAAACTAGTGAAAATATGTAGATAAGTACTGAATTATTACAATAATTATTATGACATGATAACTATAATTATTATGACTTTGATAACACTTCATCTTTTTGTAAGTTAAGTTTTTGTAAGTAAGTTAGCTGAAAAGTGTCCCATTAGCTTGATATCATAGCTGACATTCATACAAATAAAAAAAAACTAAAATATTCCAAAATCCAGCAACAATTTCCTGTAACACAAAACTCAATCACACTTCTTGATGAAGCAATCCCATGATGCGGAATGATTTTGTCACTTTATGCGTCGCTAGAGCCTGCGTAGACAACCCTCATTATAATTCCCTTCCCTTCACACACCCTCTGAGGGGATGCGACATAGGAAACTAGTATTAGCATCATAGATTCTCTTGTTAAGGGGTATAGGGGAAAGAGGGGTCCCAATTTGTGGTTGTTGAACGATTTCGATTTTTTTAGTTTCTTGCTTGGTTAGTAATGGTTTGTTTATATTTATGCATCCTAAGCTAATAATATAAGACCATGTCGGTGTGTATTAATAAAGATTTTCGGAATATTTTCAGTAGTTGCCATTAAGATTTCTTTATCATCAACTGGACCTTTCGTACCATACACGATACTAATCCGTTGGCCCATGGCCACAATACAATTTATCAAATATCTAATAAATAGCTGGCTTAATTTATGTACATAAAATTAAAACCAAATAGTGCTCAAACTACTAATAAACTAACAGTAACAAAACCGAAAACAACCCGCGAAAACTGCAACCGCATTACCAAAAAACGCGAAAAAAATTCGTCGCAGCAAAACATCGTACGACAAACACCGTCTCCTAGAAACGATCTCCGCAGATATGCAAAACACGGTCCTTTGTAACATGATCTTATTGTGTTCACGAATCCGCGTCGCCATACTGAATACGAAACGACTTATGTCGATTTAGAAATTTATTAGAATACCACGGGGTTTTGTCATGCGAAACGCGAGTTGGCGACGTGCGCACCAAGGACTTATTGTTGCATTATGGGCTGCATTCTGATCTATTGTGGGCAACTTCGCTGTTGCACGTTGATGGATATGAATTGCTCTAGAGGGCGGTTAGATTGCTTCTGGTGACAAAATTGCTTTTAGTTTTGGTGTGGGTGTTTGACTCACACATGCATTCTTTGGTAGACGTTGTGAATTTTAAAGAAGATTATGGAACGAATTAATGTCGAAAAGAGCCTTATGTGTGATGAATTAATCTAAAATACCAAATATTTAAAGATAACAGTTACATTCAAAATAATTTTAATATAATTAACGAGGCTTTTCGATTTTGTTGAAGTCTCTTCAATTTACTGGGAGACAAAGAGTAGTTTGGCAAATATACATTTTAAGATTATGTAGTTCAAACCTGTCATACAAACTGTTGAAGCAAAAATAAGCTACGTTCAGTATAGGACAGCGATTGGCATGACAATAGCCACGCATTACAGGCTCCTCACATTTTATATTCATGAGGTGTCAAGCTAACAATATAAAATCAATAGCAGTTACTGGCAGTTACATTATGAGTTTAGGCTTTGCTTTCTAACAGGAGACTAGAAATAGAATAGAAAAATTTTAGAACTAACTGCTTTCCGCAATTTCACCCGCGTCCCGGGGGAACTTCTTGGTGCACCCGGATAAAATATAGTGTATGTTTATTTATTTATTTATTGAAGTTACTCGGAAGTAGTGGACTTTTTCAACAGTGTACAGCAATATTTTGTCAAATCGGTTCAGTAGTATTTATGGTGCAAACAAACAAAAAAATTGCTCTTCATTATGTTTATATTCAAGTAT
Organism: Heliothis virescens; assembly: GCA_002382865.2. Classification (NCBI taxonomy): domain Eukaryota; kingdom Metazoa; phylum Arthropoda; class Insecta; order Lepidoptera; family Noctuidae; genus Heliothis; species Heliothis virescens. The sequence continues at coordinate 13,637,600 of NWSH02000008.1, read as the reverse complement.
AGATTGATAATCCTGTTGCTCTATTGCAAGACGAATAGCCTCTTCTTACATGTATGTACCGCACACAGCAAAATAAACCTTGCATTTTGGAAATACGATTCGATTCAGCTAAGCTTAACTATAAGCTGTGGGATTGTATTTGAATTTATTCATTGACTTTCGCACGTGATACTATTTTTATACGGATATCAAAAAGGGTTTAGTATGTTACTTATAACTCATGTTTATGTTTTCGGTTAAAACTTTAATAACCTTCTCCAAAAATGTGGTGTCTCTAAAACTTATTTCTTCGAACTTATGAATAAAGCGCATATTGCCACCTAGAGGACCACGTTTGAAGTTTCTTTTAGTGTCGACTACATGTCCCTATAAAAATACTACAGGTATTCCTAAAATCCATCCTATCCATTTTTTTTTTCCTAAACGTATAGGTGCTACCCAAACAACAGTATAGGACAAACCAGACAGCGATTCCGTTGTCAATCGCGCGGACCTCAGCATGACAATGACAAGTCGAAGATTGCAACGTTTGCAAATCCCCGGGGCAACGTGCAGAAATTGATCGGAGTAATTTGCTAACGTTCGGACTACCTCGGCGCGACGATCCGTCTTGGCTTCGGTTAAGATTGAAGGGTACCGCGGTGAGTGTCTTTGATGAAGCCCATTTTAAGATATTGGGTGGATGATTTTAATTGTGTGGCGTTGATAATGATAGAATTTTGAGCAGTTGCTGAGATTTACAGAAAAACTACGTAATGTGTTTTTTTTTCTATTTTTACTTCTGTCCCTCAAAATAATTATTTATCATATGCATTTGTTGTTGTTGGATTCCGATTTTTGAATGACGAATTTGTTACTACAATATTATTATTCTAAAAATTATGAAAACTGGACTGTAATACTCTGTTATCAATTGGATTTCAGCGGTTGATATTCCTAGTTAAATCTTTCCAAGATTTACTTTCAAAAGATGCAGCGAGAAAAAATAAGCGCCCAGACTTCCCAAGATTTATTTGCCTTCAATTTAAAACCTGATGAAACCTGACCAAGAAAAACTTCACAAAATAAATTGGGTCCTGTAATGTAATCAAATCCGTTCCCTCATTCCACCAAAGAGAAAAAAAATATAGAAGACCCACGAAAACCCATTAACAGTTTTAACGAAATTCAAAAACTAAAAACCCGCCTACGGCACCACCCTTTATAAAAGCAAGGGGTGGATTTTTTAAATTTTCTATTAAGTGACGTAGGTATACGAGGCTACGAGACTGAGACTTGAAACGTCAATTTTACGGAAGATTTCGCATAATACAGCCGCTGTGCCGCTTCATACAAGTTCATAATGCGGGTTTGCTTGCGACCGTCATATTGGGATTTTATAGTAAGTGAGCGTTTTTAAAGTGACAGTCATAAAATCTAAGAAGTTAGACAGCGTCACACAGACAGAGATCCACATTGATTCTTTTACTTATCAAACATAGATTTTGATAACTTTTCAAATTCGATGACAAAAATTCTGTAACGCAAATATTCTTTGATTCATGTCCTATCTCAGAGCACTGCTTCGAAAAAAAAATCACCCACATTCCGACCTTAATGATAATTGATAGTTAAAACAAACTGCTACTTCTCAACACAGACAGACAGCCCCATCATGTAGTTATCATAGCATATTCGTAAAGCGCTTCCTCGCTGGCGTTTAAATGCTAAAAGATTTTATATCTAGCGCGAAAAATTGGAGTAAATTGCCGCCACTGGATAAGATAGGATGTTTTTTTTTATTTTTTTTATTCCAGACTACCGTATGGCTATGTAAGAGTGTCTGGGGAATTTTAGAAAAGAGGACTAAGTTTTTTTCTTCTTTTTTGTTGTGTCCAGGTATGCAAATTTTGGGGTGAAGGCTCGGAGGCTGGACGGTTTTAGAGATTATTTAAATAGGAGTGTGAGAGTATCTGCTTTTGGATCTGAATATGCTAATTATTATTTATGTAGGTACTTAAGGTTTTTATTTTGAGTGTGTTATTTAAGCTACGTCAATTTTGGAGTAAATGGTCTGGGCACGTGAGTTGCGAGAATAGCTTGAAGTAATAATTTTACAACAATAAAGTAATTTACTAATCGAAAATTTTTACATCCAATAAAATTTAAATTTAATACCATTCTCCGTGATATTTCATTGGATAATTCATTCGTATTCCGTAGAAAATATTCGAAATGACGGCAAATAGTGGTTTGGCTGCGTCGCCGACTAACCCAATATTACCTCTATCCGTCTTGTGGAGACGCTCTGATTGGTCGGAAAGATAGGCATTTTATAGAGTGCCCCTCCAATTCATGTGGCACCCACATTCTTTACGTTGTCTCTAGGACGTACCCTACATATTAAATCTTTTATAATGTAGTTTATCTTGTGATAAAGGTAGATTTGTTACTAGATTTGAAGGACCCTAAATTGTGACTAGAGTTTGTTCCAAATCTTGATAGGTCCTGATACCTCCAGGTTGCCGAAAAATCTTCTAAAAGGGTATTTATTTTTAGGTACAAAAGTAAGCACATCAACCTATATCAATCTGTCATATTTCTTCAATAGATTTTCAACCTTATCACAATATTAGAAGGTTAATGTTTGATAGATACGGGTAGGTTGACCTCCTGTCTTCTATATATTTAATGTAGAGATACAATCATTATAATACCTAAAAACAATGATAAAAAATTACAACAACCAGTTTTCCACTAAACATACACCCACAATTTATCCGTTGAAGAAATATACGCCGATTAATATTTTTCCTTTCAAATAGCGTTAATCCCAATGCTAACAACATGAACGCTCGTAAATAAAAGAAAATACTGTGAGCAAGATTAATTAATGTTATAGGCGAGTTATTAGGGTGGGCCTGGCCGCAATTTTATCATAAAAGATATAAGCTTGAGCTGGTAATCCCTCTCGTCGCTCATAGATAGCGATACCACGCGATATATGTAGACAATGATGTAAGGTAAATGGAAGAGTTTTAGCGACGATACAAATAAGTATCTCATTAAACTAAAAAATAGTAATTTAACATTATAGTGTTATAAGAATTTGGAGCCTTTTTACAACTGACTATCAACATTTTAGCTAGGTAAAATTTACATAAAAATGACTAAATTAAAACATTTGGTCTTGCTTCAACACGTTACATGTCAGTTTCTGAAACAAAATAGTTCAACAAAATGTTAACTGTAAGCCGAAATATTTTACTTCTACTCTATAAAGTATCTAAATATCGGTCTCACAAAGCAGCAATGAAAACCACATTTACTTCCTCGCACATTTCTTAGCACCAAACGTCTGAGTCACGTCTGTCCCACTCACAAACAATACCACGCCTCCCCACACGTTCTGCAGACACATCTAGCAAACAGCATTTAAATCCAGGCGGGCCCCTATCAAACGCTCGTTTGCACAAAGTATATACTTCAAGTATATCTGGGACCGTTGCGAACACCGTACCGAACGGTTTTCGGAACACTTTTTCCCTATTTCCACCGAATAAAAAGGAGTCAAAGAGAACTTCATGACTTTTGTTATACCGTATAGCTTTTTACATTGGAAAACGCGGCGAGGCAAATTTTCTAAAACCTTTTGTTTGCAATCGTCCTTTGTAAGTGTTATATTGACTCTAATCAATGTGTGTGTTGGGACATTTTTGGGTGTTCCAATGTGGCCAGTGGAGGTCACTGATAAACTGAGTTAAAAAAATGGAGTAGGGTGCCTATTGAATTTTTACATGTTGGTTTGTATATTGGCTTGTTACTTGAAAACTGCTAAACGATTTTTTGTTATTGACTGTGATATAAAAACCTCGATTGCATTTTACTTCTATAATTTCACGGCAGATCACCGCTTTAGTTTTTACCTATTAAGGTATTGTTTAATCTTGATGGCATAATCAATATACCAGTATAGTGCTTTATAATATTTTTAATAGATTATAAACGTTAAAAAAATCTTAATAAGGTCTCTGTCATTCCAACGTTCAACTTCTACCGTAACTTTAACATAACACATTTTCCCGAATAAAAGTATCAAGATCCTAAATAATATCGATACATCGTTACAATCGGAGAATCGATTCTCCTGTCTGCTTAAGTATAAGCAATAATATAGATTTCCGAGACGTACTAATCCCTACTTAGTGCAGTGGCGTGTGAATACAATCGTTCGTATTGAGACCATTAACGGTTGGATATAGAAATGGAGCGGTTCGGAGTATGGTGGAGATTGTGTTGTTATATCGATGATGATATCATTCTGAGGGGGTTATTTTTCCTGTAGTTTTTCATAGGTAATTTGTGTTTGATTTATTTGTTACTGCTTTTAACCAAGTATATACTTACAATAATGGTCCATTACTAAAATCAATAGTTAATATTGGTTTGAAGAATTATAACTTATCAGATACTAGCTTTTTCCGTGGCTTCACCTACATCCTAAAGAACTGGGTGCTTTCAGTACTGGGATAAAATATTACCTATTTTTCTCGTGAATAGTGTAGTTTCCCAATAGTGAAATAATTTAACAAATCACCAATTTTGAAGCCGCTATAATATAACAAAGAAAAAAAATCTCTTCATAACATTAGTCATCAATAACTTACCTTACTTCATTGTAACGCATAAATACCACAGTTCCCAAAAGAACAATACGAGTTAAAATACAGCTGTCTTGTGCAGAGTACTTAGTAAAGGATTACCTTTCTTCGCGAGGGCGGGAGGAGTGACCTTGAGGGTGCCCTTCGACGCAATGCAGGTTCTACACGTGTTGTGGACTAAGTGTGCTTATTGGTGAGAAATGTTACTGGCTGGTTATAGTGTGACCTTGAATATTTGTTTAAGAAGATTTTTGTAAAACTGTTGATAGATATTGAAATATTTTTTTTTTTTAAGTTATCTTATTTTTGTATGTTATTTTAAGCAGTCATTAAAAGAAGTGTGATATGATAAACAATGACAGTGACTGCCTTCCATATTAAAAATATCATACAAACTACAGTTTTTTGAATGTCACAGCATGGCACAACTAGCTGAACACCACATTCATTGAAAGGTTCATAAAGCATTTCGACCTACGTAAAAAAGGAAAATCTCTAAGAATTACGCAACGAGACTCCTAAATCTTTTCAGGCTTAGAATTTGATTAGCCACTTACGTCCATCTAGATTTACAGGCAGGTAACCTTACACAGTAACCTAGTCCAGGGAATCAAATTATAGACGTATAACTTAGATAATACCTAGTTGTCCGACAGACATGTGGTTGTATAAGAAATTATAGTACTTGGCCAAGTTTGTCTAACGAAGGAAGGTTAGGTCATTTTGCTGACCTTGGCTGGAAGATAATTTGATGTTTGGGTTGAGTTTTGAGGTCAAATAATATATTTTTATCCCATAAAGCTAGAACCTGCTAAGCTGTCATGCTGGGAGCTCAAAATTATTACAAAATTATTAGTTGTTGTTAACCAATGACGACTAGGTAATGTAGATAGAATAATAATGACAAAGAAGAAACATTTTTTGTTTGTTTCTTTGTACATCAAGTTACCACAATCTATCAAATTTGTGCACTGGATTTTCAACCTTATCACAATGGAGGTAGGTTAACATTTGATTGGTAAAATTTGACAGATTCGTATACGTTGACCTGCTGTTGTCTGTACCTTAAAGGCTCCAAAACTACTGAACTGAATTGAAAAATTCTTCTACTGTTGGGAAGCTTGACTAATCCCGAGTAACATAGGCTATCATTTCTCTGGATATGGGATGATATTCCCCCTGGACGTGGACAAAGCCTTGAGAAACAGCTAGTCTATAAATTAGGAATTATAAAATACCTCCTTTAAAATATAGACCCGATCAATCTCTATCATAATATCATAATGTAGTTCAGTTATAAAACCTAATTCATGCAAAACAAGCGCCTGGGAATCTGGCAAGCGATTAAGTCTTTAATCAACCGCCTGATGAGACCATTACACCGATATCATATCTTGAGGGATTAGTGCTACGTAACACCATTTTGTAATGTTTCTATAGTACAATAATGTTTAACAAAAATTGACAAATACTGGTTTGTTAATAATAGTAAAGAGCGTTTTAAAGTTTAGGAGCTTTACCCATATTAATGATTGCTAGAATGGATGAGCGGATTTTGATTGAAAATTGGCAGTAATATAGCATTTACATCACAATACCACTGTGGTGACTTTTATCCTTCTACGATATATATCTCTTGGGACACGAAAGAAAATACGAACAAAAGTTAGCCATGAAATAAAAGACCATTGATAAAAAATAAGACCAAGTCCAGACCAGTCTAATTACCTTCCAATACGTAAATTAAGTCCCTAACTTTAATTAAAACAACTAACTATACAAACTAAGCATCTCAAAACCCATTATCGGTTTCACCTGACGAGATAATTTAGTTACCATCGATCGCCTGCAAGGGATTAGTCGACGACAAATTGTCCAATCAGAGGACAGGTAATTGATTTCAAGCACCTAATATTGGACGTTAAGCTTTTGTTAAGGTAACTTTAAACTTAGATTAAAATGTTAGCCTTTAAAATAGAGGGAGGTGAAACGTGGTGACACGGTATAAACTGTAAGAGGGTTTATCTTTGAAGGTAAGCTGAGATTTAAAGGATGTTGTGTGATGAAAATTTACTACTTTCAAGAGAAGGATGTACGGTGTATGTTGGTGCTAAAATTTAGGTGAAGTGACATTACTTCTTTGTGACGTCAAAGTTTAAACTTGTTACTGTGAGTTTGTACTATTATCAAGATTATTTCTTACTTACTGCTTTTTAGGGTTCCGTAGCCGAATAACAAAAAACGGAACCCTTATAGATTCGTCATGTCTGTCTGTCTGTCTGTCTGTCTGTCCGTCCGTCCGTATGTCACAGCCATTTTATTCCGAAACTATTAAGACTACATAATTCAAACTCGGTAGGTAGATGTATTATATTGACCGCTTTACGATTCTTATGCAAAAATAAAAAAATAATAATATTAGTGGGGGCTCCCCATACATGGAACTGAAAATAAAAAAAAAATTTTTCGTCTAACCTATACTTGTGGGATGTCTATAGATAGGTCTTTAAAAATGAGATTGAGGTTTTTAAGACCATTTTTTCTCAAAGTCAATCATTTTAGAGTAAGACACTTTCAAAGTGCTAAAATGTGTGTCCCCCCCTGTAATTTCTAAACTACTAAAGTGAAAAATCTAAAAAAAATATATGTTATAAACCTTAATAAAAACTATCAACCAAAATTGGTTTGAACGAAATACAGTCAGTAGTTTTTGAGTTATAGCACTTTTTCAGTCACTGCAAATTATAACTTTGTTATTCATATATTTGTATGAAAGACAAAGTTATTGTTTGCTTTCGAGAAATGTTCGTGTTTTGGCTAATTGTAGGCAGTAGGTACGTTTATTCTTCATAGATAATGGAACGGAACCCTTCGTGCGCGAGTCCGACTCGCACTTGGCCGGTTTTTCATCATTCATTGAACTATACTCTTCAAAAGTGACATTGACCTTAACAAAATTTATTTATTTGTAATCTTGTAAATGAAATTTGTCTCAAAAGTAGCAAACAAAACTATAAAATAAGTATTAGCTTTCTTAATCTATGCTATTTTATATCACAATAATCACAATAAAACATGTCAATTGTAAGTTCAATAATAAGGTCGCAATCCACAACCTTTGTAACCTCCGCAACTTTAAAGGTGACCTCCCACTCCGCGATAAAATCTCTTTAGAACTTAACATCGGTTCAAATATTATGACGTAATTCGTTCTTCACTTTGATTACGAATTTAAACGTTTGAGCAATTAATTTAATTGGTACTCCGATTTGGGTTCACGTGAATTTACATTATTCGAGATTTTGTGAAGAATTGAGTTTATTTCATTAAGAAAAATGCCTGTTCTTAATTTGGATTTCGAGGACTATCTGTGTGAGATCTTTTGTTAATTTTAGTACTATTTTCAGCGTCTAAAATAAACTTGATAACTTCAAGGTCTAAAGATTGTTACAATAATAAATGTTCACTATTCTTACAGTAAACTATGTAAAATAATAAAGTTACATTTCTACCAAGTAATATACGCCATAATTTGATCCCAAGATTAAAAAAAAATCATCTCTCACCTAACCTACTCCATATCATTTAAAAATACGTCGATATATGACAGATACATCGATACATCGGTCCTCAATTCAAATCAATCAGTTTACTTTATGTTCAGTTATAAATGTTTAAACTTTTAGATTGATATGAACTAGGCTTATGTAACCTGTCGGGCTGGCGGCTGTGATACATTTTTCACATGTACCAAGATAGTTTGAGACCGAATTTGGTGGTGAATTTCAAAGTTTTTTTTAGCATTAGTATGCTTCTGAATAAGTTTCTTAAAATGTAAGGCAAGAGAAAAACTATTTTGCACTGGAAGATTTTTTTAGAAAATAAGCACCCATTTTCTGATCTCAAAAATGTTTTTCAGATTGCTCTAAATCATTGCTACTAGTATAATAAACGTTTTTCGATAAAAATAACGTAAACCCAGTTGCCCATCTCACAAATTATACGGGAAAACGTCTTAATAAATCAATATTCAGAACGTAATAACGCAAATAAAAGCACACTTAAGAATATAAAATATAGCATATTTGGAGCCATCAATTTTATAGGCCCATAAAAAAGCAAATTTGTTTTGACCGTGGAAAATCCTGAAGGTAGCTTGGGACCCTTATAAAAACCCAAATAATCTACTAGCAGTGGATTTTCGTCGGCGTACTGAACTCGCCTAAGTAAACTCGAGGGATGAAACAATTTGTGCACCCTAATCAAATAAGTGTAAAAGGAAAATTTAAAATTCCCACCCCGAATTTACATAATGACCGACGCGTTGAAATAACGGCTCAATCTGGAGGCACGGGTATTATTGTACTTGTTTTATGAGCGTACATTCACAAGCAAAAGTGAAAAGATATAACGAAGTTGAATTTCAACGGTGAGAGAACTCGAAACTCCTAAAGTCGTCGAGGTTCAATTAGAACATTTTCATGGGTGCATAATTTCCCGAGATTAGTCGGTGTTATCACTTGTGCACGTGACTGTAAGTTGAAATGAAATTTCAGGTGAATAATAAGTAGCATTCAGTCATACGAGCGGAGTGGGGTAATAAACTTGTTAATGCCACATTACCAGTCGGAACCGTGTCTGGATGAAGTCACTGTTTTACCGACTTCGTGTAGTAATTTTGAGATAATTTCGCATTGTGATGCTAAACAGACTCAAAGATTTCAGGTATACTATTGGACCAATAGTATTAGTATGCGGATTTGTGGGGATAAAAAAATTCATGAAAGAAATACAAACGGTTTATGTAGAGTAAAATAAGTGAACAAAACAACATTAAAATAAGGTTTAATATAATAGTCTGAAAAACGCCTTACAACTGAACAGAACATTTATTTTCTACCTGCTGAAACCTGAGTTTTCATTATATAATTTCCCTGCTAGAAAACTAGAAAAATATACGATATAAAATACAAAATTAATCCATAAAACAGCACAACATCTACAAAATTATTATCACAAAACCTTCCGCGCCGTCAACGCTCAACAATAATTATTATAAAAATGTAAATTCTGTTTATTAACTCGCAAAGTGTCCAATGAACCGTACTTTTTATTCGGTTATGAGTTATTTACGGATGCGTAACATAAATTTGAATGGAAATCAATTCCCGGAGGCGCACAGCTGACTGGGCAAATGATGGAAATTATAAATCAATTTGACGGTAATACATTGGTGGTCGCGGGTACCCCGGCGCGGGTATTGGCGGGTTGAGTAAAGTGATGTTGTAGCAGTAAATAATAATAAATAAGATAAGTTGTATCGTGTCATGTAATTATGTCGATATTAAAGGTGTTCTTATAATTTTCTGGTAGAATTTGGTTGAATTCATTTAGTCTGATTTTTTAAAATAATAATTTCATTTGCTGACACTCTCTATTTATTAAACGTGATGAAATGAATTCTTGATGTAATTACGATGAATGGCAAAAAATGATCTCAAAAATAGTGAGGGGCGAGGCGACCTAAATTTTAGAGGGATCTTTAAAAACTTATCTTAAAAAGAAGCGCTGAGGAAAGCTTTCAAATTCAGCCACCTTGATAAAAATTGAAGTTTGAATATTCACAGAAAATTATTTCAAAAACGTTGAGTGAGATGTTCTTAGTCCATAAATTAAAATGAAATTGCTCTGAATTAAATTGTTTTAATTTGAACCTAAATTAAGCTTTTGCTACGTTCGCCCAAAACACTCAAACATTATTTTGTAAAGAATTTTTGTAGTAGGACTTTCGTTTAAAAGCATTAAAAATGTACTAACTAATAATACAAACTTAAATAAAACATTTTCATTCTGAAAAAGAAAACTCAAATCCCTGAAACATTCAAGTACATTTTGAAACAACTTTGTACATGTTTCCCCATCTTGGTAAAAGCAAAGAAAATATGCAGAGTACTTTTAACAGTAAATTTATTTTATTCCCCTTTTAATCTAGACTTTCCAACCCTTTGCTTATGAAAATTTAAATAAATCCTAAAAGATATTTTTGAACCCTCTTATTTATTTAACGCACTCTGTTTTAGGGACATAAAGTAGACGAGTCAGGTAAAATTTACAAATTTATTGTCCCCACAGAATTTTAACCCAAGGACTGGGAGGTTGTAAAGGAAAGTTGTACAGTAAGAGTTGCTTAGATGTGGGTCCCGTAACAACATTGCCAAATTAAAAGATTTTTCGTTAAGTTTGAATTAGTAAGTGAGTTCCGACTTGAAAGTTACTATGAGTCATCTAGACTGGGATCGATTTAAGATGTTGAAAATAGAAGTGAGATTTTTGAGAGTTTTGACCAAGTAATTTAAATTAATATTTCAATGAAACACAATATATTCAAATATAGCCCACTCAATGATCAATTACTATAAAATATTCTGTGGTAGCTGCAATAAATTATTCAGTAAAATAAAATATGTACATAAAAGCATATTTGTTTACGTGTATGTATTTGATATTCAATAATATAACTACATAAATATTTTATTTATTGCTCATTTACCACGTCATCACTCACTGCAAATATTATAAACAAAATTAAAATAGTTGTTTATTGAGTGCTGCTTTATATTTTTGGTCTGCTAATGTGAAAACTGTGTTTCATTGTTTCATTTCACTTATAATTGAGAAATTTGTAAATTGCTTTTGAAATAATGTGGCCAGTTCTAATTGTCTAGCTACAATAATTCATCTGTCATGTGATTGACAACTGCGAGTCGATATCACTATAATCTCACCTTGGTTCGCACAAACGATAAACTTGTGACTTTTTCCAATAGTAGTTGACAAACACTCGGCGGAGTTATTACCGCTCGCAAAGTTTGCTTCGGTTTTAAGTTTAAATAATTTTGTAGACCACTTTAAGTAAATACACTCCGCGGTACAGACCGGCCCACCTATATAACTTTGGGAATTACGAGGACCACCATATTTTTGTTTACGAGAAAAGGGACAAAATATTATTACGAGTATATTAGGTAGTGGAAGGAAATATACGGCCAGGAGAGGGTGGTTGCCAAACTTTCTTTTATTAATACTTACGGAATATATTTAATTTATTGGCGTTTGTGTGTAGATGGCGCTAGCAGTTACTTACCTGAAAATGAAGAAAATTAAGATTAGTATTGTTCTGAAGAATTAAACCAACTTTATGAGAAGTCTTACTAGAATTATGTTAAAACAAATTGTGGAATTATATCTACTCTAGAATGTCTCTAAGTAGTCTAGTTTGTCTATAATAATTTGTATATTTACCTCGTAAACGTTAAGTGAACAATTATTTTAACAATATTTTTTTACAATGATCATGGCATTGAAAAAGTGGATAATAATGTTTCTTTCCCATATGACTTTATAGAATGTGTAATACTCGTCTTTCAGTCATAAATTATCTCGCATGCCAACCCTATTACTATTCAATCATACAACAAACTAAAGCTGTACTGTCTGATTATACATTTATCAATATTAAGCGCAAAAATCCCATTTCTTCCATACAAAGTTACTCTTATGACTCTGCAGTTGGATAAACACAAACCGTAATAGCTGCAACTGCATTAAGAAATAAACTACAGTCATTACGCCAAATACAGTTAATGGTAGCTTACTGACAGCGAGTGTCATTCCACCACTATTTCAATATAAAAATATATATAATGTTTGCTGTAATTGTTGTAAATTGCTCAGGACATATTATTTCGTACTGTCACGCAACTTTTTTTCAAGAGTTGGGCTAGTGTACTGGGAGAGTTGGTTATACTGCGGCTGTCTCAAGTGTTTTGTGAAGAGATTTCCTTAAGTTTTTTACACTGTGGTTTGCTGCAGATTAGATGCATGTTAAGGTAGTAATTTTACTTCAACTTTATGTAATTTAGTGTTTATTTTTACTTTCAGATTATTTCAAATAGAATATAAATTTTATTAACCGGATAAAAAGTAGCTTATAGCCTTCCTCGATAAATGGGCTATCTAACACTGAAATAATTTTTCAAATCGCACCAGTACATAGTTCCTGAGATTAGCTCGTCCAACCAAACAAACTCGCAAACAAAAAAGCTCTTAATGGGAAGAATATAGAAACTAAAGTATAGAAGGAATAAGTCTGACGTAATTAAAAAAAAGACATAAAATTACGTTACAATACCCAAAATGGCACCATGGTTAGACCGATGCTACCGCCAGACTAACCGCCTATTACACAGTGAAAAACAAATGGAATTTTCGTTCGACGTACTAAATTGCCGGGTACCGACGTTATTACGGCTTTAGCCACAATTACAGTGTAATTGAAAACGGAGTGGTCGTTACAGTTCGGTGTGACGGGCGGCGTTATGCAACCGTGTGGAATGAAATAGTTTTTTTTTGGATTTAGATGGCTTTTTCATTGTTCGGGAAATAGCCTGCGTATACACAATAGGTTAACTCACTTTGTTAACACAGACTGCCTTGTCTTTTATCAAGCAATTGTGGAATTTCAATACTCTCCATATTTTTTCTTCCTCTATATTTTTTTCCATTAGCCAAAATTACCTATACCAAAAGTAACTGCAAAAAAA
>NWSH02000008.1:13543906-13624341 GCA_002382865.2 Heliothis virescens | reverse complement strand
TTTAAGTAAATACACTCCGCGGTACAGACCGGCCCACCTATATAACTTTGGGAATTACGAGGACCACCATATTTTTGTTTACGAGAAAAGGGACAAAATATTATTACGAGTATATTAGGTAGTGGAAGGAAATATACGGCCAGGAGAGGGTGGTTGCCAAACTTTCTTTTATTAATACTTACGGAATATATTTAATTTATTGGCGTTTGTGTGTAGATGGCGCTAGCAGTTACTTACCTGAAAATGAAGAAAATTAAGATTAGTATTGTTCTGAAGAATTAAACCAACTTTATGAGAAGTCTTACTAGAATTATGTTAAAACAAATTGTGGAATTATATCTACTCTAGAATGTCTCTAAGTAGTCTAGTTTGTCTATAATAATTTGTATATTTACCTCGTAAACGTTAAGTGAACAATTATTTTAACAATATTTTTTTACAATGATCATGGCATTGAAAAAGTGGATAATAATGTTTCTTTCCCATATGACTTTATAGAATGTGTAATACTCGTCTTTCAGTCATAAATTATCTCGCATGCCAACCCTATTACTATTCAATCATACAACAAACTAAAGCTGTACTGTCTGATTATACATTTATCAATATTAAGCGCAAAAATCCCATTTCTTCCATACAAAGTTACTCTTATGACTCTGCAGTTGGATAAACACAAACCGTAATAGCTGCAACTGCATTAAGAAATAAACTACAGTCATTACGCCAAATACAGTTAATGGTAGCTTACTGACAGCGAGTGTCATTCCACCACTATTTCAATATAAAAATATATATAATGTTTGCTGTAATTGTTGTAAATTGCTCAGGACATATTATTTCGTACTGTCACGCAACTTTTTTTCAAGAGTTGGGCTAGTGTACTGGGAGAGTTGGTTATACTGCGGCTGTCTCAAGTGTTTTGTGAAGAGATTTCCTTAAGTTTTTTACACTGTGGTTTGCTGCAGATTAGATGCATGTTAAGGTAGTAATTTTACTTCAACTTTATGTAATTTAGTGTTTATTTTTACTTTCAGATTATTTCAAATAGAATATAAATTTTATTAACCGGATAAAAAGTAGCTTATAGCCTTCCTCGATAAATGGGCTATCTAACACTGAAATAATTTTTCAAATCGCACCAGTACATAGTTCCTGAGATTAGCTCGTCCAACCAAACAAACTCGCAAACAAAAAAGCTCTTAATGGGAAGAATATAGAAACTAAAGTATAGAAGGAATAAGTCTGACGTAATTAAAAAAAAGACATAAAATTACGTTACAATACCCAAAATGGCACCATGGTTAGACCGATGCTACCGCCAGACTAACCGCCTATTACACAGTGAAAAACAAATGGAATTTTCGTTCGACGTACTAAATTGCCGGGTACCGACGTTATTACGGCTTTAGCCACAATTACAGTGTAATTGAAAACGGAGTGGTCGTTACAGTTCGGTGTGACGGGCGGCGTTATGCAACCGTGTGGAATGAAATAGTTTTTTTTTGGATTTAGATGGCTTTTTCATTGTTCGGGAAATAGCCTGCGTATACACAATAGGTTAACTCACTTTGTTAACACAGACTGCCTTGTCTTTTATCAAGCAATTGTGGAATTTCAATACTCTCCATATTTTTTCTTCCTCTATATTTTTTTCCATTAGCCAAAATTACCTATACCAAAAGTAACTGCAAAAAAAATAGTTCTAAACTATATTTACTTTTCACTATCTTATACATACTTTATTTTTTTTTAATCTTTAGGTCATGTTATTTACTCAACAAAAAGTATAGGTACAGCATGAAAGGCTAAGTATGTAGTGACAAGTTGATTACAAACCACTCTGCTATCGTAATAACCCTACTTAGTTCACTTGCGTGTCATAATTTTGTATTAAAATATAAGGTTGAGCTGTTTTAAGCTTTCATTCAGTACTGCTAGAGTGAATTTGAATAGTAGGGTAATGAGATTATGATGAAAAGTCAAATAGTAGCAAAATTACATTTGGTTTTAGCGCTGGAGTAAATACCTACTCTATCAATAAAAGAGTTGAGGTTTTAAGACAATTTAATTTTTTATAGGTATTAGATTATCACAATAATCATATTTTATAACACGAAAATGAAGTTTTAATTTTTATCGATCATAGCTCATAGTATACCAGAATCAATTCAATAGTCAGACAGAATATGAATCCAAAAATTTAATTAAAAAAAATGAACCCAAAAATCTAATTCGTAAATCCGTATGTAAGGGTGAGGCGTCCGCTGAACTTATGAGCGCTCAACACTGACTCAAGAGGTAAGAGAAGCTGTATTTAGCGAATGTTCATCGCGGCCGCTTCTAGTCTTTGTCATGGCCTGATTCAGAAGCTTATTATAACAAAAACCCCGAAAAAGCTCTGTCTATTATCTAAGTAATATTTCTTCTGCGACTGTTTTAGGGCTTGTCTCACGTTGAAGCAAATTCAAACAAGCTTCAATGCTTTCAATCAAGCAACTGCCTTTTGAATGCCTTCGGTACTGTATGGTTCTGTGGGTTTTAGCGACGGAGATCCTTGATAAGATAACACCATACCATAAAAGTTTTACAAAAACCTGTTCAACTGTAAATATCGAGTATTCGTGTCTACCTTGAGAAGTTTTTTAGAATGTCTTTGACATGAGCAGGATATATCAAAATATATTAAAACATGGATAAAAAAGGAGCTAAACTCCCACTACTTTAGAAAGACGTGGCAAAGCATAATGTAGATTTATCAAGTGCCAAGCACTCGCCACAAATTGGCACTGGCTCAGAATTTTTACAAGCATAGACACTTCGACGATCCCCATTTTTTTCAGATGACACCTACTACCGAATGAATAATAAATTCAGAAAAGAGAGGAAAAATAATGACTATGCTGCTCTTCTTGGCTGCAAAATATGCAGTAGAAAAATATATTTATTTTGAAAAAAGTAGAAAAAAAATACATATATCTGATACTGCGTCTTATACTTTCAATTGAAGTGCCGCTGTATATTTGTCTTATAAATTCTTTAAACAAAAAAAATAATACTAATCGTATCGAATATTTTGCCAATACATCAATAACGCTGGCTCCTATCACTCAGATCACCCACTTTAGATACAAAGGAGACGGATGCTGCAGTTCCCCCACAAACTTTCCCTCGAACAAGCGAAGGGTTTAATTGTTTTCCTGCACCACGAGAAGCTGAGAAAACGCGACTAAAACGCGTTTCAAACGTGGAAAGAGCTCGTTCCACTTTCCCCAAGCCCCTTTGTTTAAAGTACTCTAATTTTTAATTGAATGTACAGGTCGGGAATTGCTTAAAAACTACGGGCTCTGGGGAGTCGTGAGTGGATTACGTTGGAGGTGCGGTTCTGGTCGGAATAGGTGTGTATTCCAATTGTATTGTAAATTGTGAACACCAAAGTTTAATGGCATTAACTCTTGATTTTGATAATTGGTAAAGAGGTGTCACAAGTTAAGCCTTCTCCTTAGCCACTTGGATTTAAAATCCACTACGTTCTCCTATCTCGCTTTCATGAAATACGACTGTCCCTATGACACATAATCTACCTAATACAAGTGATGATTGCAAACAACCCACAAGACAGAAAATTTCAACCGCTAACTAGTACAGCCTGCCCTATAAATGCAGAACTGCAATCAATACATGCATCTTATACCGTCACGCTTTTAATAGAACAGGCGGTGTAATACCCTATGCCGACACGCGAGCATGCAAGCCTAAGATTGCAGTAATCCATTAACAGAATATTTTGCTAGCTGAGTGCACTAAACGTAAATAATAATTATGCATGAGTTTGTCGAGAGTTCCAAATTGTTTCGTTGTTCAAAACATCTTAACTAAGCTGCCAAGTTGTGTAAAATTGACTTCATGAATAGATACATTGTGAGATTTTCATCTAATCAGATAAAAAATGCATTATAAGTTTTACGTCACGAGCACAGCTTACGAAGATCTAAGCTCAATAAATAAAACACGCATCTAAGTTACTACACTCCAGTCTACCCTCCCAAAAAGCATTATAAAATAAATACAGCATCCATCTTTCATTAAAGTTTTGGCACCAACTTTGGGGTCCCCCATCGAATTTATTATTAATAATAGAGAAAAAATCCCGAGTTCCTCCCCGGGATTCTTGTAAAAAGTGAGTGACTCTTTGCGACAGCGCCATAAATTGTAGGAGGCGACGTATCTTGAAATTGTGTTGGCGAAAGTGACTTTTAACGGGCAACGAACCCTGCTAGTGTGTCGGTAGCGTTGACGCGCGCTAAGCCCCTTTTTGTTGCCAGATTAATGCTGGTCCCTTAGATATTTCTGGGACCACTGCTATATTAAGCTAAATTAGAAACGCTTTTAATATTACATTAATTAACACTAGCCATTTCTGGTATATAACTTAGGCTATTAAATGGGAATTAATACATTTTGCTTTCTAAAAATGTCATCCAAAATAATGCGCTCACGTTTGAGTGTCATAGTAAGTATGGTAGCAAACATCTTGAATTTAAAATACAAATACAGGTTAAAGCAAGGAAAACGATGTAAATGTAAGCTCAATAAATCGTATATTTATTGAGACAAGAGCAGAAACAATAGGTATTGTAATAGTAGATGCTAGGAATGGCAATATTTCTAGGCTAACACAATTTATATATAACTGTTACATATGATTCTGATGCAGGGAAAAGAGAACAGCATTCTATTTTAAAGGTAAGATACGTCAAACGTAATCAAAATTGGAAATACGAGGACCAATCCTAGAACAAAATATTTAAAAAGAAAGTTAAAAGTAATAAAATAACAAAGATTTTATCTTCTTTGTGCTGGTACGTTGTTATTTTCGCGAAGACCAATTTGAATTTCATTCTAGAACACCTAAATCTTCTCATGTGACTTCTAAACTATATTGTCCATGCACCTATTGACGTATATCAACAAAACGATCATTTACAATACACGTATCGCTAGTGGCACTCCAACTCCTTAGCTTTGCCTAGTATTTGAAGAACGGTATTGAAATAGCTCTCGGCACCACTCGCTTCTGTATCAATACCGCATAGAGCCCTTAAGGAAAAGATTGAGCAATACGTCTATCTTTGGAACGTATTTCAAGTCTGCGTTTAAAAGAGGTAAGCGGGACTTGAATGCATATTCTGTGCTCATTAAAACTAGTCTATAGAAGCTCTCTGACCTATAGTAAGTCTGGATAGGACTATTATTTGATCAATTTAGTATTAATTGAATTGCCAATAAATATTTTGTAAAAATGGGCATAGGCTTTTAATGTCTAGCCATCCCCTAATGTAATGAACTTAACTAAAACTACAAAACATCATGAGCAATGGTAATCTCTAAAAAAATGGTAAGTGTGTAAAATCGCAAAACAAAATTATGAAGACAAATATCATAAAAGTCCATCACAAAATAAACTAGAAGACATACTTCACCTCCAGCAATTCCATTAAACATATCGCAAGATGAACTAACAAGCGGAACAGATTATAATTAATAAAGTTCAACAATAAATCATGTTGAGAGCACCGCAGTACATGAACTGTTCTAAGAGTAATTTAGTTAGTAAAGATGTTATCTATGTATGGGTTAATTCAATTCAGGCTACATGCTTTTGTGTATCGAGGACGTCCCAAATATATGAAAATTTAATCAAATTCTTCAGTATGAAGAGAATTACTTGTATTTATTTATTTATTTCGGGATAACAAACAGCTACAATATACATTTAAACGTAAATCTTTCCAAAACATGCAGTTAACAATATTGCAGCCTACCACATTATCCTCATATTCATAATAGAAAATATAAAGTAAAAGAGATGCCACTAAATAAGCTATATAACAAATTAAACAATCATTACGAATTATAACAACAACTAAACATTCGGTAAAAAATAATGTGATAAATTAAGGTACCTACATAAAAATAAAAATATAATAGATAAGTTATTTTACATTAAATCGTTTCATCATTTCATTATTGACAGAACATTCATATTATTAATAATATTCACAATAAATTCCTAATATTTGAAATATAATAATTGCTTGTATACGCTTTATCATTTATTATTATTTATTTATTTATTTGTCTTTTTATAAATAGAAATCAATTAGTTGACCGATAAACACTTGAGTACATTCTGTCTGAACTTATATTTGGAACACGCAAAAATGTCAATGTCGACGAACTTATGATTATAACAGTCCACCAATCGCCGAACAGGGCTACGCAGTCCAGAATTGGTGCGACAAGTATTCACAGCAAATAGTGTACCTGCTCGGACACTGCGCTGGTGGACTGTGCGAGGAATTGTGTAACACAGTCTACTCGTGAGGTCGATACAGTCGAAATGGCTATGAACAATTCCGTAAAGGACATTTGCTCCAAGCAACATGCGTCTGGATTCGAGGGAGAGCATTTTGTATTTGTCAAGTAATTCGGGATAGGATAGGTACACGCGGTAACATCTGTAATGCATCGAACGAAGGAACTTGTACCGTACCGTAGGTATATCAGGTTTCATTACTTTCTTCAAGGTCACGAACATTTTCAGTTTCGATTCTATCGAAATTGAAAGACTTGTAATCTGATTGAGCACTAATGATCCATCATGTTCTATAAAAACAAAAAACAATAACGCTGACAATGTAAAGGCTAGACCAAAAAGTATTACATGAAATAGTATAGAAACAGGGGTTTCTGATTTAAGTGGTGATTAAATTGAAATGTCTGGTGGAGAGCCATCGATCAACGTAGACGATGCTCGCAGTCTTCAGGACACGATGCCGGTCATCAATTTAGCTGTTGCTAATAAAACTACAAAGACGGACAAAAACTATTTTGTACAAATACACGTGATGAATCGTGCACGTGGATGTTGTGTTGCTGGATGTGAAAGTTCCTAATTGAATGTTATGAGTTTATGACGTTCGAGTTTCAAGGTTGTATTTTAGTTTTATACTGTTGATGAGTTTTTCACATTCTTTTTAAACGGTTAAATTCTGTCTAATCATCACAAGGGTAAAATTGGGTTTTGAAAAATTAATTCATCTTCTGATTTCTCAGTTAATAAGAGTTAACAATGAGTTGCAATACTAACTTAAAATAATACAGTCATATAAGATTGTACTTAATTTCTACAGAATGTTAGCTGTCTCAAAATGTTAATAAAACTTTTGTCGCATTCTCGAGACAAAAGCTAGGGCGTACGTCTTCTAGAAAGCAAGACAGCTGAAGTGCCGCATCTGTCAACTCTATATCTTTATCATACGACACACAAAGCGTTCTACTCCTGTGTGCCCGTGCCAACAAATGAAATTTTCGATCGAGATGTATGACTGTGCATTACTCTTTTTGTATGCTTCAACAACAATGCCGCTTTCAACAACGAGCATTGTATTCTGAAAAAAATGGAAGTATTGAAGGGTGTGTTTGATTGTCTTAATCATAATTGGATAACCTTTCTTACTCTATATTATTGGAATATTTTGAATTAAAATTCAATTAATCTTCAGCATAAAGATTTAAGCGTAGTAAAATTTCATTATTTAAATTGCGGTCTTACCTTAAAACAATGAAAACAAAGATTCGCGACTTTTTACATTTCGCTGAGTTCGCTTCCATGCTGTTATCGAAATTAAAAATGGAAACGTCAAGTAAATATTTTTTGCATTGGTACAAAAAATCTGTGAATAGAAATGGATCAATACGATGCTTCCTATTGGATGTTGAAATACAAATTGCAGTCTTTACAAATGTAGCTGTTTAGAAATGATTCTCAAATATCAGACCTGTTCATAGGCTTAAAGAATAAAAATGAGAATTTTAATTAAAAATATTGACGATTCATACGGAAGATACTATACCAGATAAAACAAAATCCACAGAGTAAATATTTCTGAGCAAGTTAACAGCAAAAACGGACACATTTTACTTATCAACGAAGAATTTCATTAAAGTTTCACACAGGGACTTACACTCTACGCGAAGAATTCTAAGATAAGCTTAGTTTTTTAGACATCTTTTAGTTTTTCGTCCTTATTTACTCCTTGAAAAATATAAAGAGTACGAGCTTCATTCTCGTGTTATTTAAGAGGTACAAGTTGGGTTGTTTTCATAAAATATTTACAATTTCGTCTGAAGTGGTAATCTGCTGCAGTACGTCACACAATTTTCATCTTTGTTGTGCCAAGTACCATTCTAATCAACAAAATTTTTTTGGCCTTAATTTCTGAAGTGTATTTTTTATATTTATCAACAAACTTCTATAACTTGCCATACAGCACAGACAAAAACATCTATCAATCCCCATCTCCTTAGAATAAAATACCTATCTAGCGAATATATTATGACAAAAAATGTGTGGAAACTAACAACGGTGTCCTATTAGCATAGAGATGGAATCTCCTAGACGGATGAAATTTCACAGACATCGGATTGACTCGCGAATATTTTCCAACTGAATTGATTTAGGTGGGGTGGCGGCAAATCTACTAGCTGTGAATACGGCCTGTCATTTGCAGGATACGCAGAATAAGAAAATATTTTAGCACATGCGTAGACGTACAATTTTATGCAGAGAAATCACAAATATTTTATTTTGATGTTCAAACTATTTTGTGAATAGTCAAGAACCAAATCTATTTTCCAAACATTTTGAGAAGCAATTGATAGTAAAAGCCAATCATCAATATCGTTAAAGATATAAGCGTAAGTGACATTATCATCTACTTAAAAATTACTTTAAAACATTTCAACAGAACAATATTCTAGTTAGTATAATTACAAACAATACAAGGTTGGAAGTGGTCTAACAAAAAAATGTTGATGTCGTTCACACGTTAATTGCTTCTAATGACCTTAGCGGGCGCGGTGCAGTGAATGCTTCACCTTTTACACTTATTGACGTTCTGGAAAATATGACAAATGGTTCTGGTAAATACATTAGTATTTAAATGTGGAGGGTTTAATTGGTTTTTAAGTTAACTGGATTGTAATTTTGTATTTATGTTTTGTTTTTAAATATTTTAGAATGATTGTCAAAGTCAAGTCAAAGTTTAGTTTTATAGAGGATACAATACTTTCTATCGTATACCTATTGGTCTCAGCAGAAACCAACAGAAAATTATGTTTTTCTATTTCATAATTAACAAATTTTACTTTGCAGATTATACCAAATTTATGTTCAAAAACTGTCTTTTTGAACTTATAAGTCGTCGTAAATTGTATGTTAATTTACTCAGCCAAGACTCTAAGATATTCAGAAGGGACAATGTTGTCTGAATATTCTCGGTCCGTAGCGACATCTTGGACGTACAACTCGCAAACTTGATTATTAAGGGGGGTGAAAGGGGTAGGGGTTAGATGAAATGCATCGACTTTTATTATATACCGGATTAAGTTTTGTACATAACGCTCTTTGATGGTTTTAATAAAGAAGTTTTGATTTTAAGGACAGTTTTATTTTACTGTAGTTTTACACAGTCTGGTAATAAAAATATTAGAAGAAAAGTTACTGAAGCTGTTACCAACGGGTTGAAAATACACAATATTCAAACACGTAATGCTATACGTGACGTGCCGTTGGGTGAACACGGAGTGAAGAAAATGGAAGTTCCACGTGTAAGATTCTACGAATTTGAATACAGCATAGAAATACTTTAACAATTTGTGAAAGTAAACTAAAACGCCACACATGAAGATAAAATAAACGCACCACTATAGTTTCAATGACATAAAGCTAAAATATTCTCAAACAACTTCAACCATTAATAAGTAATATTCTTTGACTTGCATGAGAAAGGGTTTGATGTTTCCACGCTAATTAGCATGCAGCATTAAAAATACAAACCGGAGCGGTAAAGTAAAATACGTTAATACAAAAACACAACTTTATCTAACTCCGTATTTCTGCGACATGAGTTAATGTAAAACTTTTACAAAGAGAAAAACCCTGCGCATTAATATTACGAGGGGTTTTTTAAAAGAAAAAAAAAAAGCCCAGTTGACATTTTGTCCACGGCCGTCGCCCGGGCACTTCACTAATGAATGCAAATTTCATCAAGCCGTAACACACGCTTCTCATAATAAAAAGTTTAATTTAAAAAATATATAGCGGCTAAAGAACAACGCAACATTATTAAATCACTGGGTTATGCTTATTAAATATGGAGTTTATGAAAGTATTATGGTATCTGTGAGGTATAAAAGAAAGGCGGGATTAACCCCGTCGGAGAATGAAGCGCCTTATTACCGCGTCAGTTTTCATTATAAGCTATTGCTTTAGTAGCAACAATGAACATTTGATACCCTTCACAATGTTAATGATCGACAATAGTTTACTTCACATTAAAATTACTCAAATTCAAAAACTTTGCTAATAAAGAAGTAAACAATAACTCCAACAATAGCGTGACTATCTAAATGTAAAATATTCAACTACACCTTCTCAGCACTTAAAACTTTACTAGAACATTCCCCGTGAACGTGCCATAACCGCTATTACTCCAAAACGCGAGAAAATATACATTAGCGCGACATAATTCTGAAAGCTCTAGCACTACTAATTATTTTAAGTAACAATTTGATACAAAACTAGCACTAAGTGCAATATGGAGTAGCGTTAAAGTGGAATGCAGGCAACTTGGAGCAGGTGGTGACGTGACAGCGAGTCTGTTAATTAGGAGAAGTTTATCTGCTCTGAGCTGATGATGAAGTCACGGATTAGGAGGGGCATACTGGCTAGGGGTTTGCGTGGCTTGCTTGTTAGGAACAAGCATGACAAATTGAGCTATTGTGAATAGAAACTATGCTTAGGTATTCAAACAGACATGCTACGTTTATTAGCTGAAAATCTCTCATGCACATCAGTTTGATAAAATAATCTTTTAATAATGGAATTGACCAAAGTTTTGAATATTATCTAGATTATTTTTCAATATGTAGTAATGAACTTTGACATCAACCAACCAACAAAATTACTTAGCATCCAACCCAACAGTGTATCACAAGACTTAGCGACACCATCCGAGCTAAACCCTCGCAAGAACAGGAAAGCTGATTCGGATTAAACTTTGAATATGTACGAGAGACTTTAGTTAAGCTACATTGTCGTGTGTCGTAGTCAGAAACTGTCGGCCATCGAATGTGTCGACTGATTCCAATTGTTCCCAGTTTATATTCGATGAGAGATAAACTGCGTTCAATATTTACGTGCCGTCAATTTTTGATGGCGTTCTCGTTTCGTCTTTTGTTTTTGATCGTGTGGATTTACGTGTCAGATTATTTTCATCGTATCTAAATTCTCGTGTTCAGCATTTATAGCATTTAAGGAATGTTTATCTTAATTCGCGTGTAATCCTCTTCTAGTTGCATGTTTGCTAACAATGTTTCATAAAATATCTTCTACATTTATAATTGTCTCTTCATCCAACTTTGTCCACACCTCACCTTACCCAGTGCAATAACTCAAACTCATAACAATTCCTTTACATCCTAGCACAGTGTCACCGTATATATCAGTTGGAAAGCGTCCGTGTTACCCCGCGGCTACCGACGTGTACCGTCGCAGCCGAATAATGCCTTTTGTAAAACTTTCAACTTGTGTAATACTCGGTATATTAAAGTGTCTCACTTCTATGTCCTCGGCATGGCAGACAGTTGTATTTAATATTATAATGTTACGTGGATGTGTTTCAAGTTTGTGGGGCTTTTGTAGCTCTTAGTGGCTTTAAAATTAGTGTTTTGCGTACCTTAGATGTGTCATGTGGAAGATTAGGTGATATGGCACACGTAAAAAAACTCCTGGTGATGTTTACAAAAAAGATTTATTATTGCAGTGAAACTCATATCGAATAAATTACAAGTAATCTACACCTTATACATTTTAAATTCAACTTAAGATTTATACATGACTGTGCACAAGATACAATAAAATATATTTAACGATGTATGCACAAATTTTATAGGCAACAGCAGTTTTATTTTATTTTCTTCTTTGATGAAGAACAAAAGCTCGAATTCCATTTAACTCACATGTTTAACGCAACAGCCGTAAAGAATGAGGAGTGTGAAGATTGAAACTCGAAAACAAAATGAAAATTCGAACACTTTTGCCGAGTATTTACTGGCGTTTTACGTCGGTCCAGCATTGGAACGAAAATATGGAGTTGAAATTTGAAAACAGGTGCTTATCTTGCTAGCTGAAATCAGTTGGCCATTTGGATCCTGCATGAAATGTACCTACTTAAATAGTTTCTAATTGAATTAAGTGAAAATATGGGTGTTTATTATATCTTACAGCTACATGAAACATCAGTTTGTTCGTGTAACTACATGTTACTGTGCGTTGATTTTTCTCGGACTTTTGTACATTGCTTACGCATTTCGATTAAAGAAAAGTCTATTGGAGCAAATAGGTCATAGAATTTACACCGACGGAGCTTACTGTTTATGCATTATTGCAAACTTTACACGCAAAGTCAGACCAGTTGTGTATAGTACTGATTTATTACGTACAAAGGAAATGGATTCTGTCAGCGAATGTGACAGAATTATTGAATGCAAAATATGATCGCAGCGCACTGACATCGGATTTAAACGAAATTTGTGAAAGTGCTGTTATTTATTTAAATTTTTAATTTTGTTGAGTAGCCTTACAATGCGTTCGCTTTGTTACTTGTAAATTGTTTGTAATTTTCTTCTTTTACATAAAAGCAATAAAAGTTACGTTAAATGTATTTCATTTATTATTTAAGCATTACAGCTCATCCAAATAGAGTATCGAATTCATCAACTAAAGAAATCATTCTGGAAATTGTACAGAATATTCGTGTAATATCTCAGAATTCATCAGACTCACAAATGGATACTTATTGGTAACTCGTATTAAATTCTTCCCAAAACCTTCAATCGCTTCCTAAAATTTCAAGCAAAGGTTAAGCCGTCAGTTTTAAACAAACGTGTCTTAGAACTACGACTTACATAAGTTCCGTGAACCGAACTAGAAATTCATACACCTTTTCATATTCGGAATTCTGAACATTTTTATAGCACGAAGATATGCAGCAGTTTCTTGAACCCATTTTTCAGGTGACGTCATAATACCTCTGCACTGGTTGTAACCTTGCTGATAAATACATCTGCATAAGTAACTATACATGTTTATAGAAAGGCCTGTATCAACATTGAATAGATTTTTTCGATATTTATTTGAACAAAAAGAGGACTAATGAGTTTCAAGGTCATTTGCAGTAATTTTAGTTTACTTGTCGAAAAACAATCAAAACACTGGTTTGGAAACTCTGAAGCAGTTTAATATCGTTCAAGGTTATAAAAAGTTCACAAAATAATTAATAGTTCATTCATTATAACTTATAACTACATCATGTTGTACCCTACGCTTCTAAAGGTCAACAGGGGTGAATTAGTCACTTTGTTTTGCTGCATTTCTCGTAGGCGATAGAATCTGACCTGACACTAATGTAATATTCATGGCTAATAGCCATTTGATTCTAATTTGGCTTGAAGCTCGCCGCGTGGGCTCGAGGTTCATCCTAATTAGACGAGTCACTCAATATATTTTGTAATTTGTAAATAATTCGGCCTCTGTACGCTATCAGTTGCATGTAAACGAGTTTTAACTAACACATTTTGTAGCCTTGTTTACCTGCTGCAATAGCTTCTGCAGCAGGCAGGTCTGCAGGTGCTGCAATAGTTGTGGTGGCCTAGTGGGTAAAGCACCAACCTCTCAAGTATGAAAGTGTGGGTTCGATACCAGATCAGGCATATATCAATGCAACAAAATGAAACCTGGACTATAAAGTCTGGAATTACCAACCCGCATTGAGGAAGCGTGATGATTAACTCCCAATTCGTGTGTGAGAGGAGTGCCTGTGCCTAGAGCAATGGGACGATAAAGAAGCTGATGATGTATACCTAAGTAGATCCTTTGCGTGATGCTCACTTCTTACTTACAGCAATACAAATGTACCAAACATTTATCACTGGTAAAACATAACTCCTTCGCTAATACTAACATACCCTTTATACACTATTGTACCATCTGCGTCCCGAACATTGAAAGTGTATCGCGCTAGCACCATAAATAATTCCAACGCATTTTGTACCCCCATAATGACTGGCAACTTGGCAAATTTCCTGTGGGGACTATCAGCCATCTTTAAAATTAATTGAAACGTTTTGGCTGTAATCTGTTGTAATAATTCCATCGTAAAGGGCCCGTCTTGAAGATTAACTCATATAAATAAATAATAACTTCTTAATGGCTTTGGCAGTTGTTAAATAAGGTATTCGGTTGAATAGTTAATGGTCATCATTGTGAGGTGTAGCGTGTTGTTCGGCTTTAGGTGAAGCTAAAACAAAAAGGTATTATGCCTTACCAATCGATCAAGATTAAGTAAATTTTAAATGTAACATTAAATTCACAAATTAAATAAAACTCAGCTATTAATTTTAAAATGAAAACTCACAAACTTAAACTTGTTTTAATTAGTAAAACTCCAAATGTCACAAGCATTAATATGTCAGAAATTGCAAAGTTTCTGGCTTCACACCAAAAACATACCGAATCGGCAAAGAAAATGCGGGCTGTTACACGAAAGCCATTTTCACGGCATTTAGCTGGCAATTCTATTACGTCATTACATATTCACACAGTCATGCTGCCATGGAATGTAGGGTGGTATTACATCAAAGAGAGTATTCGATCAACGCGGCTTGTGTATTTTTTTTTTGGTTCATTTACCACGATCCATACGCTCGCTTCGCCTTGTTATTTTGATGGCTCAAAGAATGGGGATTAGCGGTTGGTTAGAGCAAATATGCTGAACCATTTACCCGT
Organism: Heliothis virescens; assembly: GCA_002382865.2. NCBI lineage: Eukaryota > Metazoa > Arthropoda > Insecta > Lepidoptera > Noctuidae > Heliothis > Heliothis virescens. The sequence continues at coordinate 13,609,430 of NWSH02000008.1, read as the reverse complement.
GATTTCGATCTACATGAGTTCATTTATTACATCAATAATGTTCTGTGTAGGTGCTCATAACATATTTTACAGCACCAAGCAATATTTTATTTTAGCATCAAAGTAAATCTTCTCCACCAAAAGTCATCTAAATATATTTAGTAAAAAAATATCCAAATGTCTAATAATTCGTCTTTAAACTTCAAAAGAACTTCACATATTGAATTTATGTAAAAGTTTTTCATTAAAAGACATTTTATTGGCACATTGATTGCACACTTACAAGACTTGCGTCGTCATTGTAATTTGATGGAACGCCGGAGACCAATCCAGCCCGCTTCCGCGTTCATCTCAAGGCACTCCGCTAATGTTCGCTTTATGTAAATATTATGAGACTTTAACTATTCACTTATTCACTTAGCGTCAGCTCTCTTGGGCTGTCTTTTTGTATCGGAATGCCCTCCCCTTTTCCTTTCTTCGGAGTTAAAATTGTTTTTTGTCGTGCCATCCAACTTTTCTAAGTCGATTTAAAATGTACTTAAAACGATTAATTTGAATGGAGTTAGGAGTTTCGTGTGACACTGACAGTCGAATTTATTCCGGAGTGGATATTTTTGTTTCTTAATTTTCTTGGAAACGCTGTTTGTCTTTCATATCTTTTTGTTTGTTGCGAAATAATAAAGGTAGGGAATGAAGAATAAAGGAAACAGGCTGTGAGTTGAAAGTAACTTTTAAATCAGATGAAGTTTTTGTATTACATTTTCAACGAAATTTGAATAAAAATTTCGCCATAATCTGACAATGGTACAAAAGTTGGATTATAAAAAATAACTGCTGAAGAAGTTGTTTTTCATTTTGTTCAAAACAAGCAATATATAATTAAACATCACTTAATTTTCATTATTTACAAACGAACTTTAAAAACATTATTTACATATTCTTTGTCATGTAAATTAAATTACTAAAACAAATTATCTAACTAAAACTTTATCGTATTACGCAAACTTCATTATTTATTTACTTCAAGAAAGCTGAAGGCACGTAAATACGTATTCTGCGTATGTTAGTGAAACAAAGTCGTTACGTTGAAACAAGAACGTATTCTACAATCCAGTTACCAAACAACGTGTTAAGGACGAAGACTAGACTAGGTAGAACGAATTAAGTTTGACTAAATTCGCGGCCATTAAAACAGCTGAACAAAAGAGTGAAAGCGTTTCAGCAAATTAGATTGTATTAAGTTAACTGAAGTGCTGAAAGGGATTTCGTGTTCATTTAGCAGACTAACAAAAATGTTCTGAATTTAATCCGATTTTGCGTATCAAGAATGGTAACTTATTTTGTGGTAAAATTTTATCTGTATTACAAACGTAAAAGATTGTTAATGAATGTATCTGGACTAATGCAAATGAAAGTGCAGGCAGAAACTAGCGCTTAACAAATTTGTATTTCTGTGGACATCGGGGTATGACATAATACGCACCAGTCTCTCTGCTAAGCCAACCATATGAGTTTCCACAGAAATGTCCCCAAACGCAACACTCGGACCGTGTACCATCCCAATTTGAACAAAGCCCGCTGCAGCGCTTCAAAGCGCTTACTTTCTGCCCTCATCTCGCTAAAATTCAACACACGTCCGTCCACATAGTGTGTCCACCTTGCGACGCCTGCTTTCTTACCCGGATTAACTCGAATTAAGATCGTACGTATCTTTGTGTTTGCCAGACGTTGCAACTGATCTTGTAAGGAAACGCTGGAAGAATTTCAATTGGAGTGAAATCTTGGTGCATCGGAATTAAATGGAATAGGTCGAAGCTGTTTTTTTTATTGAAGAGGATTCTGTATGTAGGTTGGAGATGAAACCATTTCTAAACAGGAATAAGTTTCACATGGTTTTTGAAAATCAATATCATGCACATTTAGTGAAATATTTCTCGTATCAGCTCCAAGTACAAAATACACTGTGTTGTCAGCATATTAATTAGGTGCAAATTCTTCGTTCATGTTTATTCTCAAAAACTAATTAACGTCTACGGTATCTCACAAAATTATTTTCTAATTTAATACCTACGAAATTTTTGGATTGGAAAACGATTACGATGCATCGAGTTTTTACCCTCACGGAACTTAGAACAGTGTCTCAAGCAAAAACCACATTGAAAAAGAATACTTTTTGCCAGCACATATCGAATCTAAAGATTGCAATAGTGCCTGCAGTGACAGGTAATTTGTTAGAGAAAAACCAAGGAAAAAAGTTAATTGTAGTATTTGCAGTACGTTGACTATGAACGCCACAATAACCCTACTTCTTTTGTTTAACTTTAGATTGCTTGGGATTATAAACGTCTCATGCACTGTTTGAGCTTCAGTCTCGTAAAGGTTTTTATTTTTATTTCTTTCTTGCGTCCATGATTACATCTTCTGGTTAAGGAATAACTTGGAATACGGTTTTAGATTCGCAAATTGCTTCACAGGTATCTTTCTAGAATTTATCAAGCAATTTTACTATATTTCTTATATAGTTGTCTCATCACACCTAATCTTTAAATTACTTGATTGAAACACTCTATCACTCATGTCATCCGAATATCCAATCCAAAAACACGAATTCACTACAACTTTTTTATCTTTCTGAACAATAACGTCAATCATTTTTCATTCTCATCGCCGGTTATTGGCTGTCATATCGGTTTCCACAACATATATCTGGGAATAAAACAATACGTATTTAAAGTGATCATTACAGTTGCGACTGACGCGTCCCGCTACATAATTCAGTTGGCTGTCAGCTGCAGGCCGCTTCGCACGAGCACCATGCGTAGTGTTGCTACATCGAGGCTAGTAAATTGAAGGGGAAATATTGTGACCCAACTTCAACTTCATTCGGTCTGGGATTCGAAAGAGTTTTATTCAGATTCGAATTTGATTTGGTTGCTGCTGAGATGATACTAGTCAATCCTGGCAGAATAAGATCACTTGGTTGATGAATCAATGATCCAAATTCACAATTTGCAACTAACAATGATCTATAAAATGAATTCTTCTCTGGGATTCTTATTATTACCATGAAAATGGCAGATTAGTTTAACCAGTACTTTTCCCAAAGTGGTCATAAAAACTGGCTATAAAACGTCTTCTCATGCATTCATTTCTTGGGCAGCTCTTAAACCCACTCTTTAATTTTACTTCCCACAAATTCCCCAAGAAGGAGGTACCTACATAGTTCAGAAATTAATGCCTTGCTTCTTGTAATCTGTCAAAGGAGGACAACGTCCAAGTGTGGCGAGGTTTAGAGCGAGCCTGTCTGAAGATCCCTATTCACTATATTGCCAATTAAGCTCAATATCTTCAATGCCAATATGCCTTTAACGTGAAGTTGCTACTAGTTACGACGCTTCCAAGATCTTCATATTTAGTTTATAGTGTAACTTAGTCAATTTCGTGTTTCCTGGAAATCTCTGTTATCTTAAATGTTTCGCTTGTATTTAAGGTCACAGTTTCATTTGCTGTACATATAAAATGTCGGAGAATACAACTGTTCGTGTTTTCAAAACTTGATCATCTCACATACATCCATATAGAGGTATATAGAAAGATGGAGAGTATGTTGCATGTTCAAGTTGTCATCATTCAATCCATTGAAAAGTGGGCTCAAAAAATTACCACCGAGTCTACAGCTTTATTCCTACAACCTAGTCTCGAAAGTTGTAATTTTTTACTTTATTCCTACAAAGTTATAGACTAAAGCACCCCGCCGACATCACTAGCCGCTTCAATAATTCGCTAGCAAACATTTTGCCTGATGGTCCAGCACTGTTTGTACTGATAATGTATTCCCACTGCTGATTATGATGATTATATTGTTGGAACGCTTGCCGAGTCCCTGTGTTCAATGAAGTGTATGTAAATTTGATTTGAATACACTTCTAGTGTTTTGTGATTGAGTAGTCATCGATTTTGTGGAGCTAAATGTGGTTCAAATTAATTTTGGCGGTGTATGTAGAGTACTTAAAATAAGTATGTGTGTTAATGAATATAATTATTAAGTACCAGAAAATTATAATCATCACAATAATATAATATAGCTCATAAGCTGGGGTTACCAGGCCAGATTGCTGATAATTCTGTGTTAGAAGACACAGATATTGCAAAAAAAGTTGATTACCTTTTGTTAGTTAAGTAAATTACATAAAAATATTTATTCAGAAATGGGTTGAATTACCATTCAATCACAAACGAGTTCTCCACCCAATAGAAGAGTTTCCTAAAAAGCAAACTAGGTAGGTACTTACTCCAAAAATCCAAAAATCAAAACCAAATAACACTTGTCATAACGAGATCATTACTAAACTCCGCGCATCCGAATGCCGTATTCGGCGAAAAACCTCGAAAAAAATTGTACTAAAAACAGGGCGTTGCTTTGAGAAATGCGGTTGGTCGGTGGTGGTGAAAAAAAGGAGAAATCGCGTTGCAAACACCTGTAGGTATGTGGTGAAGTTCCCACGATATTTTCTTGCAAGCTGCAGACGAGTTTTCGTAGCAACCTGTACATAGCTACGAGTATGTAGGAGTATGCTCTTAGCGTCTGGATGTGTGAAGTTTATGTAAGACTCGTAGCTATTTTATATAAAATTGTTTAAGTGTTATTTGAAGTGCTTCTTTGTTAAAATTATTCGGTATTTGTTAATATTTTTTTCCAATATTGATATTTGAAAGTAGTTGCAATGATTATCATTGTATAATTATTAGTATAATTTGCATTATGCTAATGACATTTATAATTCTGATCATAATACAACGCAAAATACGCCATTCCTATAAAATACGCCCACATAATCTAAACCCAAACCCAAGAACAACATAATTTCCTCAGTCCTCCAACTATTCCATTACACCTAATCACACCCAATACAAGTAAACAGACACACACAGTTTTAATTCGTCCAATAAATGTCGTCATAAATCCGGGCGTCAACTTGAGACGTGTCCACCGCAAGCACGGCAGACGGCGATAAATCTGCCGCTCGTACGGCGCATAAGTGACTGGTGGTTGTCACACCGATGTGTAACTGTGTGCGTGAGATTGGAGACGAACGATTTTTGAATTGATGTAGGAAGCTGGAGAAGGGAGAAAATTTGTTTCGAGAATATGATGCTTAGACAAAATAAAAGGTTCAGATAAAAATAAAAACAAGTAACAGAAAGAATAATCACATAAGAGAAGAAAGTTAAAAGTACCCTTACGTAGCTTAAAAATAAGAGTTGAACCACGTTGAAATGAATGAATGATATATAAATGAGTCGAAAAAGCACCTACACGAAGAATGGTAAAAATTGAGAAGTCTCCAGATTTTCATTTAAAACCTTATCAAACCTAACACAATTTTTTAAATGATGGACATCCGTTTGACGACTATTTCACTTGATGGTAAGGAATAATATGGCGGAACAGGCTTACCTAAAAAAAACCTATGAACTCTTGTCTCAAATATGCATAACAACAGTACTAACAAAACTGATAAATAACACATATAATTTACGAACGTCAACGATTGCACCATATAGACAACTATAAATTGTTACATCATTGCACATTGTAGTTGTCACCAATATACGAGTAATACTACAGATCTGTATTCGATATGCCCTTGGGCGGAGTAATCGAGTGTTGAGCAAAGCTCAATATACCACACGTTATGGGTTGCGATCCGTTTCCTCTAATTGGTTCAAATAATTGTTCTAGGTATTGCTTCAGTTAGTAAACTAAACTATTAGGTGTATTATTGTACTCAACACTAAGGTAGAGAGGTCAGTTCTCATACATACTACGTACGTACATATCAGTATATAATACCTATATAGTTGCCTTTTGAGTTCACCCAATCGTGTCTGGGAAGAGATCAGGCGCAAGACGGACAGCTTTACATGTCTTAGACACAATAGGTCAGGCTACGTTAAGGTAACTAGCCCTTAAATGTTTTTAAACTTTCGCGATTTGTACACATATTTTAGACAACAATCCGGGTCTTACTCGCGATCAAACTATTAAAGGTCAGTCTTCCCGTGACCACGGTCGGTGCAATTCGACCGAAACGTCGGGAGAAAAGAGGTATCGTAAAACCTTTAATAGTTTGATCGCGAGTAAGACCCGGATTGTTATCTAAAATATAACTAGCCCTTATTCATGAATTGACTGCTAGGAGTTTAACTTAACCGTATCGATACATAGCTGTTAAGAAGAAGCTCAAGTTAAAATCATTGTTTTACTTAATAAGACCTTGAAGGCTCCTACGAAATGTCAAGGTACATACAATTACAGAAAATATAAGCAAATAATAAAATCTCTGGATTAAAAGTAGGTATTATAGGTATAAACAAAATGCAGGCGCAATTTTATTTAACGATTAATACACGAACAGTTCNTCATCGATTTTGTGGAGCTAAATGTGGTTCAAATTAATTTTGGCGGTGTATGTAGAGTACTTAAAATAAGTATGTGTGTTAATGAATATAATTATTAAGTACCAGAAAATTATAATCATCACAATAATATAATATAGCTCATAAGCTGGGGTTACCAGGCCAGATTGCTGATAATTCTGTGTTAGAAGACACAGATATTGCAAAAAAAGTTGATTACCTTTTGTTAGTTAAGTAAATTACATAAAAATATTTATTCAGAAATGGGTTGAATTACCATTCAATCACAAACGAGTTCTCCACCCAATAGAAGAGTTTCCTAAAAAGCAAACTAGGTAGGTACTTACTCCAAAAATCCAAAAATCAAAACCAAATAACACTTGTCATAACGAGATCATTACTAAACTCCGCGCATCCGAATGCCGTATTCGGCGAAAAACCTCGAAAAAAATTGTACTAAAAACAGGGCGTTGCTTTGAGAAATGCGGTTGGTCGGTGGTGGTGAAAAAAAGGAGAAATCGCGTTGCAAACACCTGTAGGTATGTGGTGAAGTTCCCACGATATTTTCTTGCAAGCTGCAGACGAGTTTTCGTAGCAACCTGTACATAGCTACGAGTATGTAGGAGTATGCTCTTAGCGTCTGGATGTGTGAAGTTTATGTAAGACTCGTAGCTATTTTATATAAAATTGTTTAAGTGTTATTTGAAGTGCTTCTTTGTTAAAATTATTCGGTATTTGTTAATATTTTTTTCCAATATTGATATTTGAAAGTAGTTGCAATGATTATCATTGTATAATTATTAGTATAATTTGCATTATGCTAATGACATTTATAATTCTGATCATAATACAACGCAAAATACGCCATTCCTATAAAATACGCCCACATAATCTAAACCCAAACCCAAGAACAACATAATTTCCTCAGTCCTCCAACTATTCCATTACACCTAATCACACCCAATACAAGTAAACAGACACACACAGTTTTAATTCGTCCAATAAATGTCGTCATAAATCCGGGCGTCAACTTGAGACGTGTCCACCGCAAGCACGGCAGACGGCGATAAATCTGCCGCTCGTACGGCGCATAAGTGACTGGTGGTTGTCACACCGATGTGTAACTGTGTGCGTGAGATTGGAGACGAACGATTTTTGAATTGATGTAGGAAGCTGGAGAAGGGAGAAAATTTGTTTCGAGAATATGATGCTTAGACAAAATAAAAGGTTCAGATAAAAATAAAAACAAGTAACAGAAAGAATAATCACATAAGAGAAGAAAGTTAAAAGTACCCTTACGTAGCTTAAAAATAAGAGTTGAACCACGTTGAAATGAATGAATGATATATAAATGAGTCGAAAAAGCACCTACACGAAGAATGGTAAAAATTGAGAAGTCTCCAGATTTTCATTTAAAACCTTATCAAACCTAACACAATTTTTTAAATGATGGACATCCGTTTGACGACTATTTCACTTGATGGTAAGGAATAATATGGCGGAACAGGCTTACCTAAAAAAAACCTATGAACTCTTGTCTCAAATATGCATAACAACAGTACTAACAAAACTGATAAATAACACATATAATTTACGAACGTCAACGATTGCACCATATAGACAACTATAAATTGTTACATCATTGCACATTGTAGTTGTCACCAATATACGAGTAATACTACAGATCTGTATTCGATATGCCCTTGGGCGGAGTAATCGAGTGTTGAGCAAAGCTCAATATACCACACGTTATGGGTTGCGATCCGTTTCCTCTAATTGGTTCAAATAATTGTTCTAGGTATTGCTTCAGTTAGTAAACTAAACTATTAGGTGTATTATTGTACTCAACACTAAGGTAGAGAGGTCAGTTCTCATACATACTACGTACGTACATATCAGTATATAATACCTATATAGTTGCCTTTTGAGTTCACCCAATCGTGTCTGGGAAGAGATCAGGCGCAAGACGGACAGCTTTACATGTCTTAGACACAATAGGTCAGGCTACGTTAAGGTAACTAGCCCTTAAATGTTTTTAAACTTTCGCGATTTGTACACATATTTTAGACAACAATCCGGGTCTTACTCGCGATCAAACTATTAAAGGTCAGTCTTCCCGTGACCACGGTCGGTGCAATTCGACCGAAACGTCGGGAGAAAAGAGGTATCGTAAAACCTTTAATAGTTTGATCGCGAGTAAGACCCGGATTGTTATCTAAAATATAACTAGCCCTTATTCATGAATTGACTGCTAGGAGTTTAACTTAACCGTATCGATACATAGCTGTTAAGAAGAAGCTCAAGTTAAAATCATTGTTTTACTTAATAAGACCTTGAAGGCTCCTACGAAATGTCAAGGTACATACAATTACAGAAAATATAAGCAAATAATAAAATCTCTGGATTAAAAGTAGGTATTATAGGTATAAACAAAATGCAGGCGCAATTTTATTTAACGATTAATACACGAACAGTTCCCAACAATATATTTAACAAGATACAGTATCAGCTGGTGTATTAGCAACTTTCTCTTACAAGAGTTGAGACATAGCCGCGGCAGACGCTATAAATCTTGCGGGCCACGTGCAGCGGTACATCACGTGAGAATGTAACACGATATTATTAAGGGTGCATCATGTAAAGTTAATTTAATGTTAGAGTTTTTAGTTCGTCGTAGTTTACCTCATTAAATGGATAAATTAGTATGACATATTTATAGAACAAACCCTGATATTGTTTAAAGAAATACTTATCTCATTAGTTCAATTGATCTTTTATTCTAGTGTTAGTTTCAACGTGATCTTCATACGTTTTTTCATGTCATATTTTAGCAGTCAGTTATTTGGCTGGTTGGTGTGATGAAAGACTACATACTAAAAATAAAGACAGCTAAGCATCTATTCTTTTAGTTTGGTTGCTCTATGCGTTGTCTTTATACAGATTTAATATTTAAACAAGCTCTGAAAACGTAAGGTTACACACGTCGGTGTGACATCCATCCAGTCTGTAGATGGTGTTCGCTGAAGGCGTCTATTGTGACATGACAAACGACTCAATGCGTGCATGGACTCAAGTAGCCTCTTGCCATGAAATATTGCTTGTCGGTTCTGCTTCTGACAGCTGCATTCGGATTTGTGTTACTGTCGTGTATGCTTTGAATACGTGATTAATATTCAATTTTGTGGTTTAGGGTAATTAGGGGTTTAATTGTGGTCAGAATAATAAATACACAGGTTTTCTTAGATACAATTGTTTTTAGCTTACTTTAAGCTTTTAGGCCGGGTTGCTCGATTTAACTTTAACTATAACCTAACCTTAACCGACCGTCAAATGGCCGCCCATTGGTAAAATTTTTGACGTGATAGTTGTGTAACCAATGGGCGGCCATTATGGAGGAGGTTAGGTTATAGTTAAAGTTAAATCGAACAGCCTGGCCTTAGTCATTCATTAGAACTACTATCGCTTTAGTATGTGTCTCACTTAGCTTATGTTGTACTAGAAATGCTAATGTCTAAAATAATGCAGTTAAATTGTTCTATGTGTACGTTGTAATTAATGACATGAGACATTTGGGTTGGCAAAGTAAAATTTGTACAATACCAAAGTGGTTTTAGACAGAACTATCAAATATTTGAGTATAAGTCCCATCAAAAGACATGTACGTTGTACGTTCGTCTGACAGTACACTTTCATTAGTCCAAAACCAAATGCTCAACAAATGAATATGTATGCTACCACTACCAGTTTACGACAGGGCATCCCACATGGACACTCAATCCATACTTCTCTACTTTTATATCCAAATTAACATGAAAATTAATCCCAAACTTAATCACAGCTTGTCTATATCCATTTCCTCTCCGTTTCCAATTTATTTCCTGGCAGTAAACAAAGGAATTAACTCAAGAAAACCCCATAAATGTTAGTGGGCACTTAACTAGCATCCTGTCTTAGTAGCAGCCATCTATATTCAGGGTTATGCAGTGTTTCATTAGCATATAGAAGCATGCATGTGTGGTGGTGCTTACGTTTGAGTATGAGATGTATGGAGACATGAATAAGTGCACGCATGGGGCTAGATTGCTTTGAAGAGGGAGATTTTATTGTTGGTTTGTAATTTTGTTGCTATTTTTAGATCTTGATTGAACTGTAAAGAATGGTCTTTTGATAGAATAAAAAAGTAAATATTTAGAAAACGTGTTTATAGCCTTTTTTATGTAGTCTTGATAAAATTAATTACAAGATGAGCATTCAGATCATGAATGGTTGGTGCAGCCATTTTGGAGATTGAATAATTCATTTTAATGTAATAAATTTCCATTGATATATTAGTAGATAACTTGCCCAAAACTAATTTACCTGTACATAAAATATGCCTTATATGTTACCTGCAAGCGGCAAGGCGTGGCCAATTACATCTCCAACCAGGCGTCTGATTGAAATTATATAATGCTTGATTGATAAGCCGATGAGGTATCAATTGCTCGTTTGGTTAACTGCGACCGTGTCACACAGTTACGGCCGAAGGATTATAGTAATTGATTTGATTTGGAATTCGCACGTCTTGGTGTGCGGTTGGAATGATCGTCTCTTATTTGCTAGACATTTGTTTTGTAGCTTTCTTTTATAAGGGCAGGGGAATGATGACGGCTTTAGGTAACATTACTTTTATGAACTTAGGCAATATATACTTAGACTAACAGATACAAAGCACACTATCTAAGAGATCGATCTGAAATAACATCAAAATCTCCAACTCAAAAGAAAACCTAGACAATTGACTAAAACTAATCCAATGAAAAACATTGAAGACCTTTTCTCCGGATTTTACTAAAAAGACTCTAAGAACCCTTGAAGCCGTCATTCGGAAACAAAAACGACACGCTGATAAAGCAAAAGGTGGCTAATGCGAAATCGATGGTAGCCCAAATGGGGACGCGAGTGCCCGGGGCTTGACGGGCACATGACGAGGCCGTGACGAGGCCGTGATGGGCACGTGACGAGTACAGCCGACAGGCCCTCCATGAATACGAGTGGCCCGTAAATAGGATGTTTTCAATTATTGTTACAAATGAATTTGTTGCGTGAAAATGATAGTTTTGTGAATCAGAGCGTGTATTACTGATGAGAAAAAAGTTTTTTTTTGAAAACAGATTCATAGTTTTGATGGAAATGAAAGTTCAGCTTAGCGAAAATATTTATTATAATAAGCCATAATATATCAAGGATGTCTTACTTTTATATTATGATATGGATTCTACCAGATATTTGGGGTTCATAAATTCAACGCCCACAAAGTTGAATCGTCAGTACAGTGAGCTATTGAGGTGGAAATTTAAGCACTAAAGAGCGCTCTGGAACTGAACGAAAAAGCTCACACTTGCCGCGATAGCCCCACATTATGATTCCGTGTGTGTTTAGCGCTAAACACATAAGCACAGATACAGTCAAACAGTGTCCAATGCAAATGTTACCTGTGCTGTAACGACGCGAGCCTGATTATGCGTCATAACACCGAATGAATGGCTGCATTCTCGACCTACCATCATCCTGTTGAGAGATATATTCACTGCGTGGTACAAGTTTGGGTCATAGTGCCAGGACACAAAAAAAAAAACTGCTTACTAATCCTACTACGTAAAAAATATGAGACTAGCATTATTTAGTTTAGTCACAAACGTAAGTCAGTGATCGAAAGTCAACAATATTCGTGCCTACTCGGAATACTATGAGACAGATCATTATAATAATATTATCTTTCTATACTGTACTCTCTAGCTTTTGCCAGGGTTTTACCCGCTTTCTAGAGAGTGACTTTAGTGAACTTCCACACCCGGATAAAATCTAGCTTATTCTGATGTATAAGCTCAACAAAGTTTTTCTGTAGAAGTGTAACAAACAAACAAACATGCGTCCACTTATAACACAGGCGAAATTCTTACGAACTTTACTATGAGCACGAACAATCCACAAGCTGTCAGCGGTATAACTGGAAATCAACAGCCGCGTGACAAATGACACGGCCGCCATTTGTGACGTGACGCGCTCGGGACGTGACGGATACGACACGAGATTACGAGCCGAATGGATTCGTAGTTACGTTGCAATGTTGTGGAAGTAGTGGGTCTACTTATGTTTAGGTACAATGAATTATGATAGATTTTCTTTCTAATGTGTGTGTAAGATGACATCAAAGCAGGTGCGCCGCAGATATTAGATGAGAGAGTATTTTTTAACAAGTTTCTAAACTAAGAGTAACTTTGAATCAAAGAGAGCTCACAAAACTGTTACAAGTGAGCTCACTTGTGGTATTTTTTTAACCACAGATTATCCTGATGAGATGTATTAAACTCACCAGCGTACAGGTCATAAAATTATCAGTAGTACCTAGTTATTTTATATATTTTTCTAACAAAAAATATTTACAAATTTTATGACTAAAACTGAACATTTCTATATCTTACACCATATTTCCCGACATCAAAACTTCAAACCAACGCATGACAGACAAAACACTCAATAAAGTTGCGACCATTCGCAGGTTCCGTGCTCTGGCGTGAAATAGAGACAAACGCTTCCTGTAGCCAGGGTTATGCTTTATTGTCTTGTTAGTCAACTTTGTGGCGGGGACGTCATTTCAGAACTGGGGGCCTTTAGAAACGCGGGTGACGTGAATCGCTTGAAAGGCTAAACTTCTGTGGCAGGAGTTGAACGTTTGGTACACGTGACCTGTTGAAATGTATTTTTTCTCATTAAGTTTCCTAACGACTGGTGGTGGACGAAAATGTAAAGAATAGAGATCTGGGATATTGTTTTGTTTTCTATGTCTACCGTAGGTTTGACGTCTATAATGAACTAACAAAAAATTAAGCGAGGCAAGTTTACTGTCAGATCACTATTTTATTCGCGGTTGCTTTTTGTTAAGCTTTGAGCTTAACAAAATATTAACTGGAACCTTTCTTAATTCAAACAGTTTTGATGATGATGATGATGACGGTGTCCTAGCCGATTGCCGGCCACGGCGGCTGTTCTCAAATAAGGAGATCAGCCAGCTGCGCAGGACATATTATAGTGCACAAGCATTTGCGTAGATACAGGTGCACAAACAGTTTAGTTAGCTAAATCAATTATGAGCACATTAAAATCTGAAAGGCAACAAAACTGATTTTGATAGCCAAAACTGTTCCAAAAATCGCAGTTTTACTCGCCCCACCCGTACAGTTTCCAGTGGGCGAGCAAGCAGCTTTCTATACATCTCTCCACAAACCTTGTATAGGAGATTGTTATAACTCAACTTTTTGATATGCTTCCGACTCCGGTATTAGTTCTGTTTTGAGGCTGCACGTTGTGATTTCAGCGGCCGTATTTCGTGGTCCAGTCAAATTGTTGTGATTTTGAATTTTGTACTGTAATATTGTAAATTGGGATTGGCATTTTTAGGACTTGTTGTTTTGAGTTTTTTCTCGTTCTGTTGATAATTATGAAAACGAAATGACGAAGGAACTAAATGGAGGCAGTTTTTTCTTCTAGTCTGACCTGACTGCTGGGTACTGATAACCTAACCTTTGATGCAAATTACTAACCACAGAAGCAAACAACGAACACTACCATGTTTTAGCAATCATGTATTAGGTATAATACGATACCTTATCAATTTTCAAACCATTTCTGGGTATAAAATAGATCCTATACTATTTATGAAACAATAACTTGATGAATCATCAAACTCCATTATTTACCTACTAAAATCGATGTGCAATAAACAGTAGCATCTCGATACCTAGATATATCATTCGCGACTCGATAGTCCGTTGTCAACAGCGCTTATTCCGTAGTCCCTGTTAAACCAGCGGAATTTGGTCAGCTGCGCTATTTAAAGCTGAACCGTGAAACAGATAGGTTAACTAGTTGACCTAATATGTTTATAGAACTATGTTTGGGTTCCGTATTGAAACTGAAGTTTGTTTTGTAAATAGTAGGAGTATTGCAGTTATTAGGTCCGATGCAGTGGTACTGTAATTCATAATATTATTTAGTATTTTAACATACGGCTATTATTTACCTCGCACCATTGTAACCAATATAAAAGCAAAGAATCAACTACTATTGATTATAAAAAAAATTAAAAGGCTGAAATATTTGAATAGATTAAAATAAAAATACACTTTGACTTTGTAAATCAAATGCTCTTTATCTTCTGCAATTTCAAATATCAATAATTGTCATAAGATTATGTTGCAAAGATTTCGGCTTCCGACTATCGTCGTCGATACGATCTAAATCGGCAACAATTTAAAATCGTTCGTCTGTATTTGGCTTTATGTAACACCAGAACGGCACGTTGCCGTTGTCTAGTTACACAACTTCGTGTTGATTCTAAAATCGATACGGATTTGGATTCAGAAAAACTACCTTTGATGAACGCCTCGAAAAATATCTGAAAATCGGAGCTTTCTATCGTGGCAAAGGTTTTCAGTACGAAAATAGGCTTAGGCTTATTTAAAAAGGTGTCGTCGGTATTTTTAGGCTATAGAGAAATTAAGCTAATCTAGGCCTGATATTTGCTTTACTAATATTATTCCAAAGTTAGTATTAGAAATCGTGAAAGTTCTAGNGGCGGCTGTTCTCATATAAGGAGATCAGCCAGCTGCGCAGGACATATTATAGTGCACAAGCATTTGCGTAGATACAGGTGCACAAACAGTTTAGTTAGCTAAATCAATTATGAGCACATTAAAATCTGAAAGGCAACAAAACTGATTTTGATAGCCAAAACTGTTCCAAAAATCGCAGTTTTACTCGCCCCACCCGTACAGTTTCCAGTGGGCGAGCAAGCAGCTTTCTATACATCTCTCCACAAACCTTGTATAGGAGATTGTTATAACTCAACTTTTTGATATGCTTCCGACTCCGGTATTAGTTCTGTTTTGAGGCTGCACGTTGTGATTTCAGCGGCCGTATTTCGTGGTCCAGTCAAATTGTTGTGATTTTGAATTTTGTACTGTAATATTGTAAATTGGGATTGGCATTTTTAGGACTTGTTGTTTTGAGTTTTTTCTCGTTCTGTTGATAATTATGAAAACGAAATGACGAAGGAACTAAATGGAGGCAGTTTTTTCTTCTAGTCTGACCTGACTGCTGGGTACTGATAACCTAACCTTTGATGCAAATTACTAACCACAGAAGCAAACAACGAACACTACCATGTTTTAGCAATCATGTATTAGGTATAATACGATACCTTATCAATTTTCAAACCATTTCTGGGTATAAAATAGATCCTATACTATTTATGAAACAATAACTTGATGAATCATCAAACTCCATTATTTACCTACTAAAATCGATGTGCAATAAACAGTAGCATCTCGATACCTAGATATATCATTCGCGACTCGATAGTCCGTTGTCAACAGCGCTTATTCCGTAGTCCCTGTTAAACCAGCGGAATTTGGTCAGCTGCGCTATTTAAAGCTGAACCGTGAAACAGATAGGTTAACTAGTTGACCTAATATGTTTATAGAACTATGTTTGGGTTCCGTATTGAAACTGAAGTTTGTTTTGTAAATAGTAGGAGTATTGCAGTTATTAGGTCCGATGCAGTGGTACTGTAATTCATAATATTATTTAGTATTTTAACATACGGCTATTATTTACCTCGCACCATTGTAACCAATATAAAAGCAAAGAATCAACTACTATTGATTATAAAAAAAATTAAAAGGCTGAAATATTTGAATAGATTAAAATAAAAATACACTTTGACTTTGTAAATCAAATGCTCTTTATCTTCTGCAATTTCAAATATCAATAATTGTCATAAGATTATGTTGCAAAGATTTCGGCTTCCGACTATCGTCGTCGATACGATCTAAATCGGCAACAATTTAAAATCGTTCGTCTGTATTTGGCTTTATGTAACACCAGAACGGCACGTTGCCGTTGTCTAGTTACACAACTTCGTGTTGATTCTAAAATCGATACGGATTTGGATTCAGAAAAACTACCTTTGATGAACGCCTCGAAAAATATCTGAAAATCGGAGCTTTCTATCGTGGCAAAGGTTTTCAGTACGAAAATAGGCTTAGGCTTATTTAAAAAGGTGTCGTCGGTATTTTTAGGCTATAGAGAAATTAAGCTAATCTAGGCCTGATATTTGCTTTACTAATATTATTCCAAAGTTAGTATTAGAAATCGTGAAAGTTCTAGAAAATGACTGATTGTGTTAATGATAAGCACAATGTTTTCATTGAAGCCATTTCAGACGCAAATGTACAAAGAAAAATGAATGCTATAAAACTAGTGCCAAGACTCATTTTTGAGTGAAATTCACAGAAAACTTAAGGAACAAGCTTGCGATTATAATATTACAGCGTTATACAACATCCTGTCACACTGTGTTCAAAATTATGGCGAGCGTCATTACCATAATACCACCAGTTTATACCAGGTACCTAGAGGTCCTTATTACGCAAAACCACATTCAAAACAGTTCGTGTTTATGAGTAGACTTTTTGAACTGTCATTTCGTATTGTTTTTCGGCCGTATATTATGTGTAAGTGTTCCTGTGACGAACAGTGCGAGGTTTTTGCCCACTGTGCAGGATGGGCGTTTTATCATAATGTTGTTGGAAAAAATCGTGGGAATATTTTGTTGGTAAGAGTTGGCGTGTAGTTTGTTTTAAAGCGCAGTTTTGTTTTTGACTGCGTAATGAGATGGTGTGTCGCGATGCACACGAGTTACGTGGTTTGCGGTAAATAAGCGAGTTTGTATAGAGGTTGTTAGAGTATTTTTTTTGGGGAACTGTGAGCTTTCCATACAGTCAGTCGTATAGCTAAATGTTACAAGTCTTTATAATTTAGGGAGTGTTCTGGAATTGATACAAAAATAATTGGTTTATAGAGAACTGTAGGGGTTTCACACGCTTCCGAGGGAATTACTTTCTTTACCCATATTACATTCTAATATATCAGCTATATTTCTGCCAAATTTCATCAAAATCTGACAAGTAGTTTTTGCGTCCTCACAAACTTTCGCATTTGTAATATTAGTATGAATTTTGAGATATTTTTATCTTGACTGTAATTCATAATTAGACTATTTTGAGAATAATTTCGAGGTACCTAATCACAATCCACTGCATATCTATCCACTAGCATTAGTATGTTACTAACGAGGATCTCTCAACTAATCCGATTAATAATCCAATTAATGCCATGATCTCCTTGATTAATTAATACTTAAACAGTTGCCTGGTAATTATCCTATGTAGGTAGCTCATCGGTTTCTTTGATAAGCAGAGATTACATTACAAAGTGAAAATTAAGCTGTTTGATCAGTAGCTTGTCACTTAGATAAGTTAGAGTTAAGCCATCATTACTTAATTAGTTGATGAATTATGTTATAATTTCATTATTTTGTAATGATTGATGGATTGATATGTGTCCTTGACTAGGGATTTCTACACCTTATCTATTCGTTGTATGGAGATTAGAGATTAAAATCTGATAAAGATAAAAAGTCATTGAGTCGGCACTTTTTGAAGGTAAATTTTCACAAAAGACAGCCCTTAAAACGCCCGCTCTTCATCACTTCCTATGTGTTCTTGCTGGGAAGAAGAAATGGTGGCACAAACTCCCCAGCAAAACCAGTTTGTCTGTATGGTTTGAAGAACTGATTTCCATACAAATGTGACATAATTTATTAACATAATGGAGCTAGTATCAAAATTCAATCTCCAATCGAAAATCAACCGATAGATAGGTTATAGAAATTCGCCGTTAAGTAGCAACAATAGGTAGCGCAGTCATAAAATAAGGGATGGATGCAATGATAGCAAAAATATAAAGCGTATATCCCAAAGTAATTTGAGAAGGCAATGGTAGCAGAGAACTAAAAGCTTGAAAGGAACCATTACAGCATATCCTAAAATCCACCAAGCTCAAAAAAAGAACGAAGAATTTCACCGAAAAAACCGTCAACCGAAAAATCAAATCTTCATTATCTTAATCCAATTCTTGTTCTACAAAAAATAATAAAGTTCTCCATTTAAAATGGCCGTTAAGAAAAGTAAGTCGGCTATAATGCGTAATGAGTTCGTGTTAGCCGTTTAGCGGTAGTAGTTTCTTTTAACGGTATTACCGTGAACAGTATTACCGTTAACGGTAATACCGTTAAAGCTATACCGGTAAGCAAGTGTATGAAGTTTGCTAATATGGTGCGGCGCTGGTGGTAATGTTGAAACAATGGCCATTCGATTTTTGCGCTTAAAAGCCTTATTTTTTATTCTTGTGAGTTAGTCTTAAAGTAACAATGTTCTGAGATAAGAGGTTTTGAACTAAGACGTTGGTGGTATGTTGCGTGTGAAAATATTACTTGAATTAAACTTATTTTACTACTTATTTTTTGGATAAACCTAATGTAATAAAATCAGATTAAAGAATATTAAAAAGTTTTATTGTAAGTTTTAGTATTACTAAAACCAAAACATTCTACGGTCATTCTGCAGCCTGCAATAATCGTTACGAGTAACGTGTTAAAAATCCGCCAAGACTTTTCGTCGGTTAGTTCGAGACCATTTAATTAGTCGCTAATTAGTTTTGTCTTAATTTCATTTACTCTAAGTAGAAGTTGAACGTTTAAAGCGAGAAATTGTCCGCTTATGACAAGGTTTTTAAAAGATTTCCTTCATTTTATGCGACTTTAAAAAATCATTTAGATTTTTTGATGAAAGAAAATTCTGAAAGCGATGAAAAGGGAGTGAGAGCAATAAAACTTCGTAAATAACTCATTCAATAATTCTATAAAAAGAAATAGATTTTTAGGTAATTATAATTAATTACCGTAGGTCACGATGCCATCAAAACATTAATATTGTAATTCAAACTATTATAAATATGACGTATCACAATTTCATTCACCCCAATAAGTCCGAACGCATTAAAAATAAAATAAGCAGCAACAACGAATAAAAATCGCGCCTCGAAGGACCAATTTTTCATCCATTCCAATCCCATACAACCAGTCTTCACAAACAAAGGAAAAATATAACTCATATCGATACCTATCTACATTGTATTGCACATAAATTCTCGGCAAGTGCAAAATCGATGAATTTCATACAACTTTGGTACTTCGAGTTAATGACGTGTAAACTTTCCCAACTGACATTAATATTGGCGCTTACATCGGTATGTTCATGTAGCACTAGTATATAGGTGGAGAGCGATTAGCACTATGTTCTCGTTATGTGTTTGAAGGTATTAATTTGTACTGTGAATATTGCTTTGAGTATTATTAGCGGTTAGTTAGACTGTGTTCTGGTCTTTTGAAATGAGATTATGAAGTTGTGTGTTTATGTCAATGTTATCATTATAATGGTATTATTGAATAACATAATAAGGTTTACTTGCTATATACATGAAATCACAGAATCTAGGCAGCTATGTGATGTAGAGACTCGTTAATTCTTAATCTTAAATGTTATTATTAGCCAAATAAAAATAAATGGAAAATCTATATTGTTCGGATTTATTGTCACAAAAATGTTCAGTCATGGTTCTATTCTCGTAGGTATATTTTTATATCACTCGCACCACAAAACAAAAATAATATATACAATTCATATTTCGTCAACAACACATCGCAAAAAAAAAACAGAAAAAAAAATCCCCCAAGTCTTATTTAACCCTTATCACGTCACACCATCAAACCTTTTCCTATCTGTACAAAAGTCTAAGACCGACATGGTGAATAGAAGGCACCATCTTGCCCCATAAAATCTATCTATAACCTTCGGAAGCTACGGTCGATTCCATTTTGATCCCGTACAGTGGGACTCAGATTGAAACGTTATCTCTCGTATTAACTTTTGAAGCTTCCTGACCGACGCGGACATGATGAGGGTTAAGGTATAAGATTGGGTTTTGAAGGAATTAATTTTGGTGAAACAGTTTGACTTTGGGAATGTAATTTTGAGATGACAATGACGTTTGATGTGTACATTGTGTACATTGTGTACAATATACATTATACAGTAGATGTGTATTCAAATAAGGCCTTTATAGTGCTTAAAAAATATTGCATTTCAATTGTGTATCAAAAAAAATAAATCATGGAGACGATAAAATGATTGAAAATTACGTTTTGCCTTTAAAATAGACATAGATTGTTTCTTCTCAAGGTAGTCAGATAGAATACCGACCTCATGAAATTTCAAAAATATTGAAAATATATTTTGAAACTACTAACAGAAATAAATAATTTCATTTAACATCAAGGCATCAATTTTATTTATCAAGTCACATTCCTGTAAGAAACATAATCATCAACAAAATTACCAAAGGAAAAACAACGACTTTTACCGACGCAATCTTTCCACACAAACAAACATACAAACATTTACTGCCTCAATTCATCAGTCATAGTTTTACGACAGATACAGTCGTACCAACTTATCTCAGCTTTAATAATAACCGGGCTATGCCGATGCATGGCGCGCGCCGATAAGGACCGGCCGACCCCGCCAATAAAAGTGGCCAATCGGACTCGTAAAACTTTATACTTCCAACATGTTTAATCAGACGGTATAAACGCATAGATATTTGAGACGTTTCATATTGCTCCTTTTGGTAGTTTTGATGTTTGTTTTTAGTAAAGGTTCTATAGTTTGATGATCGCTGCTAAGTCGCAAGTTTACCGACAGAATAAACGTCCGTTTTTTAAAACAACTGTCTACTTTTAAACGTGAAAATTCATTGTATATTGCCATGAATCTTTTGTGCAGTAGACAGCAGTCAGTTTTCAAGGGATGAGTGACTTATTTGTACTGACTGACAGCATCTGTCAACTGTACCAAAACGGCCAGACCATAAACAGTTGTATTAAGAAAACTGACGATAACCTGACCTCAGAATGATACATAAAAGCAGCACCACTAGGTACCATTAATTTTGATAATATTTTAATCTATTTATTTCCATCAGACCCTCCAATCACTCCATTGACCCTTTACCTACAAAACCAATCGCATTATAGGAAATAACAAAACAAACACAAAACCTTGAACCTATCCAAATCCTATAACAGTGATTAATATATAAAGGATAAAGTTAACTGAATGGAAGTGGGCCACTCGAGTCTATTCATTACCGTCTATGGAGTCCGCAACTAAATCCGTTCGGATATCGGGTTTGATTCCCCGTTTAAAGTCGAATAGGCCGGAAATCGATTGCTTTGGAAGCTTTACGTTCGAATTGTAGGCGAAAATTGCGAGGATATCCCTTCGCTGGATATGGTTATTTTGTGGATTTATTTTCATTGTGGTTATGGTTTTTTTTTTTTTGGGTTTTATATTACATGGTAGTATAGGTAAAATAATAATTGAGAACTATAAAAATAGTCAAATTACAATATCTTTGCTTACAATGTACTCGTATGTTGAAATCATAACAACTTTAAGAGCGAGGATAATGACTGTAATAAATGATTGTTATAAATATTACAAGCTTTTGCAAAAACCTCACTATAGTAGACTTAGAAAAAGCAAAATCTCTCAAAATGTAAACCCAAACGAAAACACAACCCCATCAAAATATTCTCACAAAACAAACATACATATTCACGCTCGATCCAATACTATGACACATCCAGTCGCGTACATCCGCGCTTGGACTGTGCGAACGGAAATAACGCGCTTAATAGATTCGCTCCAGCTCACAAGTGCACTGACAACTGTATAATCTATTTATGAGGAAAACTGGCCGATGCCTCTGTTTTAATGTAGGATATTCACATAGGACCGTTTACTTTATAAATAGTGTATTTTTAAACAACTTTTACGGATGTATTGACAACTTTTAAGAGCTTTAAAGATGTACGTGTAAAGCACTGTTTAATCCACTGTTAAATCTGGAAGCAACGTGTTATTTTACTTTTGATTTGGAATAAACGATATCGAAATTCTAATGGTTTTAGTCATATTCATAGTACTTAATGAAAATAACGCGCTTAATAATACAACTGTATAATCTAATTATGAGCAAAACTGGCCGATGCCTCTGTTTTAATGTAGGATATTCACATGGGACCGTTTACGTTTTAATTTAAAGTTTAAACGACTTTTACGGATGTATTGACAGCTGTTAATCTCTTTAGGCCTAAGTTCTAGGTATGTCGCTGACACCAATGGCTGATTAAAAAGTGAAGGAAAACATCTCGAGGAAACCTGGACTCTAAGAGTCTGAAATCACCAATCCGCATTGAGCAAGCGTGATGATTACCTAATGCTCGCAGTGGGATGATAAAAAGGCTAATGGTGAGGCCTAAGTTTACCAACAATATAAACGACAGTTTGGTTAAAACAACTGCTACCAGGAATTTTCACGATTTCAATTTTCAAATTAAACAATTGTTTGAATTACGAAAAAAAAACGTTTACATTGTTTGTAAATGAGGGCTTTAAACACAATATTATACGAAGGTATTATATTTCTTGTTTTTCTTGTCCGTAAAATCTGGAAAGGTGCTTTTTATTTTATTTCCCATTTCTCAAATGGCCTTTGCCAATTAAATATCAGTACTTCACCTTTACATAGACATAATACAAACAAAACCGTCCGCCAATTTTAACCCTTTAAACTATTAATATTACCATAAAATTCATAAATGAGTACACTTAACCGCATCCCATTATAGCTAGTTCTAATGGTCATAATAACCGCGTATTACCCATAATACCTGCGTATATTAGCCTAACAGTGAACGTTACTATTGCCACATTAACGTTTAAAATTATCGATGTTTCAAATATAATTTATGTATGCCAGTAACTACGGCCATTGATATTGAATGCGTTTAGGCCGATAATAGGGTTAGTTGTTCAAATTCGGAACTCTGTTTGATTTATTAGTGAACATTATTTATTTATTAGAATTTTAGTTTGAATTGATTAAGGATCGTGTTTAGGATTTGATAATTTAATTATTTTTGTCGATAACGGTTGACATTTTAATACAGTAAAATCAGTTGTTTTACTATCGATAAGCTATCCAATAACGCAGTATTTTTATCACCTACGTCCTTGAGAACAACTCCTACTATAAAAAGTACACTGAAAGAATTTTTCAAAACAGAGCAGTATTTTCTGAGATTATCGAATTCAAGTAAACAAACAAACAGACTCTTCAGCTTTATAACATGAGTACAGAAGTAAAGATAAACGTAATTTATACAAGAATTCATATAATTTGAATCATGCGTCATATCTCTTACAAACCTCGTAATTCTTCCATCGCACATTCAATTACTCACTACAATAAAAGCCTTTCCAAAATAAACGCACAAACAACTTACAGCACTTCATCACGTAGATTAATAAAACTCGCGATACTCCAAATGTACAGGCGAAAGCACTTACCTGCAAAAAAAGAGACGCAAATTAAAAACTCAATCATCAATCAAGTAATGGTGTGTCGGCATTACACAGCCTGTATTATGATGATTTATACCAGTAATGGGTTCATTTGGGCGTTTCGGCACAACGTTTTCCAACTACGAACACAGTGCTACAATTTCACTAGTAATTTTTTGGTCCTGGGAGCCGAAATGCATTTCTGTGTGCTGTGCCGAGTTGTGTGTTTGTCGTTTTTTTGTTGCATCAGTGTAATTTATGGAAGTGACACTATTCGAGTTGTAGCTGTGTTGGTTTGTTTATTTAGTGAGAGTTAATGTAATAAGTTGCAAATGAAAATACTCGTAATACCGGTTTTAATTTTAAGAGTATTATGAATGGTATTACTTTGGGAAATTGGCTAAAACTTATCAGAATTTCGATATTTTACTAATTACTTGGTTGATTTCGGTCTGTTTCATTTCCCAGTAATGAATACAACAATTCTTTAATTTAAAATTAATACCAAAACACCAATAATTCTGGGAACTTAATTGAACATTTGATTTAAACTCTTTCCCAAAGGGAACATCGAATTTCATCGGAATACAGTAAAATTATATTTCAATCATTATTTATTATGTTGTATTTCAACAATACAATTCAACAAAAAACTATAGTAAAAGTAAAACTAATCAAGCTTTTTTTTAATAATCACATTTCTGGTCCTTCGATATTTTCCTCCTCCACCTCAAAATTCTAAACTTAAAACAATTTGAATGCACTAAAAGTATGATATCATAACTCCGCGTAAGTACCTACTTTCCACCAATCAATGCCGACACTACAAATTCGTATTGTACAGTCGACAGCAAGTCAGTGTACACAAATCAGTCAAATATCTGCGATCGATTTTCAACCTTTTCACAATAGTGGAAGGTTAATGTTCGAATGGTAAAATTTTACAGATTTGGATACACTGACTTGCTGTCGACTGTACAGCCAGCAACCAAAGAATTGCGTGCGAACGCTGATTGAGCCGAATTATGTTTTGAGGTATGTTGTTGCATTAGTTAATGCACAGTGAGGTATGAAAAACATGACGTCGGTATAGAGACAATGGATGAGGTTACAGGTTTTTGGATTTTATTATAAACTAGATTGCTCGCGGTTTCAGCCGTGTCCATTGAGGCAATAACTTGACGCTCTTGGATAAAACGTAGCCTATAATATAGGCTTAGAATTACTCAATGTTAACTGAGAAGTTTGATTGAGAGTTTGAGTATTAAGTAGTAGGTGCGCGTGACTTAGTAACAGCTACAGATCAATTGATCATCGGTTCAGCAACGCTTGCCGTGGTCAATTATTAAATGGGTTACAAATGTCATAACGAGTTCGTCCATCAGATTTATGGGTCCCAAAAATAATTTGTACAGACAGCACATCAATTTACTACAATCTGTCAAACTTCTGCAATAGATTTTCAACGTTATTACAATGGTGGAAGGTTAATGTTTGAATGGTAAAATTTGACAGATTCGGATACGTTGACCTGCTGTTGTCTGTACATCCTTGGCAATCGTAACGGTCAAAAGCCCGTCAAAAATCAAAAGTCAGACGTCCTGTCTCTTCATTTTAATCAGTTAATGTTAATGTCAATCATAGCAAAAACTGCATTTCTTCTAGAAACATCTAGATCTTCGTTCAGTGCATTAGCCAGTCGCTGAATAATGTTCAGTTTGGTCGAAAATTTTCAGATTCCGTGTAATTGTGATTTAGTGGCGCGTTAGAGTTTGATATGCGATAAACTTGCTAGCCCCGAAATACTAGTTTTAGACGTACGATAATATCGTGCTTCAGGAATCATACAATTTAACTGCTCAATTCATGGTGTTTTGTAATTTTCAGAAGGTGTGGAAATTAGGTTAAATCGTATAGAAGTAAGTTGTTTCATTTGTTTCTTTTTGGCAGTCTGGTAAATGCACGATCTTGTTATTAAAATAAAATTAATACCTTAAACTACTAGCTACCTAAGTAGACATAAATAATTTCAAAATAAATAATCGGTGTGTTTAATTCCCATTGTGATATTTTTTTTTACTTAAAACTCTCGAGTTTATACAATTTAGTTTTTAATTTCAATTTTGTTACTAATCAAATACGCAAAGAATAAATCATTTTGTAAAAATAACTTAACAGCTTTTAAAGTGCTTAAAGTTTTTTCACACAAGTCTACAAATTCAAATGGAAATAAAACATAGAAACGTATCCTACATACATTATTCGGCCGTTAAACAGGAATCGGACACAGTGCCAAGTACTCACCGCAGCTCTCAATTAAGTATCTCCGCACTAAAGTACCTAAAGTAGTACTTCATTCTACCGTGCATTACCTACTCAAACATTATATGACCTCTTCTTGTTTTAAGAAGAATAAGAACTGGTTTATTGCGATAGTGGTATTTATCATATGAAGAGCTCGTGGCTAAGTTAAAGCCGCGCGGACCGATCGATCACAAAGTTAAGCAACGCTTGGCGCGGTCGGTCCGTGGATGGGTGACCATCTTGTCACAACGAATTCTTCCGTGTTTCGGAAGGCACGATAAACTGGGTCCCGGCTAATCAATTTGACTCATCTTTGGCAAGTCGTTTACGGCTCACAAGCCAGAAAGTTTGACAACGCGCGTCTTACAATGGTATCGGGTATCCCGGGTAACTGGGTTGTGGAGGTCAGACAGGCAGTCGTTCCATGTAAAACACTGGTTCTCAGCTGTATCCGGTTAGACTGGAAGCCGACCCCAACATAGTTGGGAAAAGGCTAGGCAGATGATGGTATTTATCATAACTGGCCAATTTTAACGGTCGGTTTGACAGTTCGATCATTGTTTAACTGATCGGTAAACTGGTAGGGTGCTAATCCTCGTCTAAAGACGGTGGACTAGTATAAAGTTACAAAGGCCTTAGACTGAGTTGATTTATGAATCAAATAGTGACAAATAGCAAACAGTATTTATTATTTCTTAGCAATAATTTTATAAAAATGTATGTATTTAATGACGTCACGTTAATATTATTCCATTTTCCGATAGCACCATAATTTATACAATAAAAAAACAGTGAAGAAAGCCTCGCGTGGACTCATATCTCATTACTACTAAAACACACAATAAATCATATTTAATGCGTCAGCCGTCGACTAAACACCATATTAACTAACGCTTATCATTTAACTGTGGAAAAGTAATTACATTAAAATTTTTACACGATATTATGAGAATGGCCTCCATTACTCTTTGTGCTAATTTGAGGGAATTAACGAACATTTCTAAAAGTACCTCAGATTTATGTATGTAGATTTTAAAGGACAAATTGGTTACTAAGAAACATCTTTGGTGCCAAAGGACCAAAGTGTCTTTCGTTTTTGTCGACGAAAAAAGTAAAGGGTTTACAAAACCTCATTACATTTCCATATAGGGAATAATTGCGAAAAATCTATGAATACGTTATATAAAGACTCATTATTCAATTCTATTTTACAGAAAAAGGCAACAGAAACAAACCTTTTTAATTTGAAACACAAAATAAAAGCTTAACAATATTATTCCTTACTTCGAAAACAGGATCGAACGCTCTTTAATTTTAATTTGCTTAAAGCCGACAAAAACATGACCCGTAAATATAATATTAAACGTTTAAATGTTCTGTAATTGCATTCACAAACAAAACGGCCGGCCTGTGTATTATAGTGGCCCCAGAAAATGTATATTTAATGACAATTATGTGGAGAATTAAAATAATAAAGACCGGCTATCCGGAATACATGAAAAATCCCGCGTGAACCGAACAAAATGGCCGAGTTTATTTCGCAATATGGCGATAAAACTGTAACTGAAATTGTTACTTAATGTTTTCAATTTGGTTAATTTATGTACTGGGGATAAAGCTTCTTATGTACTTTACGAGGTCAAACCGATTAACAGTACTATTTACTAAAAGTGGCATAATATACTACATGCAGGTGTTCAAGGTAATTTAATGTGAATATTTCTATCTGTTTTGTCAAAAGGTTTATGAAATAACTATATAAAGCAAATGATTACCTGTCAAAAAATTGTGGATAACTATATTTAGCGACGATTATAATTTTCTTACAATTCAAACACTACTGTCAAACGCACGGCTTCTAAGATGTGGTCACGGAGAAGAAGCAGCAAGAAACTCCATAGATACACTGAACCTACTATAACTAAAATAATTTCCAATTAATACACGAAACTTCCCGTATTGAATGTTGCGAACCCGATACTCGGCTCAATGAACGCAAATAAATTCTATTTATAAAAACAGAACGAAATGTAAGTAAAGAAAAATGAGATCACGACCGCATTTCGTCGGTCAGTCAAACTTTTATGATTTCTCGTGTTTCCATTGAGAAACGATAAATTATTTTGTGATCAAAATGTTTTCTGTCTTTATTTGAATTATACTTTTTGTGGCCGGAGATGAATCATTTGCATATTTATTTTCATCTTCATTTCATATTATTCTTTTCACAGAATATTCACATAGTTGTATGACCAGAGTCCAGATACGTCTTTCTGCATTCTTAAAAATATTGGTCCTGAATCACTTAGAGAACAAGAAGTAGATTTTAAACATGAGATATAAAACACATTTTACTCTGTAGATAATAAGCCCTAAGCCCGACACGGCAAGCTTAAGACAGTAAAATATAAACATAGTTTAACCCTATCCATGACATTGGTCCATAGAAAAACCAACATGGCAACTACCATATAACATTAAAGCATCGTACAGTCCGAAACAGCCCTTAAACTGCCTCGCATCATATTAAATGATATAACGTCACATCGGACGGCACAGGCCGTCTCGTCATCTTATATTGCAGTAAAAATGTTAAATATTCAGCAGGGGTCATCTCGAACGGGTTACGACGAGGACATAAGACTGTTTTGCAAGTAATTGCTTGATGTAATATGGACCGACGGCATTGCGACGGTATTAAAAGTATGATAGTTATGACGCTTTTATTGAGGCTGAATATTTTGTGGCCGGTTTTAGTGTTTGAGCTGTTGGCTGGTCTGCGCTATCTGAAAGGTCCTTTTTAATGAAACAGGCATTTTTTTAACCTTTTTGTTTTTATTTTAATTTAGATTTAAAATGTACATATCTCTTCATAAGATCCTTTCTCAAAACACGTTACAACCTTTATCAACAGACAGACTAACTTTCACATTAACAATATTAGAAACTCCTATTTCAAATTCCACAATCTCTAACTATCCTCCACATCTGCATGTCCGCAGAAACTAATGGGAACAAACCAACATACAACATCCAGACATTTTGCTATAGCCAGCCTACACTACATGCAACGTAATTACGCTTCCCTGTTGACCCAAACTAACGAAGGATTACGGTACACAAGTCCTAACTTGAGACATTTGCAACATAAATGAGATAGGAAGCTCTTCTTTGAAAGCCGAACGACGGCGGCTAAGATGAAGTTGAATCCTCTTGAGCCACGAATAGAAATAACGTGTTAAAGAGAAGCGGGGCGCAAGTAGTGGTGGGTGTACTGTGTGATGCGCTCGGAAATGTACCACGTGTATCTTTGACGTGCGTTTTAATTATAATTTAATTTAGACGAGCCGGGGATATTAATGAAGATCAAGTTGGAAGTACAAGATTTTTAAATGTCCGGTGCAAAAAATTAAATTTTATCATTTCATGAATTTGGAGAATTATTTTTAGACTTTAATTTTTCATCTTCATCATTATCATCAGCCTTTTTTGTCGTCCCACTGCTGGGTACAGGTCTCCACTCACACAGAGAAGAATTGAGCGTTAATCACCACGCTTGTTTTTTTTTTAATATTGATAATTGGCCTCCTTAGATTCTTAGAGAATTGGTTAGTTAATACTATAAAAGAAAGTATTAATGGATAAAATGTTAGAAACATCAACACCATTCATGTAATTCATTCATAAAAATGCACCATAATCAAGTCTTCTAAGAAAATTGCCACTAAAAGCGTGAAACTATTCGTTCTTTTAAAACCCATTTCTCTAAGTTCTAAGCTCTTAAAACTCACAACAATAACTGTCGGTATCCAAGTAGAACCGTAATGTTTGTGATTCCCTATGGATTGTTGCACTCGAAAACAGAAATGTGCTATTTTCTTTACTTTAAGTTATATATTTTTTCAACTATTTTTATTAAAAAATCCTAAAAAATATACTTTGTTTTTTGGAAAAATTTGATTCTTTCTTTAAAAAAACAAACGGGGTGACCTAAATAAAACCGTTTAAAAATACGATAAAATGACCTTATTTTAAATTGACAATCACTGTGTGTGATGCAGATTTTGAGACCTTATCATCATCTGCCTAGCCTTTTCCCAACTATGTTGGGGTCGGCTTCCAGTCTAACCGGATGCAGCTGAGAACCAGTGTTTTACATGGAGCGACTGCCTGTCTGACCTCCACACCCATTACCCGGAACCTGGAGCACCCTTGGTAGACTGGTGTCAGACTTTCTGGCTTCTGACCTACCGTAACACTGCCAAAGATGTTTTAATGTTACAGCCGGACCACTGTTTTAGTCGGCCTTCCGAAACACGAAGAACTCGTTATGACAAGAGTCACCCATCCACGGACCGACCGCGCCAAGCGTTGCTTAACCTAATGATCGATCGATCCGCGCGGCTTTGACTTAGCCACGAGCTCTTGTCATTTTGAGACCTTATATTACATTAATTTACCTGTACGTATTATGCAAACAATAATACTGAATTTATTAGTTCAGTAAAAATAACTTCAAACAAAATAAATACCAACCGTCAATTTAAGTTCCAATTTGTCCATACGTAATCCGAACAGCATTTTTATCGAGTGAAAAAGAATTCATTTTACAAAAATAATGCGTCTATATTTCAAACAATGTATTTCATTTTAAATCTGTAAACGTGCTCGTATTTACGGCATTTGCACGAACAGCAGATGGATGTTATAAATGTACCAATAATTTTTATTCGCACGAAAAATGAGCGAGAATGTGCCGAATGGATAACTATCGAAGTCGGTTTGATTTGTCGTAAATATTTTTAGTGGGTAGTTTTCTTTAGAGGGGTTATGACTCAGATGTAGGGGTCGACTGGCTAAGGGCCAAGGTGACCTATTATTTAATCTCTATTAAGTAACCTACTATGTGACTATTGTATTTTTGCTACTTTTACGCAAAAGTATAAAATAGATTCTGATGCAAATTAGCAGAAATATAACCTATTCTCAGAATAATATACCAACTGCCTACTTTTTATCCATGTGTGGAAAGTGCTTGCTCGGATGGAGGTATAATCCCAATATATATTTTTCTCTCAATCCTTTTTTCAAAAATAATACATTTCCAAAGTCCTTATGCATTGAGGATACCCACTAAAATATACGCTTGAACCGCCGTCCAAAGGAACTAAGTTAACCCATCGCTTTGCATTTAAATGACAATTGCATCGTCAAACAGTTTACTCGATTACTGATGACCACTCACTGTTCTAATTTCCATTTCCCATTTATAAATGGATCCCACACCTCGGACTTACAAAATAGACGTTTAGTAAATTGATTTTGAATGAGACTAGCCATAGATATACTTATAGGTCGATCTTTCGAAGTTTTATCTGCACTTGATAGCAAAAGAGTTTGAATGACATAGGCTGGGTGCCTATGTCATTCAAACTCTTTTGCTATCTCTACACAGTACAAAAACTGTTCATTTTAGCTGTCATTAATTCATGAAAATACTTCTACATTTTGGTGTGTCGCACCCAGGTCACAGACATGAATACAATATGGATAATTACGTTAATTAGGTGATATTATAGATATAACTTGAAGAAAAAGGTTGTCTGGAAGAGATCGCTCTTAGCGATAAGAACGCCCATTATGTCACCAACTTTAGTTTAAGATCAAAAATGTAAAAATTGGTGTACCTAATAAAGTATATATATCTAACTTATATATTCGTTTTTCTTACCTTTAATTCCTGCTAAACAAGTAAAGAAAACTACAGGACCGAAATCACCAATCTACGTATAACCAACCGATGACTCATACTTGTACCATTTCCAGCATCCCGCAACTGCATTCGCATAAAGTATGACGTCACAAATGATATATGCGATCGAAAAACGCAGTATTCATTATATCTTGCTTACGGAAACAATTATAGGGAACAGCTGGTTCTCCAATAACTCATAGGATTTAAACCGCTTGCGACTTGCGTGAAATTCTTTTTGTGTCTGGCTTTTAAGTGGATATTTGCATCTAAAATAGTCGTTTAAACTTGTATGTGATTTACATTGTTTGTATTGTTTACTGTTTAAGTTTTTTTCTGTGGGGTTTTATGTAATTACGATGCCTCAACATATGTTGATACTAAAGGTTTTATTTTGTCCTTTTGATTTTAATTTGTAGTCTCCTTGCTTATTATATATGTGAAAGTTACTTGCATCTGTCTGTCGAAAATGAAATTAAATTCACAGATAGTCTAGAGATTGAGAATTTATCTTTGTTATACGCAAAGTTTAAGTTCTTCATTTATATCAAAAAACATTCTCCACAACAACTAAAATCCCAAAATTTTCGCTGAACCATTCTCGCTTAGTAACAATTACGTAAACGTATACCTATTCGTACATGGTTAAACGGGTACTTATG
The DNA here is from genome assembly GCA_002382865.2 of Heliothis virescens. Taxonomy (NCBI): domain Eukaryota; kingdom Metazoa; phylum Arthropoda; class Insecta; order Lepidoptera; family Noctuidae; genus Heliothis; species Heliothis virescens. Next base: position 13,576,902 of record NWSH02000008.1, on the reverse strand, counting down.
TACTGATCCCTCAGTGGAAAGTTCTAAGGGATTCCCAACTTCATTATTAATTTATATTCACTCAATAGCTCTTACTTTCGGGACTGAGCTGTACTTTGTCAATCCCCGAAATGTTTTGGAACAAGGGGGAGGTAGTTGGGGGAGTGTTTTAAAAGAACTTTATNATTCATTTTACAAAAATAATGCGTCTATATTTCAAACAATGTATTTCATTTTAAATCTGTAAACGTGCTCGTATTTACGGCATTTGCACGAACAGCAGATGGATGTTATAAATGTACCAATAATTTTTATTCGCACGAAAAATGAGCGAGAATGTGCCGAATGGATAACTATCGAAGTCGGTTTGATTTGTCGTAAATATTTTTAGTGGGTAGTTTTCTTTAGAGGGGTTATGACTCAGATGTAGGGGTCGACTGGCTAAGGGCCAAGGTGACCTATTATTTAATCTCTATTAAGTAACCTACTATGTGACTATTGTATTTTTGCTACTTTTACGCAAAAGTATAAAATAGATTCTGATGCAAATTAGCAGAAATATAACCTATTCTCAGAATAATATACCAACTGCCTACTTTTTATCCATGTGTGGAAAGTGCTTGCTCGGATGGAGGTATAATCCCAATATATATTTTTCTCTCAATCCTTTTTTCAAAAATAATACATTTCCAAAGTCCTTATGCATTGAGGATACCCACTAAAATATACGCTTGAACCGCCGTCCAAAGGAACTAAGTTAACCCATCGCTTTGCATTTAAATGACAATTGCATCGTCAAACAGTTTACTCGATTACTGATGACCACTCACTGTTCTAATTTCCATTTCCCATTTATAAATGGATCCCACACCTCGGACTTACAAAATAGACGTTTAGTAAATTGATTTTGAATGAGACTAGCCATAGATATACTTATAGGTCGATCTTTCGAAGTTTTATCTGCACTTGATAGCAAAAGAGTTTGAATGACATAGGCTGGGTGCCTATGTCATTCAAACTCTTTTGCTATCTCTACACAGTACAAAAACTGTTCATTTTAGCTGTCATTAATTCATGAAAATACTTCTACATTTTGGTGTGTCGCACCCAGGTCACAGACATGAATACAATATGGATAATTACGTTAATTAGGTGATATTATAGATATAACTTGAAGAAAAAGGTTGTCTGGAAGAGATCGCTCTTAGCGATAAGAACGCCCATTATGTCACCAACTTTAGTTTAAGATCAAAAATGTAAAAATTGGTGTACCTAATAAAGTATATATATCTAACTTATATATTCGTTTTTCTTACCTTTAATTCCTGCTAAACAAGTAAAGAAAACTACAGGACCGAAATCACCAATCTACGTATAACCAACCGATGACTCATACTTGTACCATTTCCAGCATCCCGCAACTGCATTCGCATAAAGTATGACGTCACAAATGATATATGCGATCGAAAAACGCAGTATTCATTATATCTTGCTTACGGAAACAATTATAGGGAACAGCTGGTTCTCCAATAACTCATAGGATTTAAACCGCTTGCGACTTGCGTGAAATTCTTTTTGTGTCTGGCTTTTAAGTGGATATTTGCATCTAAAATAGTCGTTTAAACTTGTATGTGATTTACATTGTTTGTATTGTTTACTGTTTAAGTTTTTTTCTGTGGGGTTTTATGTAATTACGATGCCTCAACATATGTTGATACTAAAGGTTTTATTTTGTCCTTTTGATTTTAATTTGTAGTCTCCTTGCTTATTATATATGTGAAAGTTACTTGCATCTGTCTGTCGAAAATGAAATTAAATTCACAGATAGTCTAGAGATTGAGAATTTATCTTTGTTATACGCAAAGTTTAAGTTCTTCATTTATATCAAAAAACATTCTCCACAACAACTAAAATCCCAAAATTTTCGCTGAACCATTCTCGCTTAGTAACAATTACGTAAACGTATACCTATTCGTACATGGTTAAACGGGTACTTATGTACTGATCCCTCAGTGGAAAGTTCTAAGGGATTCCCAACTTCATTATTAATTTATATTCACTCAATAGCTCTTACTTTCGGGACTGAGCTGTACTTTGTCAATCCCCGAAATGTTTTGGAACAAGGGGGAGGTAGTTGGGGGAGTGTTTTAAAAGAACTTTATAGTGTGTGTTTTTAAGAGATAAAGATTTACTGGGACACACACACACACACACACACACACACACAAAAAAAATCCGTAGTGCAATAAAATATATCACGCGTGGTTTCCATATTATTGCATACCTACCTGATTATGACTTGTAATTTTTTAAGTCACATGTCATTTTAAAGTAAGTCTACAAAACTATTATTGAGATTGTAATACAATTGTTATTTACTGATAAGTTTAAACAATTCGGGAATCGAAATCAGGACCCCATGCTAAGCCTGCATGCTTACGACCTCTTCTATAAATTCTTTAAACACATCATAAATTATTGCATTTTCAGAAACCTAATAAACAAAGCTCGCACTCCAAGCTGCTGAAACAATACATCTTGTAACACAAATCCAATAATATCTCGATCTCCTTACACGAAGCCGAAACTTGAGCAAATCCGAAAAAACAAAATGTCTTAAATTACAAATGATATTAGAAAAGGCTCTCAGAAAAAAACCTTAATTCCTTTATGTCTGAATTACGCAAAAAATCGCCCCAAACAATTTAACAGTAATAACGTATTTTCTTAAAGTATTCCTATTATTTGCTTTTGATGTAAATTTTGCAAGTGCTGTACTTTTTTCTGTATCTTCTCAATTCCTTTGAGATGTTCATAAACCGAAAAATTAAAGAAAAAAATGGCTGTTTGTATTTTGTTTCTCTTTGATTCTGATATAGCCGGAGGCATGTTCTTTCAATTACTTTCTTGAGTATAATTACAGATGCGGGCTTTGGGTATTATGAAAGATTAATTCGGTATTTTACCTTGCTCGTAATTGTGTAGAAATATTATGTAGCGTAATTAAATACGAGTTTATTTTCTCAGTATATTCAACTGTTTATGATAAATTTTAGTTCATGTTTCAGTTTGTAAGAATGATTGAAAATCTACATCAATTATGTAAATTTGTGCTACAAAGTCTTCTATCCTTGTCAACCCTTCAACTGCCGCGTCACGCGACAGAAAAAGTTTTTCCCTGAAATTAATAATTTTGTAAGCACATCAAACTGATGTTTTTAAATGGCCGCCCGAGGTTTCTGAATAAATAAATACCTCGTATTTTTTTCTGAAACTACGTAATTGTTTTTTGGCACCAAATACAAGTTTGTCAAAGATAGACTATATAAAAACCCTTCCTTGACTACACGACATTTATGGGCTTTAAAAATTATTTTAATGTTAGAAAAAAATATCGAATAGTTTTATATTACTCACTGCAATTAAGTTACAATTCAACATTAATGTATAATCGTTGAACGGTATGCAGATTACACAAACGGACCGCAATAAAACGATTAAAAACAGTATTAAACAATTATAAATATACATTCGTGGAATCACGCATAGCCTTTTTTTTCAAAATGACATAACCTATTGTGCTTTAATAGTCATAATACATGCACAAATGTCTAAAATCAGAATAAAAGTCTAATTGTAACCGTTTTATCAATTTAATAGGGTTTTTGTGGTCAAAGTTTCGGTAACAGTTAGAATAAAATATGGCATTTGAAATCCCTTCCTAGATAACTTAAACCTTCCTAAAACCACCAAATTATGGAAACAAATAGGAAACTGAACCCTTCATTTGGTTGTCCATATTTCGCACCAACCTATCACGGTGGTTAGCCAACCGCCCTATTTCTAACACTAAATTATTCATAGCCTTGAAGGCCTCGCTAAGTACCAACTATCCCGTCAGCGGCCGGAGGGTTGGATCTCACCTTGTTGGAAAAAGTTTTATTATTCTTATTTTAAAAATATTAGCTATTTTATTGTAAACAATATATTTTTTTGTGAGTTGAATATTTATACCGACAAATCAAGGATATTATGATATAGGCGGTCTTTTATAATGTTATAAGATACAAGTTTTGGTATTTTCTCGAAAAAATAAGGTTACTACTATAGTATATAGGCAAATATTAAGATTAAGATACTTAAGATTTTTCTCATCACCATTCCATCTGATCCGGCTGATGAGATATTTTTAAAATCGTGCTAAGACTACATCGACATCAGTATACATAGACAAAAGATAAACATATTTTACAGCTAAAACGTGGTGAAAAAACAGCCTTCGTACTAGCAATTTCGCAACATGACTTCCAATTTCGAACTTAAAAACTTTATCCACTTATAAGGCATCTGTCTAGACCGTACAGCCGAGACCTAACGTGTTAGGTTTACAACCGCAGAGGCTAAATTCAACAACTGAGGCCAAGCATTTTGAGGTTGGTGGTTGGTAATACTCGCAAACATTCCAATCGCAAACATTGGTGATAATCTGGCAAACATTGGTATGGACACGTTCGTCGCTCCATGCACTGTTCAAATTGTTCTAGGTTTTGTTTAAGGGGAATTTCCCAATTTCCACACAGTTGGAAACTGTATCGCTGGCACACACGTTTGAGGGTTAAAACGATAAATCCTGCAGTTGGGTGTTCCGACCGCAGTAACCTGTAGGGGTGTGATATGATGACGTAACTATGTGACATTGTAATCTCTCAGGTGGTTATATCTTGAGAGGGACAGGAATATGGCTTTCTATGAAATATGAATGAAATACTACGTGTAGGGAATATTTATATTTTATACGTAGAAGGCAGAATCAGGCTTGTATGTTCTAAGAGGTAGATGGACGTTTATTTCATCTCGTTCTCTCTCGATCACACGGAGTTGTAATTACATTTCTTGCACCATCTTTTTTTCTTTCATCTTTTATAATATACCTAAAATATATAAAAAAGTTTAATAAATATTTTAATCATGCACCAACGTGTTGTTTCCACTCAAAATGGGTGCTTCGCTCATAAAGGGTGCCAGATACCGCGTACGAACGTACTTAAGCCTATTTAACATAAATAAATAATACTGGAGGCAGTTACGCCTGATTTATGGGACCCGCAGTAATTTTTGTAGAACCTTAATTGAATAAAGAAGTTGGTACTGAAGCGGAGCCTACAAGCACGTACACGTAGGTACTAACGCACGTGTAGTTTTTTTGCAGTATCTATATAAGAATATTTAGGAAAATTAATAATATAAACTTATTGGGAAAACTAAACAAATATACCTAGAGATTTCTCTATACCAACCACTATCAATAATAATATAGTTTTTAATATTAAAAATAATTAACTAAACACAGGCTTCTCCAATTCACCTAAAGCTTACTCTACGGTAATACACGGTGAAGAGAATTCAACACTTTGATCGATATATTATTTCAGACTCATGTGCATTTTGTTCTGATCGGACACAGGGATAATATGTTTTTAAGCATTTTTTACTAGTATTCTCTTTTCTATAAAATGTAATACAACACACGTTCTCCCTAGAGTAGGACCTCCCTATCAATTCCCCTTGGCGTCATAAAGGCAATGTCCACTCAGAAACTCATAACATGGCGATTAGTATGCAACTATGCACCCAGCGTCTGTGACTTGAATTGATTACACTGTATTGTACAGGCACATTTCAATAATTGCTAAGAAGGCTTTGAATGCAATAAAGATATGTATTTTGTCGAATACTGTGTACTATTGAAATAACTGAAAATTAATTAGTTGAAATTTTAGATAAAATCTGAATAGGTATTTTCAAAAGGTATTCCGCGATGCGCAATTGTTTTGAAACGTACTAAGTGTAGCGCAGCTTTATTATTTTACATTATTGCGCTTCAAAACAGTTGCGCTTTGAAAAATACCATTTTCAAAGGGTATACAAAATTATACTCTCCAAAAAACACCTAATATTTCACAAATATTAACACATTTTACTCAGGTAATCTATGTCATGTTACCTATGGCTCTATTCTGTACACCACTCAAGCTTCACTCAGCAACTTTTATATTACAAAAGCCATCAAATACCAAAAGAATGACCATAAGTTGACCATATAGCGTCACAGCCGCCGACAAGCCACAGCTATGGCTAATGGACTACGCTACTTTAAACTTTTAACGATCTTTACTCAGAGCTAATGCTTTACAAAATGTACAGCAAATGGTTCTACGTTCAACTTCTAGCAAAAACAGTACTAGACTAAAAAAATAGTTACTTTGGTTACATGATGTAAAATGCATTAGACTGAGTGTATGTTATCGCTTAAAGTACGTAAGTAAAGATTATGTTGCATGTGTGACATTGTCTGGACTAAGGACACAAGTTTTATGGAAAACTTGTGTTTGAGAACATACTATCTTCGGTAATCGTTTTATAGGGTAACAAAAGCAATTTTGATAACTATTAAGCTGCTAGGTTCAATATATAGATCGTTCTTCAAAAGAATAGGTCTACATGACTACAAGTTTCACTACCTACATCATAATATGCATAAATACCATTCATTTTGTTACCAATATCAAACAAATTGAACAAAAATTTACAAAAAATCCCATACAAATCAAACTCACATACCCTCAAAGTTAACCCTCCACCAAAAATGCAAAACACTTTCATAAACCCCAAAAAGCGAACAACTCAATACCTCGAACTCTAAAAATAAGTTCGAAATTTTTAAACCTGCCAACAATTTCGAAGTATGTCGCCAGTCACGTGTTCTCAAGTAATTCAGTAGGCGCAGGATACTTCGAAAACTTTCCTGTCTCTTTAGATAGGCAAACTTCGATTAGAAACTAAGCCTGTGCTTCGGAGTTTGACAAGTGGAGTCCGACTCCATGTTGTAAAGAGTAATTGCATGTAACTTTTTTATAGTTTGGAAGTTGAGGTGCTTGCCAAAGTTGAGGTATACTTTTGGGAATTTGATAGATGCGGTTATTGAGAAAACTTTGTGAAGAGGTGAGTCGGACGTTGCTGTCTATTTTTAGGTGCTTTTAACATTTGAAAGGGTCTTCAACTTTTGTATACATTAACATTTTAGTTGACCCTCCTTTTGTAGGATGTTCTTTGTGAGACGAAAAAGTTTCAATGTAATATAAATGTTTAAGAGGAAATGTCTCTTGAAATACTTTTTTTAAGCGTGTATAAGTCACATCTATATACACTTCTTCTTCAGAATTCAAACGTCATTCCAATACAATTCGTGCTGCCATTACTTCTATTCGAGTCATCCAATAACAGAACACGAAGCTATACATTCATAAATACTGTAACACAAGCATATTGAATCCATTTCAACCTACTAACTTTACCAGTTTATGCTAGCAAAATGCAGAATCCAGTACAAAGTGATAGGTATTCCTGTAATAAATTACATTAGAATATACAAGCTTCTCGTAGACTGAAACCAAACAGTCCAGCTGATTAATTACCCAGCTCGCCTTGCGCTAAAATAAAAAGATGTATAAACAAATTCAACGTGGTACTATCGATCTCTATCCTTTTATTTGTTCTAGAATGTTCGTTTTAATTTTATTCTAAACCTGAATGTGAGGTAAATGTGTTCTCTTTTATGCTACATTTTATCGGCGGAACATTAGTACGTTTAACCTTATTTCTCAATTTCATAGAGGCTTGTGCATTTGCTAATGAGCACAGACAGTTTCTTCAAGCAAACAGACCACACTATGACGCAAAGATCCGGAGCCTACAAAGGCAAAGATGATCAAAGTAATCTTTTGAACCAACACGCGGCTTCACATAATATACCTACAGCTATTGAACATCACAAGAATACAATGCCAGTAATAAACACCTTCAGAGATTTAATCTATAAAGTTATATGTGTCCCAAATCTTCTACGTTACCGCGAATAATTTATTCTAACAACGGTATAACGAAATGGTAATCGAATGCCATCGATTTTGTATAAATAAATTCGGTACATCGTAAATCTCAATAAAGTCTTTTGGGCGGTTTTTCACGCCAGAACATTAGTACGGGCACAGCAGACTCTGGGTTTAGCCTTGAACTGAGAATCGATTTCTTGCGACAATAGACCGCGGATAAGAAATGTAGATTGCTTAATTATGAAAACTTAGATCTACATAGTATTTTCTGGAACCTATTTATATTATTGATCAACAGCAAAAAAAACGTCACAAACGTATTCATAATATTGAAGAAACAGTAATAATAAGTTCAAGTCATAAAATATCAACATGAAAGACATGCAAAACAGTGATACTCGTATAGTTTTCCTCAAGCCATAATTCGTCAAATCCTCTTCAGAAGGAGAGACGATCCAGGATCTAGCAAATACAATAGAGCTTTGTCATCCGATATCTTTACGACTTTAGTCACCTTTCGATTCAAAGTTCATTCACATCCATGCACCAGCGTATACGAGGTCATCAATGTAGAACATTGAACCACCATGGTATGCACTTGAGATAAAATTAAAAATAGAGGTTTCAGCGTTTCATAATCGGTACATCTTGAGACCCGTTCGGGTGGAATTTATAATGACACTTGGCATAAATTGAGGGCACCACTCGAACCCCGGCTGTTTATGTGAGATATAGGCATATGACGGTATCCGCGACCCAAGGCGGTATGGGGGATATTGAATATTTTGAGATGCATCCCTATGCCATTGCTTGGGAATTGGGCGATCAGAAAGCAAAGAGCTAGTAAACCGTTACAATATATGGACGTAAATAGTATTATGTCTTATTTATATGTTAAGCTTAAATGTGCTTTGTGCCAAGGGCTGCATGTGAATTGGAGATTGTTGAACTTGGCCGTTGCTTTTATTATACTTGTATAAAGTCGGAATATTGTTATTATCGATTTTATTGTTTGAATAACAATATGTAGACCTGAATTGCTAAAACTGAAAATTAAACAAACATATATGTATTCCACGTGGCAACATTAGCTCAAAGTGTGTTATCATTTAGTAAATTCAATAATGTCATCGGAATGTTACGCGTTCATAATAATGACACTTAATTAATACCCATTATTCACCCATGAAACATTAGCATAATCATTCACCATTTCGTCCAAGTTATTAACCTATTAAAACCGCCGACTACAAAAAAGCCGATGGCACCCGAATTTCGCCGAACATGTAAACACAGACGATGCCAACAAAACACAAACAGAGACCGGCCAATTTTACTTAGTAGTTAATCTGTAATTCGTGATTCAAATCCCCGGCGCGGTCGATGCGACACCGCGCCTATCCGTTTAAATGGACAGAAAAAAGACGAGGTGCGGCCGATTCGACCGTCCGCGTCGGGAGGCGGTTATGTAGTGAGCGGTCAGCGTTGCCTCAATAAGTAATGGTTGACTTGCTTGTGGAGGGTAAAGACGTAGTGCTGAGCAGCATTTTCACTGCAAATGATAGCACCAAAACGGAGCTAAATAAATTATAGTCTCTTTCCGAAATTGGTGTTTCTGTCTAAATACTTCTAATGCTAGAAATGTTATTATTACAATTTTATATCCTTTGGTTTGCAATTTTTTATAAATAATGGGCACGTGCGCGCAGAGATTTTTACGCTTTTCTACCTTACTCTCGATATTAAAATAAGTAAAGCTTCTCATATTTCACTGTTCTATTTGCCTCACTTAATAAAGTACTCCTAGACATTACAATGCTTTACCCAAATCACAAAGGAGCATAATTGTCTACCGTAAACTGTGACAATATTCATCACTTGCCCGCACTCCCATTTGATCGACACCACACAAAAGCCGCAACAATTTGTCGCTACATATCACACCAGGCCTTTACATGTACATTCAGACTGCACTTTGCGGCGCTAGAAGGACAGAACACGCCATTGGGGATCCGCAAAGCTAAATTGGACTTGGGGACCGGTCACTTGGACTGTTCCACCCGACTTGTTTCTTTAACGCTAAGCAGGAAAATGTTTTAGATATCCCAATAAAGAGATAACGAAGTAAAATAAGGCAATTTAGCAAATGTTATTTCTTTAGTATCATCGCGAGCATTTGTTTCGGCGATTACTTTGGATGTGTTTATGGAAATGAGGGTATTTGTTATGGCAATGTTCCTGCAAGTATTGGATGTTTCTAAATTGAAATTCTGCGTGTGTAATTGAAAATTCTCAACGTTATTGCCGTTTACGTCATTGTGAGAGGATGTTAGTTTTATTACTGCGTACTGTTATACGATAATTAAATTTCTGAATTTATCTTTGTTTTATGGTAATGTTACATTTTTGCTGTAATAGAGTCATTGGTATTTCTGAGTGTGTTTAATAATGACTCATGTCTTAGAAGGAACAAAGATAAAACACCACCCAAAACAGCCCAGATAATCAGATCCAACTTGATAAACAAATAGGTTTCATTTATCAATCCAAAAAAGCCTCCTTGAAAATACATTCCAAAGTAGAAATTGCACTAGAATTTCTTTTTCATAATTGAAAACGGAACTGTTGGACAAGTTTTCAATACAATTCTAAGGAACACGTGCTATTCAGACATACTCTGGGGGTTCGACACCGTTACTCCATACTTCGGAACTTGCAGATACAAATGTTGCGACGGCACCTCTACAATACACTTTTCCTGTTTTATTATCCTAGTGTCCGATTCTCGATCTCTGTCTTCACTGGGAATCTTATTTCTATTTGCTTGCGTTTTGTATTGGTTCGATTTGTTTTTTATTTGTTAATTTAAGTTTATAGCTTTATTTTTATTTTTGTATTCACTCGTAATTTTGAAAAGCCATGGTTATTATGACTTCTTTTGGAGTGTATACGCCTTTTTTCTGTTTCAAAATTAAATTAATAGAGTTCTGACATACACAATTTTACCCTAGAGCTTACCTAGTAGTTATTTTGTAACTCTATTCTGTCGATTAATTGTGTTTATTTTTTATTCATGCAACTCAAACAAGAGTTTATGCCGCGTGTGAATAATATCGCGTTACAATCAAATTGTCATCGGTCGCTGCATATGCAAATTTTGTATGAGCTACCACTGTGACTTTTTTCAAACCATTTGACTCCTGTAACTGTATAAAATAATTGTTTGAGTACTTTTGCACAAAGTTTTCATTTTATAACAAAAGTAAAGTCACGTCAAGGGTTATTATAGAAATCGATCCAATTTTTGGTAAGTGTAGGTCTCATAAGCATAATGATTTACCACTTGATCCTAAGTTGGCCACATTCAACTTTGGCTTGCAGCCTTTTACAGATAGACCATCTAACCAAAGGGCGTCTAACGCTTTTGCTCTAAAACAAGATCCCTACTGAAGAATCCGTTTACCCCGAGGGCCGTCGGGTCTCCATCTAAATGGGAGGCAAGCAAACAGATAATCAAATAAAACCACCAACTTTCAAGATAAGCAGTTTCCAAACAAACAAGAACTAAAGAATATTCAAGTACAATCCGCGATAGATAAGTTGAAAAAAAATGATGGGTCTTGTAAGTCGGTCCTTCTATCCGTAGTTTGCTAACATCTGGGACTCAGCGGTAAATTGCACCCGAGGGATGTGTCGATTCAGTTATACTACATTTGTTGCTCACCCAGTTGCGGCACCGAGATAAATAGGAAATGGCTTTTTACCCGGCTTTCACGGTATATCTATTGTGATATAAAAGTATCGGATGGTATAAATTGGCGCATTTTTCTTTAGACTCCAGCTTTGTTGGTCTTAAAATTCTTACGTATTGGTCGTTATTATTTATGAGTTTGTTTCGGATTTGGATAGTAAAATTGTTTTATATGACCGGGGTATTTAAGAAAACCAGATAAATGCATTTGTTTGGATTTACGGAGCACTAAATCTTACTTTATTTTATTACGTTTGCTAATTATTTTCTTGGCTCAGTTTCGATGAAATAAAGAGACCTAAGTCTGATATTATTCTTACCCCATTAACATTAACCCTGACACCAATACGCGTTGAAAAATTAAATACAAGGGAAAGCCCCCAAATATATTCCAACACCAACATATAAATAGATACATATAAGCCAATAATTCCTCTATTAAAGCCATAAAGATAGCACCACAATATTTTATGGCATTTTTACGTTCATTCCCGCAGTTATAATATTTACATTTCATTTTATGGTTTCGTCCAAGTTGGTATACGCGACCATGTTTTTATATTTCCCCTTAAACACAAGTTTTATATGGACGGACGAACGTAACGATAGGACACGATTGGTCCTAAGTTTTAGTAGTGAATATCTGAAATACCAAGTATTCTACAAATAAGTTTGGAATAAATTGTAGGACTTGAAGTACATACAAAAATATTTTATTATTGTAGCAAAAATGTCTATGATAAAAACAATTTTAAAGTTGATGACTGCTGCCCAAAATATTTTTTACTATTTTGGCCATGACACGACATACAAATTCATTTAGTCTTATTGAATGCGAACTAACCTCTTGAATATATATTTTTTTCCAACATAAATGATCTTCGTTTCTTACAAACTGCACAGACTTTAACCACCGTTACCCAAACCCATACGAGACACTGCAAGTTTTAACACGTCTATAAAACGCCATGGCCCATTTCACGCGATACCAACCTTGATGCGATCGTAAACATTAGACCGAAATAAGCGAGGTGCGCCCTGTTTCTGATATTGAAAATGTAAGGGAATTCGCTAGAATATAGGCTGGTTGGTTGGGGGATTTTAGTTTTTATTTTTTGGGGGTAATGTTGGTTGGAATATTTTAAATGTTAGTAATAATATCAAGTTATATGACTAATTATTACGAAAATTGTAAATTTTTGTTACAGTTCCTTACTGATATAATAAATGCAAAAGTTTGACGTGCTTTCACGCTAAAACTACCGAACCTTATCAAATGAAATTTTGCAAAAAGCAAAAACCTGATAAAGCACTCAGGCAAATTCTATCTGGATGCAAAAAGTAGTTCTCTCGAGAAGATAGACCCGCGGGAAAGAGCTAGTTCTGTATAATATAACTTAAGTACTTTTAGACTATTTGAATGTTCACATACACCACACGTGCAAGTCTGACGAAGATGAAGTATACTCCATAGCTTACATTTTTAACCAACCTCAAACACCTTTCAATCAGTTGAAAGGCTGTTTGGAATTCCGCTCAGTTGCCCCACAAACAACTTAATCGCTAACATAGAATTTTGGTCTAACATCTAAACCTATTTGTCCGGCCAAGCAATCTATACCTACATGTATGTAACTACTAGGTAATTTGCAAATTGATTCTAGATTCTCTTGGCAATGTTCCGCTGGACGTTGGTTCCGTATATTTACATAAACTGAACTACATACGGTGCGCATGCGATCAACATTTATCCTTGGCTATTACCTATCCTGTAATTGATAACGGTCAGTGTAATTTGGTTAGCCAAATTGTATGGTTAGAAGGGGTACTATTGAATATGGAAGTTAGGTCTTTTAAAGTAGAGGAGGAATGAAATTAACGTTTAGTTTGTTAGGTTTTGGAGGAAAGAGTATTATTTTCTTTTATGTTGCTTGTAAAAGTAGGTTTACTTTGAAAGTGAAATAATAATATCGTACCGGTTATCGCGAAGGATAGACAGAAATGTACTAACACCCAAGTCAGCGGTGATTCAGTCTCATGCTACGAAAGGAATTTCAAACCTTATCTTCTATCAATAAAATCAAATACAAACTAGTCACCACAATTGTAACAACCATCAAAGAAAAACAATACACCGACTTCAACGAAACGAAACAAGACAAACATCTTGTTTACTCCACCAACAAACTAGCTCAAAAATAATATGAAATAACTCAAGCGCACCCTTCGTTAAGATAGGGGCTCATTTTCTCGAAAACCAATAGCATTGCAATATCAATAATCAATTGGTGCATTCTTGGCAAGGCTTCAAGTCTATTACAGAGGCGATATAAGCGGGCACACGCAAATGTATTGGGATCCTTTTGTGAATCTTGCATCTGGCCTGTATTCAGCTTTATATTTTATACTGGTATTGAATTGTTTGGGTATAAATTGTAACGGTGGGATGTTGGTGAAGTGTTTTGGATTTGGTCAGTTTCGGATTAGTTTCGTTGGTAGTGTTTTGTGTCAAGGTTGATGATATGTTTTGCTGTTTTATGAAAGTGTTGCAGAATCTGTTGAGGTATTATTTTTCGTTAGAACAAGATTGAATAAATGTTGCTGTAAGTAAGAATACTCATTGCAAAATAATTCGATTTATAAAAATATACATACCAAGCCATACAAATTGCGTTCAGGCTATCGAGATCACAACCAAAATTTATATGCCAAATAAGACAAAAAACTGTAAAATCAACTCTTTTTCTACTATTTACAAAACAAAAGACAGAATTCCAAATATTTGCCAAGAGCAATATAACACCATGTCAATACGATTGGTTCCTTAGTTGCCATCAATCAAAATGTCGACATAACTTGGAACATTCTTGTACTGAAGTTTAGTCAATTTCATGTAAAATAATGGACAGTTCACGACCTCCCGTGTTAGTCACCGTGACTCATGGAATTCGCCATAACTCCACCATGCAAATTGTAAGCTTAGTACCCTTTCTTGTGTTAATGATGGAGACAAGTTAATGTATTGTTTGTGAATGTTCGAGGTGTCCATTAAAGTACCATGCTCACTATACTAATTGCATTTCTTAAAAAATATATTTCAACTGTTTAATAACGTTTACAAAAAGAAAATTGTACTACTTTTATTAATTATATTCAGTGAAAAAAAAATAATTGTAACCAAGAATATATCGACTCTTTGTTCTTATAAAAAAACATGTCGTGCAATGCCAAGAGCAGCACCACTCCCCATTTTTGAATTTACAAAATATACCATAAACATAATTTGAAGAAAATAATGATGTTTCAACCGCAATATTCCCTAAGGCTATGACTTAATAATTTAGGTGTGTGATCACTAATATCAAAATGGATACGTGCGTGCGCGCCCTTCAGGGAATAGCCCTATTAAGAATCGAAATAGCTATCGTGACACACAACCACAAAGGTTGACAAACAGTTATCGTTAATTCCCAAACCTATTTTCTCCAATATTAATATAAAATTCCAGTTTTATTCAGCCTATCTCAGCAAAGTCAAACAGTAATAAAATCGAAAAGTAAATGAGAAAATACGTGCGTTTTTATTTGTAAAAGAAAATTTCGTTCAAATAAAATGGAATGAAATATCATCATACAACTGACATGACAATAACAGTTTATCGTCAAGTGAAATATGAACGTGAATTTAAAGGCAAATATAAATATTATAAAGCTTGTCAATTCGCCAATGATGGTATAGAGTCCCATGCGAACTAGTGATCGGGCACAATTCCAATTTCGGCTCGTACCTGGAAATTTTCGTAAAAAGAAAATCCAATCATACTTTTTGGCTAACCTGTGTAACTAAGTAAAGATTTGTGGATCTGCAACCACGACTATGCTGATTAGACTACGCGTTTGCGTCAATATTGGGGCCAGTATTAGACTAAATTTATACTAAAGGAAAATTACTGTTAGGGTAAGTTTACGTTTGTTATTTTGACTAGAAGACGTTTGAAAATAGAAAATTAGGCAGAAGTTGATATATATAGTTCCTAATTTTATTTAATAAATTTTTCTGTGGGTGCATACTTTGGTTTAAAATGAAACGTATGAGTCAAATTAAGTTCAGCTAATGAGGTCGTCAGCATTAGATCTATATCAATTATTTTAAGCGTAGATGCAGCATTAAATTTCAATTCAGCACTGAGCTCTTTACAAATGAATGGGTAAATAATTATTATTTTGCCTACTACTAATACAAAATACAGTTATCTAAACATTTAAACAGCATTACTAGCAATTGTCGGCTGTCAGTGTTAACGTGACAGGGAACGATTGGTGGTGACGCAGCCGACGTAATCGCTCCTAATAAGTCACGAAACCTATACTGTTTTAACGTATTCTTAATAGGACTTAACCTGTAAATAATTGTAGACTTACACTAGCTGTATTTTTTATCCATATTCCCTCGGGAAACGGGTGAAACCGTAGTCGGAAGTAAGTATAAAAATAATGCATGAAAACTTTCTTCAAAGAAACGTGTGGCTAATAATTATATTTTATTAGTCAACAAATGGTATGAAGTAATTCTTTTAAGTGCATAATTTGGGGTTGAAATATGAATTTCCCTGTACATTCGGAGTACAAACTAGAGTCATTATAGGCGGGGAAAAGTGTAATAACTTCGGGACTAAATACGTAGGAGAAATAAAAAAGGAAATGAGTTTTTTTAAGTAACACAAGTGTGATAACGACCTGTTATTTATGACGATTAATTTTTATGGAATGGATTAAAAATGTGAGAACATTATTTTGTAATGTCACTGAAACTGATACCTGTATTTTTTCTTAGCTTATTATGAGTAAATTTATGTATTTAATAACTGCTGTTTAGTTTATTAAATTAGCCAGACCCGAGTGCATAATTTGAGTATCGTCGTAGATTGAATTCTGCTGAAAGTTTCGCCAAAGGTTTAGAATTACTTACATACTTTTTACAGCTTTCAAATATCAGATAATACACTATAAAACAAATTCTCTAATCCCATTTCAACTTAATAAACAAAACAAGCGTTTGTTCGTACATCTCTCCCCCGTCGATCACAAGCAGACTCCCCGCACTAAGGATACATATAATTATAATATAACTGCGATATCTTCGTCACCGAATTGTTCCCGGATCTCCGCGGACTTTTGTTCGCTGCAAGGTCCTTTGTCGATGGTTCACAATAAAATTTTATCCCGGAAACCTATTCGCAGTTACCTTTTATTATAATGTTGCAGCGGGTATCCGGGGTACTTTTCAGACAGGCTATTGTTGTCCGCATAATGGGGCCAACCTTTTTATTCCGCTACAGATTTTGAATGTGCCGCCTGTATTAACGGTTGTGTGAGATCCGATCGATTGGACGTCTGAAGTGGTTCTTTATTCCGGGGTCTAGTTGGGTTCTTTGTTTGTTGAAATGATTTTTGTTTATGATTGTTTTGAAGTTTGATGTATGGAAGATATTGGGAATTTTGTGATGAAATGAGTTAATTGCAATTATCTTTCAAGTAAAAAGACATAGGTATTTGGTTTTCTGGCTTCTCTTATGATAGTTTAACGTAAGGTACGGGTTTTTTATTGACTTTAGTAGCTAATGTTTAATTTTAAGCATTTAGGGACATTAAAACTATTTAGTTTAGTTGAACTACTAAACATTTTTACAGAATAAACAAAACATCCTCAGCTAAAAACTTACTATCACGGGCTGAAAAAAGGTTTGCATGCATAAGTTATGCGCGTATCAGTTGAGGCTTGAAAAACTCAAGGATAAAACGAAACTAGGAACAAAGTATAGTAAATAATCCACTTTAGGGGTTTTAGAACATTGAGATACGGTAAGTATTTAACAAAACTGTCTAGCCTAGGCTTCTAGTCTAACCAGATGCAGCCGACTACCAGTGTTCTACATGGAGCGATTGCCTATCTGACCTTTTCCACTCAGTTACCATGGCAACCCTCAGCTAAGACTGGTTGTCAGACTTTTTAGTCAGGCTTCGGAAACATGGAGGGACTGAACTCCTCATATCACCCATCCACGTACTAACTGCGTCAAGCGTTGCTTAACCTTATGATCGATAGGCCAGTTGTAACAGCCACTAGCGCAGATACGGTATTGTCGTGTTTAAATAATGGAGGGTGCTGAAATATTGACGAAGTGCATCGTGCAGGCCTTAGGCAATGAGTCTCTGGCACATATTGTATGAGGGCACGGGAGATGTCACGAACATCGGTTGCACGATTATTTGGAAACAAAGCACAGAATTTTCGTGAATATCAAAATGGGTGGTTTGGGAGTTCTTATTGGGTTATGGTGATTTAAATTTTGAAAAATCTTGCTTATGTTTGGTTATAATTAATTTACTTAAAGATTATTGTAATAAAGTGTTTAGGTTATATTTGTTTTTATATATCTAGATCTAAAACCAGATGTGTCGACTCGTTACTTGTGTGATAACAAAACTGTGGGAATCTTTACTCCATTTTGTTTTTTTTTTCGATCATTGTAGTTAAGTAGTTATACATCACATTCATCAATAAGTACCAAAACGCGTAGAAACAGTAAGCAATCTAAATGATGAAATACTTAACAAACATTACGTTGAAACTAATTAACGTAATAGAACGAATAATTAGCATCGTTCCCGAAGATATTCGACATCGCTGCGCAATGGCCTAGATGTGTGATTTTATTCACACGTTGAGTAGATGATGGTACTTGGAATGCATTAACTCGTTATTAAGTTGTGTATAGTACTAGTATAATCGAAATAGAATTATTTTAGTGAAAGTTCTTAGATGAACCCAAAACTAACGTGTTTAATAGAAAAAAGTCTCTGGTCAAAAACTATGAAAAGGGAGACAAAAAATATCAGTGATATACCTACCAAGAAAATAGAATAATTAATTAATTTTACATAATCTTTTTGTTTTAAACCGACTTCCCAAAAAGAAAGAGGTTCTCATTTCTTTGTTAGGTCATATTTAACTATTGAAAGTAAAATAATAGCAAAATGCTGAGTTTAAGCTGTGACTATAGGTTAAACATACTTTTCCAAAACGAAAACAAAACCCGGGGCAAAAAACTATAGTTCCATATATGACATTAACCCTATTATGCTAACCCTCAAACAGGTCAGGCGTCAGAAGAAGAAACAAACATAGGCCCATGGGAGTCGTATGGCACCCGTCTTTTGTTCACATGACGTCATGAATGGACTGGACACCAACTTCAGAGGGATAATGGCTTTATTTTGTTAGCTGCGAATGTATGGGATGGACGTCAAAGGGATAAGTAGGGCGGTTAAAGGTTTTGAGTGCAGGAAAGTTTAATAGGTATGAAGGTTTTTGTTAAATCACTCTTGTCAGCGAAAAAATCTTTGGAAATGCGTTTGTAAATGGAGAATAAGTATTTCTTTATATAAAAACAATACTTTCCTGGTAATCTTATAAATATAAAACAGTAAGTTGAAAATCAAAGTAAAAAAATGAAAGCGTCACACAATAATACATGTAACACTATTCGATAGTTTCCCAAGCAAGAAAAACAACAACAAAAATCACTACAGCCTTTCCCATATATAGCCACTTTAACGCCAAACATTTCCAAGTAAAGCCTAACTCGCGACAAAACCGGCAAAGATTTTCACCTACTCCTAGCCACATTTACAGCAAATGCAGCTAGTTCTAGCTACATTCAGGCTATCTCCACAGCCTTACGAAAGCTTCCCTTGACATCGCGGCATCGCGTCGAACAAAATTTTAAAAGCTATCGCGAACACTACCGCCCGTAAGCCGAAATAGCAAAATATAATATAGTCAAAAGTTCTCAAACTTTTCTCTCCTGCACTTAGGAAAAATCAAATTTTTGAGCATTTTTACACTATCTTTGAGGCTATGTCTTAGGATTTTAGGAAAGTGCTTGCTTCGAGGAGAGAAGAAGATACGATAGTTTTTTTTTGATATTAATAAAAATAATGACAAGCAGGTAACCTCATCATCACTCACGAACACACATCTTGTGATATGTTTGACTAGCAATTATTATTAGTAACAAATCATGACATCACATAGTGATATTACTTCCTAATTAGAAAAACCTTTCAGCAAATTCTTCCACGAAAACTTTCAAGCAAAGCACATCCATCAATTAATAAGTAAAAGCACTAGGTTTAAACAAAAAAATCCAATTTCCCGAGTTGGTGTTGATCAAGTGTGGATCTAAACAAAACATCGGGGCAACCCGTTGGACGTATCAATCAATTACAAAGGCCGACGCCTCCGGCGATATATGCTGTAGATAGGCAGGCCACACCCGCTCCAACTGTGCTGTTGCGGTACAAATTATGAATAACAGCGAGGTTCTTGTTGTGGGTTATCGTTTGTGACTGCCCTTATTGTAAATTAAAGACTTGAAGAAATCTTCTTTACCATCTTGAACTGAGTTGTTCAAGTACCAGTATAAAAATGAAACGAACACGTTAGACCGTTCACGTAATTAATATATTTGAATATCCTTATTCTAATATTTTAGGATCTACTTACATGATGATTCATAAATTAATTGCATTTGATTTTGTAAGCTGTGAGAGTGTGTTAGGTTTAAATAATAACATTATTTTAAGTACAATTTTCGGTTTTACTTTAGATAAAATTTAAAATGTACAATTAAGACTCATCATCTGCCTAGCCTTTTCCCAACTATTTTGGGGTCGGGTTCAAATGTACAATTAAGACTATTAAGTAAAATTTTGAGACGACGCAGTCAGTGTTAAGTAAAAAGTCGCTAAAAAGAAATAATTTACTACAAAAATAAACCAAAAAAAAATATAAATACAAAAAAACTATCATAGCACACCCGCTACAACTTACCCCTTGTACTACAATAAGATCTATTGCTTACAACCCTAATCAATATCCACGCGTTATTTGCCAACATGACGTTTTTATTAAATAAACGAACAAACATACAACACGATTGGATGTTGACATGAAGAAAACGCTATGATCGAATGTTATGTTATGTCTTGTCGTTTTAATATTGATGGGGTTTTGATCAATTGTTTTGTTAGAAATAATGGAAGACAAATAATTCCCATCTTTTTATAGTCAATTTTATCTTTCTTTGTCTTTGCATCGGAGAGAATACAACTAGCTTATGCGTTACTAACCACTTCATGCTCCTGTATAAAAATAAGCTCAAGACTTTCCTTGTAAGAGCCATCACTAACCTAACATTGAAGTCAAATCGATCCAGCAGTTCCTGGGATAAGTGCTTTTAACCAAACAAAAACTTGTCAGGATCGAGGGACCTCTACAACGTCAGCTTCAAGTCTGCGTGGTTATTTGACAGGAACTGTATAATATTTAAGAAAGTATCTACCAGGANAGCAAAATGCTGAGTTTAAGCTGTGACTATAGGTTAAACATACTTTTCCAAAACGAAAACAAAACCCGGGGCAAAAAACTATAGTTCCATATATGACATTAACCCTATTATGCTAACCCTCAAACAGGTCAGGCGTCAGAAGAAGAAACAAACATAGGCCCATGGGAGTCGTATGGCACCCGTCTTTTGTTCACATGACGTCATGAATGGACTGGACACCAACTTCAGAGGGATAATGGCTTTATTTTGTTAGCTGCGAATGTATGGGATGGACGTCAAAGGGATAAGTAGGGCGGTTAAAGGTTTTGAGTGCAGGAAAGTTTAATAGGTATGAAGGTTTTTGTTAAATCACTCTTGTCAGCGAAAAAATCTTTGGAAATGCGTTTGTAAATGGAGAATAAGTATTTCTTTATATAAAAACAATACTTTCCTGGTAATCTTATAAATATAAAACAGTAAGTTGAAAATCAAAGTAAAAAAATGAAAGCGTCACACAATAATACATGTAACACTATTCGATAGTTTCCCAAGCAAGAAAAACAACAACAAAAATCACTACAGCCTTTCCCATATATAGCCACTTTAACGCCAAACATTTCCAAGTAAAGCCTAACTCGCGACAAAACCGGCAAAGATTTTCACCTACTCCTAGCCACATTTACAGCAAATGCAGCTAGTTCTAGCTACATTCAGGCTATCTCCACAGCCTTACGAAAGCTTCCCTTGACATCGCGGCATCGCGTCGAACAAAATTTTAAAAGCTATCGCGAACACTACCGCCCGTAAGCCGAAATAGCAAAATATAATATAGTCAAAAGTTCTCAAACTTTTCTCTCCTGCACTTAGGAAAAATCAAATTTTTGAGCATTTTTACACTATCTTTGAGGCTATGTCTTAGGATTTTAGGAAAGTGCTTGCTTCGAGGAGAGAAGAAGATACGATAGTTTTTTTTTGATATTAATAAAAATAATGACAAGCAGGTAACCTCATCATCACTCACGAACACACATCTTGTGATATGTTTGACTAGCAATTATTATTAGTAACAAATCATGACATCACATAGTGATATTACTTCCTAATTAGAAAAACCTTTCAGCAAATTCTTCCACGAAAACTTTCAAGCAAAGCACATCCATCAATTAATAAGTAAAAGCACTAGGTTTAAACAAAAAAATCCAATTTCCCGAGTTGGTGTTGATCAAGTGTGGATCTAAACAAAACATCGGGGCAACCCGTTGGACGTATCAATCAATTACAAAGGCCGACGCCTCCGGCGATATATGCTGTAGATAGGCAGGCCACACCCGCTCCAACTGTGCTGTTGCGGTACAAATTATGAATAACAGCGAGGTTCTTGTTGTGGGTTATCGTTTGTGACTGCCCTTATTGTAAATTAAAGACTTGAAGAAATCTTCTTTACCATCTTGAACTGAGTTGTTCAAGTACCAGTATAAAAATGAAACGAACACGTTAGACCGTTCACGTAATTAATATATTTGAATATCCTTATTCTAATATTTTAGGATCTACTTACATG
Organism: Heliothis virescens; assembly: GCA_002382865.2. NCBI lineage: Eukaryota > Metazoa > Arthropoda > Insecta > Lepidoptera > Noctuidae > Heliothis > Heliothis virescens. Next base: position 13,554,328 of record NWSH02000008.1, on the reverse strand, counting down.
ATGATTCATAAATTAATTGCATTTGATTTTGTAAGCTGTGAGAGTGTGTTAGGTTTAAATAATAACATTATTTTAAGTACAATTTTCGGTTTTACTTTAGATAAAATTTAAAATGTACAATTAAGACTCATCATCTGCCTAGCCTTTTCCCAACTATTTTGGGGTCGGGTTCAAATGTACAATTAAGACTATTAAGTAAAATTTTGAGACGACGCAGTCAGTGTTAAGTAAAAAGTCGCTAAAAAGAAATAATTTACTACAAAAATAAACCAAAAAAAAATATAAATACAAAAAAACTATCATAGCACACCCGCTACAACTTACCCCTTGTACTACAATAAGATCTATTGCTTACAACCCTAATCAATATCCACGCGTTATTTGCCAACATGACGTTTTTATTAAATAAACGAACAAACATACAACACGATTGGATGTTGACATGAAGAAAACGCTATGATCGAATGTTATGTTATGTCTTGTCGTTTTAATATTGATGGGGTTTTGATCAATTGTTTTGTTAGAAATAATGGAAGACAAATAATTCCCATCTTTTTATAGTCAATTTTATCTTTCTTTGTCTTTGCATCGGAGAGAATACAACTAGCTTATGCGTTACTAACCACTTCATGCTCCTGTATAAAAATAAGCTCAAGACTTTCCTTGTAAGAGCCATCACTAACCTAACATTGAAGTCAAATCGATCCAGCAGTTCCTGGGATAAGTGCTTTTAACCAAACAAAAACTTGTCAGGATCGAGGGACCTCTACAACGTCAGCTTCAAGTCTGCGTGGTTATTTGACAGGAACTGTATAATATTTAAGAAAGTATCTACCAGGACCCTGATTCACTTTCTTAAACTTAAGCAACAACCAATTGTCACTACAATGAGACTCAATTACAACTCCAATACGATTGAAGCGTTATTGGTTATTCTGTTAACACTTTAATGTAAACACAAATTGAATAAAAATCTACTCGTAATGTACTGTCAGATGACAGATGACAGACCAATGGCATGTCATTGGAAAACGATTGGTCTTTTAATAGTAACAGAATAACCGATATGGCTAAAACTGCTATTGCCATACAATTTTCATTGAATTTTCATACGAGTGACACACAATTGTAACTAAGGAAATTAACAAAAATAAGCAACGGTAGAAAATCGTAAAATTTTAGTAACTTGAAGAATTAAGCAAATCCAATGGATTTGGTTACTCATCTCGTATGAGCTGTTAGGAATTTTCCTGGAATATCTTATGACTCACCGGCTGGGGGTTTTTGAGATACGTTATTGACCTTGGATAACCTCGTTGCGTACAACTGCCAAACATTATTCTAAAGTTCAATTCTCAGGACAGTAGGTGATCTTTCTCATTTTGCTATATTAATTATTTTGTGATAATGTGATCACAAATCTAAAATGAAAGTAACTTCTAATAATATGAGGCTACAGAGAAAACAGATGGGACGATATAAAGTAAAAATACATTTCTAAGAAATGTTGTACTATTTTCTGAATCCTTGACTAATACAATAAAAATTGATTTAACACCTGAACCAACTGCGTCCATTTTATTTCTGTTTTCTTTGTTCTTTTGTTTAACCTTATAACCGATCAACCCGTGTTGCTGTTACTTGGCTATGAACTTCTCAAAATAATCAACCTATTACTCAAAGGGGGGCCCCATTACTAACTGCGGAATGCAATATTCTGTCCATCTCTGGATTTGCTTACTAGAGATAGGAACTAGACATTACTTGTATGGGGCTAATGTCAAAATTCTAGTAAGCAAATCCAGAGATAGATAGGTTATTGGCAATGTCCGTAAGACTATTCGCTGTCCATTTATCCATCCGTCTGTCCCGCGGCTCAAGAACCGTGATAGCTAGAGCTGAATTTGTATTTGTAATGCTGTTGCTGCTTTAACAAAAAATACTAAAACTTATAATACAATTAATATTTTTTTCGGAACCCTTTGTCCGACTCGAACTTGGTTGGTTTTTCGACACCGAGAGAGAGAAATATAGATTATTTCTCTACATCACTATACTAGTATATAAAGCAATATTAATAAAGCTTCTATCGCGCTTACATGGCAATGTAAAGAATGGGAGCACATGCCTCCGTCACGCCGTATCAGACATCATATTAATAATATCCCTCGTTGTCTTGGAATTATTGCTGTAATGCAATTATGAAGGAATATAGGATTTTTTTACTGTTAGAGATGATGTCAGTTTTATTTTGGACTATTTTTTCATCTCTTTTGCTATATTCAAGGTATAACTTATATTCAAGGCATACCTTTTATAACATTATAAAATGTGGAATTTGAAAGTTAAATTTATACCATCAAACAATTCTTCGTTGTCACTTATCCGGTCATAAATCATCTTTGTTATTTAAATGTTATCTAAAATTATCCACCTACTTTATCCTGAAACTATCACCGACAGATAAAGACTAATTTCAGAAATTACGAATAAAATAAACAATTTAATTCAAAACCATTTTACACAGTTAATATTCAAACAAAAATTAATAACACAATTTAATAACTCTCAAATAAAAACGTGTGCAGCCACGTCTGTGCCAACCATTTTATTTTGAGAAGCATACAGCCTACCGAAATTGCAATTAAACTCAAAGGGGCGAGTCTTAGAGGAGCAATGTAGCGTGATCTGGGGCATGTAAACGTATTATCAAGTCGTTTGTGATAAGATATAGCGGTGTGTGATATTTATTAAATAAATAACTATCAAAAAAATAACTTTTTACGAATTTGAAGTGATGCACAGGAACTTTACATATTTTGCTGTCTTTTAGTTTAACATCGCGATAGGTCATGCACTTTTAGCAAATAATAAAAATATTTAACTTGAACATCATACATAAAACTGAATAACATTAAATAATGTGCAATAGCAGTATTCAGAAATCTAGGTTGCTCATAGAAGAATAATAAGTGCGTGAAAACAAAAAAAATATGTTACAATAATCAACAACTTAATGCAGTGTATTCACGTTATATGACTAGGTACAGCAAAATTCCATTGGGTTTGTTAATAAAACCAAACTGATACCCCAGAAATAGCCGGTTAAAATAGCATTAAATAGTAAGTACCAATTATTCCTAATAATGTAAACATAAAAGCTGTTAAATACCCATTCCGTGTTACAATTTTAACTAAAACAATAACATTGCTGTTGATGACTGTATCAAATTAAGTGGAAACCATTTTTGTTCCGTTTTATCAACAAAACTGGTTATTTTGCGGCGCCCACTTCAAAATGGCCGTTATAAGTTGAAAAGTTTCATAAAATCCGCTTAATTTACTGAAACGTAATAGGTTAGCCATAATTATATATAACAGTTCACTGTAAGAGCACTGCAATTAAGTCAATTGCATTTTATTGCATTGATAACTGCATGCAATACAACTCTTTAATATAATTATTGTTTTTGTACGAGAAAGGGTGATTTCGTGATAAATGTAAGTTGATATTATCGAACTGTCGTGAAACGCTACGGTAATTATGTGTTATTGTGATTTTCAGTACACACGTTTCAAGAAAAAATCTTATAAATTGGTTCAACTTCAACTTGGTGAACTTTACTATGTGACATGACAGTGATGGATACTTTAACAGCAAGTAAGCTGTTACAGAAAACCAATTCATTTTATTGTCAACTAAATGACATATTATTTCCAGGTCATTAGTGGTAATGTTTATTTGTGGGATGTAGAATTTACCCTTACTAGTTTTCATTTCATTGAAACATTAAAATGGTTTTTAAATATAAGGATGTCAGTTTCAATAAATCATCACTCCAATTATGTTGAGTTTATTTCAGACATAGTCTAAAAAAATAAAATCATGTCTAATTATTCTCAATCGCTCCTGCTCTTAGCTTGTCTCACACGTCAAAATAGCAAGGTTATAATAATACCTAAATACCTCATAGTATGTATATTGCAAGGATCCTGGGGGTATTGCGGGCCTAACATCTTCGCTCACAGGGAAGCGAGGTGAACTGGTGAAGATGAGAGAAAGAGTATGATGACGTCAAGTAAGTATAGTGTGAGTAGTGTCTATACTGTCTTAGGGTAGATGCATGTATTATTTAGCTGTAACGCCTATCTACTTTATAGGTAACGCTTTTAACTGAACACGAAGAAAGTCGTAAAAAATATTTTTTCTTAGCAGGTAATATAATTTTATCATTAACTATTTTGAGGTTTTACTTCTAATACTCTTAAATCTTACAATACTGCATACCAGCCTAGAAAGCCAAAAATAAGACGATATTTTTGCCATGTTTTCTCAACCCCCAAAGCAGCTAACCCGCTTTCGTACCCCAAAGTTTGTAGTCAAAAACTTAAGGGTTGTACCCCGAATAAATAGAAATGACTGCAGATAGTCCACACACTCGTCCCCCCCAACCCGGCCTACGCAGATTGGCCACTGGGGGAATTTAGTTCCTTCACGCTACCTAACTTTGGTCACTAATGGATAGTGGGTCTGTTTACGTTAAATTCTCATTTTTGTGGTCTTTTTCTCGAGTTTTCTGAAGTCTCTAAAACTCCAGTAGGTTTTTCCTATTTTTATTTTTTCACGAAGTATTCTTTTTGATATAATTTTAAATTATTCATACCTCGATCTTATTAGGTTTTAAAATAAAAGTCTATGCTTTATAATTAAACAAATACAATAAATTATGTAAAAATGTTACATACATTTTTAAGTACCAGAAAAAACCTAAAAGTACAATATCTTATGGGTATTGTAATTTTATTAACCTTAATGGGTTTTGATTCTCTATTTCACTTCTTTAAGTAATAATTTTCATCCGTAATTGCATCAGCCCGTATATTTCTGTAGGATAACATCGCTTCAACAAGCAGCAGTAATGCATTTATCAGTGCTAATGCACCACTAAGTGCATGACCGCTGCACTGGCCGGCGTTGTGTAACGCACGTGGTCAGTCAGCCATTTTGATATTAGATGACCTAAAATAATAATACTATGCGGAACCTTACTTTTGATAATCCTGAATGCGAAAGTACCTTTGTCTGTCTGTCCGGCTTTTACGCCAAAACTTCAGAATCCAATCTAAATGAAATTTGATACGCATGATATAGTTTTGAGTCTGAGAAAGGACATACATTACTTCCTATCCGGGTGCAGAAAGCCGCTCTCTCGAGACGTGGGTGGAATCGTGCTAGCTACATACTTTAATCTTCGGCAGTTATAAAGGTTGTGCAGGAGTTTGGTTTTGGTAAATATAACACAAAAAAAATTAAGGCTTAGTTTTGCAAAAAAAACCATAACCCTTGGCAGTCGGATAAAAATGAAAAACAAAATAATCTTCTTTACTTAAAAACGTAAGTAATATAAACTTTAAAAGTCGCATCGCGATCGTTGACTACAACTTTATTTCCACGGGAGTTTTTCAATTGGACTTAATTAAAAGAAAACAAACGTACGTGGTCTAGCTTCGAGATAGCGAGTGCAACGGATACGTGCAATTTAATTGGGAGGCGAGAGCGATTTTTGTATCCGAAAAATATTCGATATTGTCAAGTGGAGACTCCGAATAGAATCGATTGTTTCAATTCAATTCGTGAATTGATCACATACAATAGGAAAACTGGTAACAAAGATTGAAGTTTTGTGTTTCGAAATGAATATTCAAAAACTATTCGTTTGAAAAAAGAATACCTTCTTCAATCATGTTTTTCGAATTTTGCGTAGATTTGAGTGTGTTTTCTATTGCTGTCCCGAATCCAATTATGTCAATTTCAAAGTTTCAATTTCATTACTCCATAACTAGACACATACGAGTATATAACCAAACTTCATAGAAACAAAGCAATGTATATCCCTAATGTATTTTAAGTTTTATAAACATTAGTTCAAAATCTCGTTTCTCTTATAACTTGAGCTCTATTTATCTGATCTTCATGTGTTTTTCAAACTACATTATTTAGTTTCATCTTACACTGGTCCCGGGATTAAAATGTTTGTTTGCTCAGCGTAATGGGAAAAAGATTTTTTTTTTTATACCAGGCGGATATCATCGTGTTTACCATGAAGGATTTATGATAATTGCTATGGTGGGCTATTTTAGAATGGGAGTAATGGTTTCTATTAAACATTTGTTGGATGTCGATGACCTGTTTTTAAGCGAGAGCAGGAAATAAAAAGGCGTTACTAACATTATAACATAAAAAAACACCTTAGTGATATTATGATGGACAAATTATGGTGTATCAATTTCTATAAAAATTAGGTAACTACTCACAACAAATTCGTAGCGAACTTTCAGAAGCAATAATTTATTTTAGTCTTCTAAAATCAAAGTCAACAAAATAAAACATCCAAATAAATTAACACCCAAAACACCGGAACGAACCAAACATAAATCACAAAACAACAAATCCCAAATTCCTTAAGATTTCGCGCCAGCATTCTTGCATTCAACCAAACGCACATTAAATTATTTTTAGCGTTACACTAACAACGGTGCACGTTCGATTCTGGTGGATTATTTACGACTTACTCTATGAGCCGTGATTAAAATAGAAATAGTGGGCATCGGCAGCCGGCTTTGCAAGCATTACTCGGCGATCCGACGGTATTACCGACATGGACGTACATGCGTTGTTGCATGCACGACCATGGGTGACGTCATCATTGCTAAGTTAGATTTGGTAGATGGTTATCATAGTGGTGAGTTTGTTATTGGTGGATTCATTGATTAAGCTATGCAAATGAATAGGAAGTGAAAGGTGATGCTAAACTTAAAAATCTAAGTAGTATTAGACAAAAGACGATACCAGACGTCACGGTGCCCAACCAATATTACATTACATACTTATTTTCGTATAAAATTTAGTTGATTGTATTTTTTGGGTTAAAGAGTACATATTTATTTACCATTACACCATACGAAAAATGTTATGCCGTGACATTACACTTATTCAGGTCCGATAATATTGTAATATTGAAAAATGGAATTACAGAAGGAAAAATATTTTATTTTATTAAAAGCAAAATTCCACGCAGCCTTTTATATATCAAGAAATAACTTATAACTGCTAAAGCAAAAAATACGCAGAATCAGCAATACTAACATTGGCAACCAAATAACAACAGCAATAAAACCATACAGTGTACAATCTGCTTATCTTCCAGCGTTGGTCATAAAAGTCTGTAGGAAATGGCGTCTAATGGAGTTCTTAGGTCGTCGCTCGTCAGTAACCCATTTCTGGGTGTATTTATAAATGGTTTACGAGCCTGCAACCTATCACTACTTACAACATTAATATCTATTTGAATTATAGCCGTTGATTTACGATTTTGGCTGTTTTCGTAACTTGCAAAAACAAAGCGAAGGAATGATGATTTCTGGAAAAGCGTTAAAATTGATAAGTAACTTTAAACATTTAAATGAAGAATGTTCTAAGTATATTTCTAGGAAGCTATAATATTAGGACTGTGGAATTGTTGGAAAGAGTTGCTGCAACTATGTTATATAAGGGGCTTCAGAAGGAATGGTGGTTTGCTTTAGTCAGTAAAAGTCTGCCTCGACCTTCCGATGCACACCCCATAGTGAAGGGCTATCTGACGATTTCCTATCTCTAAAAAAAATATGTTGTGGTATACTTTTATGAATTGCTCTAAGACTTAAAAGGACTTTACTGAAATAAGTTAAAATTTGCGAATAGCTTATGCGAATTAAATAGTAGTCTAGGCTATTCTTAAATACATTCTCATATTAGCATAGTAGGGGGTCTACCCTTCCAGATCCTTCCATTTCTCAGACGCGTAAATGAGTAAATAAACAGTGTACATAGTACATCATTAGTCTGCAAGAGCGTTTTCACACTTATTGGCTGTAACGAGGTCACGGCACTACACTCAGAACGTACGTAAATTCGTATTAATGATTCGGTACAAGGTCTTAACGAGTGGGAATGCTTGCTGCTTGTGAGATGCAGTTTTTTAAGAATGTTCTGGAAGAGATTGTCAAGATTGTATTTGACTTCTTTGATGGAGGTACCGTAGTGTGAATGATATACGTTTAATTGATATAAGAAATAGATTAGTTCTCCTATCTCAACTTTACCGCCCACAATTCCGCCTGAGTTGGCGGAATTGTGGGCGGTAAAGTTGCTTTGCGCTTGCGCAGTAGTGCTTTTGGATTTGATTTGACTAGCTTGAAATCTTTCGTAGCCAAATTGAATGCGGCAAAGGAGATAGGTAAATATTTTCAAGACATTTGATAAGTACTACCAAGTTTTTTTTTAATTAAACAATTAACTTGACAAGAAAGTCTTAAGATATAAGGAGACACATTTGAGATATAAAACCTAATGCCACTTATCGGCTAAAATCAGTAAAGGCGAAGAATCCTTAAACAAGAATAATTATACCGGTTTTCCCCAATTTATTTCAAAGAGGTTAATTAATAAATTGATGATGATGGCGTCCTAGCCGATTATCGACCACGGCGGCTGTTCTCATATAAGGAGATCAGCCAGCTGCGCAGGATATATTATAGTGCACAAGTATTTGCGCAGACACAGGTGCACTCCCTATTCCCTCCCTCTCATAACCCGATGGGACGGCAATCCGACACGACCGGAGAGAGATTAGGCGCAGGACCGACATTAACGTGATACACCCGTGCAATTAATAAATTATTACAAGTATGTATTGTAAAGTACTTTAAAATATATTATTGAACACCATGTCCTCACATTCGACTCGCCATGTTTCAATAGCAATTACCAGGGGCCTGAGTCTGTTTCTTAAACTTAAGGAACAACCAGTTTTCATTACAATGAGAGTCAATTACAACTCCATTACGATTGAAGCGTTATTGGTTATTCTGTTTACACTTTAATGTAAACACAAAATGAATAAACAATGAACCTTCAGTGGAACTTCAATGGAACTTCAATGAACTGTCAGACTGTCACTTGAATTGGTGAACGTGTTGCCAATTCAATTATTGCAGGTGTTGCCATTAAAATTGTACCAAAAGGTTTAACGATTATAGTTTTTAAATAAGCGTTTACAATTTTCTGTGATTAAATAATTAATTATATTGTCTGCAATTAATTACTTTTTCTATAAAACAATGAAAACATAAGCTAACGATGTTAGAAAGAGTTTATTTCAGTTTATTTCAATTACGGTGGCCGTATAAATGAATTGTCTATGACAACGTAAGATTAAAAAAAAAAACTGTCACTTGGTATTGGTAATGCAGNTTGAAGCGTTATTGGTTATTCTGTTTACACTTTAATGTAAACACAAAATGAATAAACAATGAACCTTCAGTGGAACTTCAATGGAACTTCAATGAACTGTCAGACTGTCACTTGAATTGGTGAACGTGTTGCCAATTCAATTATTGTAGGTGTTGCCATTTAAATTGTACCAAAAGGTTTAACGATTATTGTTTTTAAATAAGCGTTTACAATTTTCTGTGATTAAATAATTAATTATATTGTCTGCAATTAATTACTTTGTCTATAAAACAATGAAAACATAAGCTAACGATGTTTGAAAGAGTTTATTTCAGTTTATTTCAATTACGGTGGCCGTATAAATGAATTGTCTATGACAACGTAAGATTAAAAAAAAAAACTGTCACTTGGTATTGGTAATGCAGCGTTGCCAATCTGTGGGGAATTCCTCAAACTGTGGGGAATTTCAAGTCGAGTGGAGACTGTGTGGGGAAAATGCTGGGATTCTCACAATTTACCCGCAGTCCCATAGAATATGACAACAGTAGTTTGAAGTTTAATTTTTTCATCATTTCATCTGTGCTGCGTTTGGAACATACACCCGGGGTGCACTCTGACGCGCTCCAAGTTGTTCAGAACATCGGAGAAATGTCACTCTGACAAGCAACCAATAGTTTCGCACCCGTTGCGTGATATATTTTTTTAATTTAATCCGTCTAAAATCATGTTATCTACAACTATATAGCATCAAAATACTCCTAGCTCTGATGGAAATAAATAATTACATTAATATTTTTGAAATTTTATTCAATCTGGCTTCTTTTCTGTAGATAATCTATGTGGGGAATTCAAAGTTTATTCTCCCCGAATTTGGGGAATTTCACAAAGATTTTTGGGGAATTTGGACTACTAGCATTGGCAACGCTGTGGTAATGTCTAAAAATAATTTTAAATAATGTTTTGTGAATTATTATTGTGGAAACAGAAGTTTTTATAAATAATAAACAGTTTCTAATCGGTAANTTAAGGTGAATGCGACGACTAGAAGCGGGAAATTCAAATATAAAATGGTTTTTTCATGTTTTACCTAAGTTAACATTCAATATGAGGCGTGAAACTATGATTGGCGGTTATAATATCCCACAAAGTAA
>NWSH02000008.1:13525893-13543665 GCA_002382865.2 Heliothis virescens | reverse complement strand
ACTGTGGGGAATTTCAAGTCGAGTGGGGACTGTGTGGGGAATGTTGTCATGTGGGGAAAATGCTGGGATTCTCACAATTTACCCGCAGTCCCATAGAATATGACAACAGTAGTTTGAAGTTTAATTTTTTCATCATTTCATCTGTGCTGCGTTTGGAACATACACCCGGGGTGCACTCTGACGCGCTCCAAGTTGTTCAGAACATCGGAGAAATGTCACTCTGACAAGCAACCAATAGTTTCGCACCCGTTGCGTGATATATTTTTTTAATTTAATCCGTCTAAAATCATGTTATCTACAACTATATAGCATCAAAATACTCCTAGCTCTGATGGAAATAAATAATTACATTAATATTTTTGAAATTTTATTCAATCTGGCTTCTTTTCTGTAGATAATCTATGTGGGGAATTCAAAGTTATTCTCCCCGAATTTGGGGAATTTCACATAGATTTTTGAGGAATTTGGACTACTAGCATTGGCAACGCTGTGGTAATGTCTAAAAATAATTTTAAATAAAGTTTTGTGAATTATTATTGTGGAAAAATGGNAGAAATGTCACTCTGACAAGCAACCAATAGTTTCGCACCCGTTGCGTGATATATTTTTTTAATTTAATCCGTCTAAAATCATGTTATCTACAACTATATAGCATCAAAATACTCCTAGCTCTGATGGAAATAAATAATTACATTAATATTTTTGAAATTTTATTCAATCTGGCTTCTTTTCTGTAGATAATCTATGTGGGGAATTCAAAGTTTATTCTCCCCGAATTTGGGGAATTTCACAAAGATTTTTGGGGAATTTGGACTACTAGCATTGGCAACGCTGTGGTAATGTCTAAAAATAATTTTAAATAATGTTTTGTGAATTATTATTGTGGAAACAGAAGTTTTTATAAATAATAAACAGTTTCTAATCGGTAAGTACACGTCACATAATATTTTCACATCTTAAGATCTTTCGTTGTTGATGCTGTAATAGGCGGAGGAGTCATGAATTCATGATTATGAAAATCCTTCGTAAGGAGAAAATTAGAGCATATTTCCTGATTTCTTTTATATTTTAGGCAACCTGATTAATGATAAGTGTTTATCAGATATCTTTATGGTTAATATTATTTTGTTTTAGGAGCTGTAGACTAATCTTGTGCAGTGGCACCGAAATGTTACTATCAATGGAATTTGTAAAAGCATAAGCCACAAACAGACTAACGACAGCAGGCGAGACCCAAGCGGAAGGGCTCAATGAGCACTACTAGTAGATGCAACTAATTTTGGAAAATCTACAAAATTCACGGTCAGTGGGTCATCTTAGGGTGAATAATTATAATCAATTAATCAAAGTAAATACAATAATAACAGCCAATGAGTATCCTTTGGATAATTAATTTAAGTAGCTGTTTATTAGTTAGTAAGTGTGTAAAGAGTTCTATCAAGATTTATGATCTTTAGAGCCGTACCAATTTTATAACCTATTTAATGAAGAGTAATTTTTAGTATTCAACTGAATATTTAACAATTATTAATATATTTTCTTGTTTTCAGGTACTTCAAAGAAGAAAAAAGAGTTGGAATAAATATTATAAATTCCTATTATTTGCCATTACCAATATATGATACCTGCATTCCGGAGAAGCTACTTTTTGTAACCGAATAAAGTATGATAATGTGGCTTGTTATTGTTTAAAAAATGATTATGCAGATCCAGAGGTTACCCCTACCAACTCAAAAACTACTCTTTATAACATATATTTTTATATTTATTAATAAAAAGATTTATAAGATACCTGCATTCCGGAGAAGCTACTTTTTGTAACCGAATAAAGTATGATAGTGTGGCTTGTTATTGTTTAAAAAATGGTTATGTAAATCAAGAGGTTACCCCTACCAACTCAAAAACTACTCTTTATAACATATATTTATTAATAAAAAGATTTATAAGTAATACAGTATTCTTTATTATTTTGTTCCTGCTACTAATCTCTCAATAGGAGCTTTTTATAGCACTGCCTCGGTGGAGATCAGACATGCTAGTTATATTCTTCTTGTAATCCCTGTGCCAGTGCTGCACTAATTTCTCTTTCAATCTGTAACAATAATTTCTTTTTTAATGTGGTGTAATCTATCTATACTTATAATAAATCTGTAAAAAAATCACACAGGTACAGTATGTACACATGAAATACATTTACAAAATAACTATCAGGGGGTGATTAGGGATTGATACTGATGCCAAAAAGGCAATCAGTAAAATTCTTGTCTGTCTGTTTGTTGAACCATTATAGAGACAAAAACTACTGGATGGATTTTAACGGAACTTGCTACAATTATTTTTCATACTCCTGAGCTGGTTATAGTATACTTTTCATCACGCCACAATCAATAGGAGCCGAGCAGTGAAGGGAAATGTTGGGAAAACGGGACAAGTTTCTCAATTTTTAAGCTTAATGGTTAAAGATACACAGAAATGTAAGTATGACAGAAATGTTCTGGGGTACTTTGTACCTGGGAGTGGGAAGTAGGTGAAACCGCTGGCAGAAGCTACTATTAACTTAAAGTTGTTCAGTACTTGAAATCCAAGACCAACAATTGTATGGTATAAGCTTGTAGCATAGAATGCCAGAGCAAGAAGTATCTGTATAGGTGCAGAGTTCAAAGTTTTATATCATGCAACTCTCTCATGTAAAAGGGCACAATACCTAAGCCTACTTAATAAAATGGTTCTTACATACCTTTTATGATATTGCGCCTTTTCTTTGCTGTGCTTGTAGAAAAGTAGTAAAAGCATAAACCCCAGGTCCTTCACTTCCACTTTTCCGAGGCGAAATGCTTTTAATTCTGCATTGTGTATTACCATGGCTCTCATCTCGGTTTTTCAATGTTTAGAGTGCGTTAAGCGAAATTGTGGCGTCCACGATATTAGGAATTTGGTGGCTAACACTAGAATACGTAAAATTGGCACTAATGGTCACATTTTTAAGTACACGATACTGAAATCCACTATCGTTGTGCAATTGTACAAAATCTTACTTCAATAGCAAGAAGTCGATTTTGTTTCCATTGGTCTAAATGTCAAACAAACGTCAAATAAGAACGGAATACCGTTAACGACCACAACTGGTTTACGATTGAAGTACAGACTAACGTTAGTGAGACCGTAACGACCGATGACAGACCAATGGCATGTCATTGGAAAACGATTGGTCTTTTAATAGTTACAGAATAACCGATAAGGCTAAAACTGCTATTGCCATTCCATTTTCATTGAATTTTCATACGAGTGACACATAGTTGTAGTTACGGAATCATCCCCCAGGTTGATGGGCCCTCCTTCCGATAATAAACTCATTTTAATTTCAACAAACATAATACAGCGATAACCAGATTTGTGTGAAGATAATACGATATTGGCCGATAATTGGACAAACAAAACGGTTTGTTTTTAATTAAAATTTATAATATTATGTTGATGGATTCCGTAGTTGATGCGGTGAAGTATTAATTGTTTGTTTGAGTTTTTGAATTGAATTAGAAATTTTGGAATTCAATTTGATGTCCTTTATTTTAGTTGTTTAATTGTTTTGGTTAATTTAGTTGTAAAACTTGTGTTATTTTTGTTTTTGTTTCGTTGATCGGTACTGAAAACTTTTGTGTAGTACCTATATAGTCTTCTATCAATTTTATATTCAGACTAAAGCTGATTAAACAATAAGATGAAGGATACGCCATATTTAAACACAATGAACAAATCTAAATTTATCTGAACATTGTTGAAAAAATACAATTCTGTCCTAAAAATAAACCAACCCTTTCATTTCTCAACGACTCACAAAAGTTTATACAATTTAACTATTAATATGAAACACAGAATCAAAACCGATAAATCTATAAAAAGATCAATAATAGCCGAGCCACGTGGCATCACTTGAATTCTTACGAACGCGACTGTACCGGCCCTCTCAGACAACCCCGCGGTGCGCGAGCGTACCGGTGCTAATTAAAGAATAACGAACGTTCAACTTAATGTGTAAATAGTTGCGTCACTGTTTTTGGGTTAACTTTCTGTTTAAAATTGGTGTTGTACTGTTTTGAGCGGTGGGTTTTTAATTAGATGACTTTTTTGTATGAAAAATAATACCTAATGAATTATTTTTCGAAAAATAGCTAAATTACTGTTTCTCGATTCTTTCAAAAGTAAAACTTTAATCTGAATACTGAATATTTTACTTTTATGGAGTTCATGTGTGGGCCATTTTATTACGTGCTTATCCGATGAAAACAAAGCAGGAATAAAATTCATGTAAAGATACCTAATTATTTATCTCAACTAAACAACTTCTATGCCTTTAAAGTTTAAATTCTTATTAAATATGATTTAAAAAAAGAAAAAAAGAAAATTCCTTTAAAGATATAATACATTTTAAGTAGACAAGACATATTAAGACCACACAGAAAGTATGCCTAACGCGTTACAAAATAGCGAAACCTTTCACGCATACCACTACAAACTACAAATGTCAAATTCTATGACACCAAACTGAACACAGAAACAGATTTGTTCAGACCAAAGTGAGCCATCATAGCTCTGAGCGAACACTTTGTAATAGTCGCGTCAACTCCAGGAAATGGTATAATTAATGGACTTAACATACGCCACGTCACTAACCTGTCAATGGTAGTTAAATGGTTAAGTGTGATCTTTGTGGGGTTTGTATGTCTATTTGTATATCTTTGACAGGCTTAATAAGGATAAAATGTATCAGTAACTAGCTTCTGCCAGCGGTTTCACCCGCGTCCCGTGGGAACTACTCAGCGCTCCTGGATGAAAAGCCTATAGCCTTTCTTGATAAATGGGCTATCTAACACTGAAAGAATTTTTCAAATCGGACCAGTAGTTCCTGAGATTAACGCGTTCAAATAAACAAACTCTTTAGCTTTATAATATTAGTATAGATGACAATATGGTTGGGTGTATTCACCATTTTGTGTGTATCCGGGTGTGTGTATGTGTATGTTTACTACTTCTTCGAGCTTCTCAAGAAACTTGACAGGACTGTAGATTATTTGTCTAATTAACATGAAGGCTACATTTTAGAGTAGTAGAACGTAGTTCACCCAGGAAAAGGGTAGAATTGCGGAAGCTAGTAAAATCGTAGACTAAATATAAACTTTTTTTCTTGAAGATTGAGCTTGATCTTATCAGATTCCTTTTTAAAGACTGAACATGATTAAACTTTACAAAGAAATCTTTCGAAACTCTCGATGTAGTTTAGCAAGAAACATGCTTTTAAACATTAACCACATGTACAAGTTTTCACAACCCACCTCCAAACACTGGTGAGCTTCGTTGATCTAATAAATATAAGGTAAGCTGTACACCAGACTGTAACGTTACGCAGAACTGTAATGTTTTACTGAGTAAATGGTATGTAAACTGCTTATAATTTTCGAATTGTTGTATTGTTCCATTAGAATTTAAAACAGTTTAAAGGGCAAATTCCAATCTTTTTCAAATATTGGAACTATTTACAGAACAAGCAAGTAACTGTGGTGATTAACGCTAAATCCTTTTCTGTGTGAGACGATGATAAAAAGGCTGATGATAAATAAATTACAAAACATGATACACTTATAAGGAAAATAAAATTTTACCAAGCAACTCAGATTATTTTATGAAAATATCCGCTAACTACAAAAAATATTTTTCTCATGCATTTTGACATTCCCAATAACTAACCTCCATATAACCAAACGTAAATAGCCTTTCACAAAGCTATAATTATCACACAATTACTCCACCGTGAGTTGATCAGGTTCAATAACAATTAGAGAGTGCCCGCGGAGGCAGTGAAACAAATGACTCACCACGATAAACAATGCGCCTCTATAGCTTAGGCAACCTGTTTATGTTATATGTGTATGTCGTTGATTATAATTTCTTAAAATGGGAATGCATTCCCATTACAAATTATAATCAACTAGCGACCAGCCCCGGCTTCGCACGGGTGCAATGCTGATGCATTTGTTATTTTTATATGTACATAATGTACCAGGACCACATAACTTACATAAATATCCATATAAACCCTCCTCTTGAATCACACTATCTATTAAAAAACCGCATCAAAATCCGTTGCGTAGTTTTAAAGATTTAAGCATACATACATACAGATGCGGGAAGCGACTTTGTTTTATACTACCTATGTAGTGATGATAGTGACGACACTGCTTTAAAATATACTCCCTTTCCCATTATATTGGTAAACATTACCAATATAATCGGAAAGAAAGCTTTTTTAGGTATGGCTGAAATGTTTTGTAAAAATCAAAAGCAATGACCCGTCCAAGTTTCGGTCCACCTTAAAGTTAAAGCCATATTTGAAGACCCACAGGTTTGCCTTCGTATTGAAAACATTGGTAAGTATTTGTGTATTAAATGTTGTCTAGGACATCTTAAAATAGTTCATCCGCCTACCCTTTTCTGAAATATGTTGGGGCACCCAGTCTTTCTTGATACGTCTAGATATTAATACTATTTTGACAAAAATCTTAGTAGATTGAAATACAGAAAATGTGTTTCAGATATTTTTGAGTGTGAGGAAAAACCTAGACTATTTTGTACTTTTTACCGGTTGCAGAAAGTAGTTCTATTAGGACGTGAATGAAACCGTTAGTTCTCCATAAAAATCCAATAATCTAGATTACTTGTAAATAAAAGAAATATCCCATCCATGGACTTAAAACCACTAATTAATCTGGTATTTACCTTGAACTATGACAATATTTTAGTCCTAAACATAAAACCAGGCTATCTATGCGCATGCGTCAGTCAAACCAAAATAAGACGCAAAACCTTCAAGCTTGTTATGAAAAGTATTACGAACTAAGAGCTGTAAGCGATAAAATCATTGAGTGTATGAGTGTATTGGCAATGTTTGAATGCACGTGGATAGAATGGAATTACTTACATCGATGTAATATTTATTCCTGAAATGTATGAATGGAAAATTAAGGTGGCGACTATGTATGAAAGATACAACAAACATAACTATCGTATTTTTTGCTTTTGAAGTGTCGTTCCGTCAAACGACTTGAGGTTGCAATTGTTATGAAAGAAAAGTCGCATTTTACAAGAATTATGGCCAGTTTCAGAATGTCCAGTTAAAATTCTAGTGCCATATAGATGTTTATAATGTTGACTACTTTTCTATGGCATTATCTGTCAGATAGTTATCTAGAACTTTTCGCTTAGCGCCTAATCTCTTTCTCTTTTCTTCTCTACCTATTGTAACAAAGTTAAGATTTAACCAGCCCATTTCAATCTCCGAAAACTTCAAACTGCAAATATCCGTTTACATATTCCGAAACCTATTTACATCTCACATAATAAATTGCTAAACAAACTTCCCCATGTACTAGGAAACCAGAAGATTGAAGATATTATAAACAGGCAGACGGTTCTTTGCTTCCAATATCGCTAACCTAAATGTATTTAGCACAATGTTCTCGAAACTGGGCTATTATAACATCAACGTTTCTAAAATTACTAAGCAAAATTCGATCCTCGTTTCTTAAATGGATACATGTTATCGTATGCTTTTATTCAATTATAATACGAAATAATTGAGCTGGTAGAATATTGGGTTTTGTAAATATCGCCATGGCACTGTTATACCATTCGAGGGGCAATCAAATATGGCTTCTATTACTTAACAGTAAATAAGAAGAAATTAAATTAAAGTCAAAAGTCCTGTCCTTATTTTGTAATATGTACTGAAAATGTGAAAAAAAGTCTGTTTGTCTGATACACTTTAAGACCAAAACAACTAAACTGATTTGAGCGTTTAGGACACAAACAATCTAGACCCTGAAAAATCACATGATCTACCTTTAGCCGGGCGAGTATAAAATTGATAGCGTGTTACATATTTTTATATTTGCATCCATATGCAATTCGGCATTTTGCTCTGACGAATTTTATGTGTCATTATTTCCTGTTAAGAGTATTAAAGATACAGTAGTATGTTAAGATCTTCACGGCAGAATAACGGGAACTGCAGTTATCTTTATCTTTACTTATAATAAATCTGTAGAAAGGTCAATTCTGTACATGAAATATATTTCCAAAATACCTATCAGAGGGTGATTAGGGATCGATACTGATGCCAAAAATGCAATCAGTAGAATTTTTGTGTCTGTCTGCCTGTCTGTCTGTCTGTCTGTCTGTGTAACCTGTGCAACTTGGTACAATTATTATTCATACTCTTGAGATAGTTATAGTATACTTTTCATCACGCTACAATCAATAGGACGATCCGTTGTCGCTGGCATAAGGGACATGATACGCGAAAAAAGTCGTTGGCAGAAGCTAGTAGGTAATATAAGTCCTTGCCACTAATGTTAAAATATCTTCTAGTATTTATCTGTTTTAGGTTCATAACATTTTAAAGTTGGTTCATAAAATATTACTATGCCAATGTTCAGTTCAAATTCGACCTCGATAAAATTAATGCTGAACGCTACATATCACAAAAATAGTTATGACTACTCACAACTAAGAATGTTTTGACTATCATTTAGTTTATGAATAATTATTTTTGCTAATTTATTTAGATATTTATGATACTAAAATAATTGAGTGGAATGCCAGAAGTTGACAACCTGAATTCTTGACCAAATGTCACGTGATGTTCATTCAANTGGACTTAAAACCACTAATTAATCTGGTATTTACCTTGAACTATGACAATATTTTAGTCCTAAACATAAAACCAGGCTATCTATGCGCATGCGTCAGTCAAACCAAAATAAGACGCAAAACCTTCAAGCTTGTTATGAAAAGTATTACGAACTAAGAGCTGTAAGCGATAAAATCATTGAGTGTATGAGTGTATTGGCAATGTTTGAATGCACGTGGATAGAATGGAATTACTTACATCGATGTAATATTTATTCCTGAAATGTATGAATGGAAAATTAAGGTGGCGACTATGTATGAAAGATACAACAAACATAACTATCGTATTTTTTGCTTTTGAAGTGTCGTTCCGTCAAACGACTTGAGGTTGCAATTGTTATGAAAGAAAAGTCGCATTTTACAAGAATTATGGCCAGTTTCAGAATGTCCAGTTAAAATTCTAGTGCCATATAGATGTTTATAATGTTGACTACTTTTCTATGGCATTATCTGTCAGATAGTTATCTAGAACTTTTCGCTTAGCGCCTAATCTCTTTCTCTTTTCTTCTCTACCTATTGTAACAAAGTTAAGATTTAACCAGCCCATTTCAATCTCCGAAAACTTCAAACTGCAAATATCCGTTTACATATTCCGAAACCTATTTACATCTCACATAATAAATTGCTAAACAAACTTCCCCATGTACTAGGAAACCAGAAGATTGAAGATATTATAAACAGGCAGACGGTTCTTTGCTTCCAATATCGCTAACCTAAATGTATTTAGCACAATGTTCTCGAAACTGGGCTATTATAACATCAACGTTTCTAAAATTACTAAGCAAAATTCGATCCTCGTTTCTTAAATGGATACATGTTATCGTATGCTTTTATTCAATTATAATACGAAATAATTGAGCTGGTAGAATATTGGGTTTTGTAAATATCGCCATGGCACTGTTATACCATTCGAGGGGCAATCAAATATGGCTTCTATTACTTAACAGTAAATAAGAAGAAATTAAATTAAAGTCAAAAGTCCTGTCCTTATTTTGTAATATGTACTGAAAATGTGAAAAAAAGTCTGTTTGTCTGATACACTTTAAGACCAAAACAACTAAACTGATTTGAGCGTTTAGGACACAAACAATCTAGACCCTGAAAAATCACATGATCTACCTTTAGCCGGGCGAGTATAAAATTGATAGCGTGTTACATATTTTTATATTTGCATCCATATGCAATTCGGCATTTTGCTCTGACGAATTTTATGTGTCATTATTTCCTGTTAAGAGTATTAAAGATACAGTAGTATGTTAAGATCTTCACGGCAGAATAACGGGAACTGCAGTTATCTTTATCTTTACTTATAATAAATCTGTAGAAAGGTCAATTCTGTACATGAAATATATTTCCAAAATACCTATCAGAGGGTGATTAGGGATCGATACTGATGCCAAAAATGCAATCAGTAGAATTTTTGTGTCTGTCTGCCTGTCTGTCTGTCTGTCTGTCTGTGTAACCTGTGCAACTTGGTACAATTATTATTCATACTCTTGAGATAGTTATAGTATACTTTTCATCACGCTACAATCAATAGGACGATCCGTTGTCGCTGGCATAAGGGACATGATACGCGAAAAAAGTCGTTGGCAGAAGCTAGTAGGTAATATAAGTCCTTGCCACTAATGTTAAAATATCTTCTAGTATTTATCTGTTTTAGGTTCATAACATTTTAAAGTTGGTTCATAAAATATTACTATGCCAATGTTCAGTTCAAATTCGACCTCGATAAAATTAATGCTGAACGCTACATATCACAAAAATAGTTATGACTACTCACAACTAAGAATGTTTTGACTATCATTTAGTTTATGAATAATTATTTTTGCTAATTTATTTAGATATTTATGATACTAAAATAATTGAGTGGAATGCCAGAAGTTGACAACCTGAATTCTTGACCAAATGTCACGTGATGTTCATTCAAGGAAAGAAAATAAGTGACATCTCTCAATGCAATTTGTGAGACGAAAATTTATCTTGAGGTTACAATATAGGAACTCTTTTATAAATATGAATTGTAAGTGGTACGTTAATACACAAAAAGAGTTTTAATTTTTGAATATTTCTGCGAAAAAAAATTGTAACCTGTAATTTTAAACAATCTTTATGTTTATTTTCATTCACAGCTTTTATCACTGTAGATATAATTTATAGCTATCATGTATAAATTTTGGAAAAATCCATTTCATATTTATTGAAGTGTTTTTCTACAAATATTTACCATTGGACGGACTGGCAATTCCAAGGTGGGTCCCTAACTAGAATGCAGCTTATAGACTCACCAATTCATCGTAGTAATTCGCAATATGCGAATATATCAGCGAGTCGTAATCCATTGTCGCCTCCACACTGACACTGTCACTTTAACGACAAACAGAACACTCAATGAATGAGCACAGCACAAAGTATTCACTGATTTCTATGTACAGGCTTTTCCAATGTAGGTGATGGTAAGCTAGCGTATGTTTCCCGTGCGTTCCGTCGATATAAGACGCATTGGCCGCCTCAACTGACGTACAAACGCCTGTAAAGCTAAATTAAGACCAAATTTTAAACACAAATCTTTGATGTTGGAACGTTTGTATAGAGCTGATGTTACCACGTACGACTTGAACGCATTGTCGAATGGAATTGGATGATGAATTGGAGATAAAAATAAAAATTGTGTTGTAAGAACGTGGACGTATGTGTTGTGACACTCGTTAGGACAGTTGGTGATGTTTTCGTTTGGCATCATAGAACATTTTTGTCAAATCAGTGCCAGAAAGTGATTTGCTATGGATTCCCATTTTGATGTTTCTAATTAACTAATGTAACAAAAATTATACACCACGTCACTAATATTAACAAGAGAGACATAAAAATAAACTCTTTTCCTTCTACATCTTTTTTTAACTTACAAAACACACTAATACATTCAATTGTCACACTCGCGCAGCACTATTAAATCCCACTCGAAGAGGAAGCGAGTTATAGCGTGTGCCCGACTCATGAGTTACTTCAAACATGTTGGTCTGTTTTATAATTTGTACGGAAATTTTTATTCCGATTCGTATTGTTAGAACTCAAGTGCAACCCGCTTTGCCCGAGCTCTTAACGGCTTTATTATATTTTTAAATTTACGTAAGTAGCGCGAAGTTGCAGTGCGATTTATTCAGGAATAAAACGGAAATAGAAAATGTCTTTTTTGTAAAACAAATGGTTTGTTTTGATTGGAGTTGTTGTTTTATGAATGAGGAAAGAGTTAATGGAATGAGTGATTGGTATTTTTATTTCTGATGTTTTTGAAGCGATTATTCTTGTTTTCATGACTTATAGATTCGAATATTGTTCTATTTAGATGTAGAATTTGATTTTTCTGTGTGATTCTAGTTGCTTTTTAGACTAACACATTTTGATTGTGTTTTCTTTTTGATTTTTATTAAAAATACATACTAATAAATAATCAGATACACATCAAAGCAATGCTTAAACCGCTTTTTTTAAATCCTCAGCCTCGAACCCTGCACAAACCAGCCTGCCTACATTTTTATATATGGTATGTTATTCAGTACTTTTTCTCGTTATCTGTAATTACCTGTCCAGATTTATGGTATGTTTCAGTACAAACGTAAACAGAGAGACTATGAAAAAACTCTGTAACGCAGAAACCGCGTGTGCAATAAAAATAAATAGCTTTAGTTCGCGTTGAATGCTGGTATTTTACAGATAACATCTAAACAACACAGTTTTGAATTTACGCGTCTAGTTATTTTTTTGCTGTTTTGTATCAAATATTTTTTTATGTTTTGACGTTGAAACTGATAGATAATATCAATAGAATAGGTTTTTAATAAAATAAAACCATTGATGTTAATTACAAAAGATACTATTTCAACTTTCTATATATAAAATTGTGAGATAGTTTACTTATGTAAGTATTGGTAAGGAAGTGATTGGAATATCCACTATATGTTTAATGTTTTAGAATATCCATAATTGAATAGGGAGACATATAATTATCCTAATGAACACTTCAAGGCTATGCCACGGTATAGTAAGCAGTCCCTAAGATGCACCCCACACGATCTTACCAATCTAACACGGACTTCACCTTGTAATATCTACGTCAGTCTCCATCTTACGTACTGAGACAACTGGTGACTACAGTGACCTGACTGGCAGATGTCAGGATGTCGTCTGAAGCCAGTCAACCACGATTGTAACAGCTGGTCGTGTTAGCCAAGCGAAAGGGGTTTGGAAGCTGTTGTAATTACAGCTCGGAGCTTCCTTGAATCTTGCATTGCATTAGTATATTGTTTGAAATTTAGATTTTGATATTATTTGCCTTCTTATATATTTGCATTTCTATATTTTTTGTGGTTCTGGACAGTGTTTATTTACGCGAGACTACAAAATACCCAAGCATACGTTTGTACTAATGACATTTCTGTTGTTGTTCTAACAAGGACTTTTTTAAGACACGATCATGAGTACTTAGGTTACCTGCATACATAGGTACTAACTGTCAAAAACTGCTTAATTTTTGCATTAAACAAATATCAACTTATTCTCCGCCTTAAAAAAAATAAGCCTTCTGCACACTTAACTACACATAACGCTAATGCAACAAGCAAGACATTACATTCGCAATATAAAACGTCCCGCTAAGCCGACGGTACATACCGCATCGTGGCAATTTATTGCACAGTGATCGCCGTATGTGGTCTGGCAACGCATCGCACGCGGCGGCTTAGGAAATGGTGGATGTGCGATTTTATAATCGCTGCGTTTAATCGCCGGTGTGGAACGCTCTTTATAGGATGTGGTTTGGTTGTAAGCGTTTGTGTGGAGGTGTGTTGAGGATGGATTGGATATATTTTCAGTTTTTGGTTTCTCGTCGTAATTAAATTTTATTAGTGTTAAATTGATATACATGTAATTGGCTATATTAATCAATTTATAACTGGCATAAAACAATGGTTATAAAAATATACTGCACCGCAGTTAATGTAATTTTTGAAGGCTTAAATAATAAACTTTAACTAAAGACACTAAAAACTAGTTTAGTCGTATTTAAAGTCCATATCCAGTTACTTTTAAGTAAATTAAGTTAATTCCTAAGAATTAAAAGACAGAAGTTTAAAAATATATTTCAACGATAGTGCGAAGATCCCATACCTTGTAAACTCGGATGCTATCTATTAAACACGCGTGAACCCAACGCGGCACATCCGTCCCGTGGCCATTACACTCGGAGCATTGAACCGACTGGATTCGACATGTGTACAAATCTCTTTAAGAAATTCTGATAATTTGGGAGCGAAGGACAAAGCATTTCAAGAAATAGAAAGAGAGAATAATGCCTCAATTTTTGATAGATGATTGTGACCGGGCTTGTGTGTTTATTGTTATTGCTGTAGACCAGTAGCTGCACGGTAATTTCCAAACAAATGTCAAATGTTTTCCACATATAAAATTCAAAATCCTGACTCATTCACTGACTCATCAACGCAGGGACCAAACCAGTAAAGCTGAAATTTTGCACAGAGGTTCATCTTAAGACTCTTACGCAGGATAAGAAAGGAATTCCCGAAATTGCCACGGGAAAAAACGGGATTAAATTTTACGCAGGCAAAGCCGCTGGCAGAAGGTACTTAAGCATACACTTGACGCACACGTATACATGTACGACGGTGGAAGGGAGGGCAATGCAGTGGCCTCTCCGGTTGGTTCAGTGCTCTAAGCCATTTCACTGCGAGTATTTATTCACTCATTAAGGAAATGTTACGTGACGATATCTTATGCTTTAACCGTTTAATTTTACTACGACTGCTACTTGGTGTATCCGTTTGGGAATTGGTTGTGAATGACAGAGTGATTTTGGTAGTTTTGCTAATCATTTTATGTCGTGTTGAGATGAAGTTTTGGAAATCTTTTTACTGTTCAAATTCCTAATAAAAATATTTTAAAAAAAGCTTGATTGATATTTGTTATTTCATAGACTTTTTTAGTAGTTACTGGCTTTGGAAAAATGTTGAGTTCAAAATACATATTTGTCATTACTTCCGTATTCTCATGCCATTGGAAGGCCAATCTTGCTGAATTTGAAAATTGAATACAATTTCAGGTTTTAAATCACCATTTAAAATCCTTATTTTTTTCCATCTATGCTTCCAATACCGCCTTTACCCATTCCTAAATCCATAAGCACGCATGACCTGTTGCTATTACAACTGGATCCATTCCAGTGTTTAAGTGAAATATAGTCAAATAAAACCATTGTAGTTATCATTTACATTTTTCAATTCACAGCCAGTCGGTGCCAAGTGTGCGTAGCAACGGAATTGTGTTCTTAAAGCGGTTTTTAAACAAGAATATTACGTGTTACCACGTTGTTGTGGTGGGCAATCGCGTTTCGAGTTATGGGGCTTTGTTTTTGGTTTAAGAATTCTGTAAGGATTTTTTGGGAAACGGTTTCAACCTCTTCATATTTTAAATTGGTACTATGCAAACAAAATAGTTGATACGAAGATTTTTGACGCACATTTTTTTATATTAAACGCATTTAATTTATTTATCAGATTCTCGATAATTTTAATCTCCAAGATTAATTTAATGTCGTAACAAAATTCCATGACAGTTGGAATGTCTCAACCACCAAACCAAATCAAATTGAATATTTCTAGAAAATCAAAAGTTTCTCTTACAAATTACAGCTACAAGTCGCGTGAGAAAAATCACTGAAAACTTCATACCTATTACAAGGATTGAATTCAACAACATTTTTAAACAGCCGTAATTCATATAGCCTTTGCGGTGTGAAAATTGTTGCCCTTTTTATTCGTCGGTTTACGAGTGAAGTAAGCACGAATATTAAGGCTTTGTAAGTGAAAATTTTATTGTTGGCTCGTGTCGTTATTTCGAAGAATTCAGCAATGGCCATTTGTGGTTTTTATGCCGTGTTATATAAAGGATGGGGAACGAAATAATGACGGAGCACGTTTTAATAAATTTCTAAGAATTGAAAGAAATAAAAAAGTTACAGTCATTTTTGTCACGTATGTATAGAAATATCACTATTAGCAGAAATACAAAGTGTCACGTATTATATAATATACAGAACATTTTATATGTATATATTTTTAGACTCATTTTTTAACATAATTTTGCACTAACAGCAAAATTGTGAAGTGCAAACTAGGATTCGAAAAAACTCATGAAAAATATTGGCTGATCTACGAATTGAATTAATGATACTTTTACCAATACACTGGATTATCACACTAGTGACATGTATGTGTGTGTGTATGGTTGATACATTTCTTTGAACAAATCTTTGTGTGCAGCATTCCTTTGAATTCAATTTCGATGACGAATGGTGGTGAATGAATACAAAAGAAGTGTTTCATGACTAAAATAGAAGACGTTATTAACGGCCTACCACAGATTGTTTGATAAAATGTGATGAGTGATATAGTTGTTCCCACTTTGATATTTAAGGCTGGAAATATTTTAATTTAAAGTACAAAATGAAGAGAGAGATAAAGCTTAATAATAATTAATAATTTCTTCATCATGAAGTCAGTAGCAGGAATCAGCAAATCTGTATTATTCTATTCAGTTTTGCTTTGAAGTTAGGTACTAGTGACTTTGAAGAGTACAAACAAAACACTGCCGTCAAACAACTTTGCCGCTCTAAAGGTTGCTATTTCAAGCCTCGCGCATGCGCAATAGCGTTTTGGTAATACGTTTTGCGTGGAACTGGTAAATGATACAGACAAGAACTGATACTACTAAATAATGTAGTAAGTAAATGTTGGTAAATTAGACACTGTTAGGCACAAGTCATGTATTTTTAATACCCATCAAATCCTTCCAGAATCTCCCACAAAACATTACCAAACAATCCACGTATATGTAAGTTCGTATGATTTTACAAACTTCACGTACGCAAATAGCATATGTATGTGTTACTATCTTCGCGAGCCAATCCCTTGGAGGCTTGCTACCGACGCAAATTTACCTATGAAAATATTATACTGCATTTTCTATGAGCCAGTCAAATATGTTTTTGTGGTTGCTAGTGATAGACGTAGTGTAATATAAGAAATATTTGAAATAAGATACTGAAATACTATCTTGAAAGGTAAACATAGTGTACTAACATAAAAATTAAATAAAATCTGGTAATTAGGGTATTGGTTTGTCAGGGTAACTGGATTGAGGTAGTCAAATAGGCAGTCAATCTGGTACTCAGTTGCATTAGTTTAGATGTTAAATTGGCCTATCCATTTAGTTTGTTTTAAAGTAAGCGCTAAAAACCAGATGACTGATGATAGGTTATTTATCAACTTATTAACTACTTCAATAAATACAAAAATCCAACTTTTACATAACAAATTACTATTCTTAAAACTTTGATACATAAAAAAACCTAGAGAAGAAGAAGTTTACTCTCAGTGTTTTTTAAACCAAATATTTTATTACGACATTACATTTGTCTTATATTTGTCCTAAACCATATTGATAATAACTTTCAAATTCTAATCTTTTTTATAACCAAACAGTGCATTATACAAGACGCTTCTTTAGAAAATACACGACAAATATAAATATGGTATATTTAGCCCGACTGTCCCGAATATAGCTAATGAGAGCTAATAACTATAAATTGTGAACTATTTTTAAAGTATACCGAAGAAAGTATAAATAAATGACATCTAGTATGAACGAGTGGTGGAGCTTCTAATTTTAGGGTCGTGGATCGATTAATGTATAAAGATTTTTGAAACAAATGTTTTTGTAAATAATGTTTTCCTTCATACTGCGTTTTATGTAAAACTAGCCGTTTTCCCGCGGTTTTACTCGCATCCCGTGGGAATTACTGCCCGTACCCGGATAAAATATAGCCTACGTCACTCGTGGATAATGTAGCTTTCGAATGGTGAAAGAATTTTTAAAATCGGTCCAGTAGTTTTTGAGCCTATTCATTACAACCAAACAAACAAACAAAGTTTTCCTCTTTATAATATTAGTATAGAT
>NWSH02000008.1:13504419-13524150 GCA_002382865.2 Heliothis virescens | reverse complement strand
TACTGCCCGTACCCGGATAAAATATAGCCTATGTCACTCGTGGATAATGTAGCTTTCGAATGGTGAAAGAATTTTTAAAATCGGTCCAGTAGTTTTTGAGCCTATTCATTACAACCAAACAAACAAACAAAGTTTTCCTCTTTATAATATTAGTATACATAAACTTTATTTTCAGTAAATACACGGTTGTTTTGTTTTCAATAAAATCATTGTATGTTTTTTTTTTGTTTCTATTAAAAAGGTTAGTATTCATTAATTTAATAAAAAATGTTGACACAAAATACCAATAATGGTGTAATAATCATAGTCATTTACTATTTCTCCCTACTTATATTAAAATAGCAAAGCAACGAAAAAGTCGTAAATAAAAAATGCTATTTTTCTTTATGTGCAATAAATCAAGAACCCTTCTTATCTAACAAATATATAAAAACTTCTCTACCTAACGGATACGGAACTCACATACACAATTTGCAAGGCAAGCGTACACTGGCAGCCATATTATAAACATACAAGAAAAACGTTAAACAAAAAACGTTCATCCCAAAATTTTCTTCATAAATCATTGAGCGCGGTAAAATTTTATCTCAGCGATTTATTTTACCCACTTTTGGGTAAAGGGAATATTCACGGGACAAGAGAGTATCGTATACCATAATATAAGAATATTTGACTTTCCTGTTATCTGTAAAAAAATGGGTTTTGAAATTATAATTACGAAAAAAAGAAATGCTCTTGTTTTGATTTCTGACTCGTGTGAGAAATATAAATAGGATCATTTATTTTTATTAAAATTATTTTTTTATAATTAATTAATAATAACTAAAATTACTAAGATTAACACTAACTTTTCCTGAATATTTTTTATTCAATTTAATAGTAAAACTGCAACAATAGCATAATAAATACTTCATTTTCTTTAAAGTCCTTAACAGAAGCAGCGTTATTTAATTAATTACCAAATTAGCCTAATTACAGCTCGTGACGAACTTAAAGTTTACAAAGAATTTTTAGTAAAAATAGCAATACTATTTTCACAGCTAAAAATCTATTCATGATTTTTTGTTAAACATATTTAACTCTAA
This sequence comes from Heliothis virescens, assembly GCA_002382865.2. Classification (NCBI taxonomy): domain Eukaryota; kingdom Metazoa; phylum Arthropoda; class Insecta; order Lepidoptera; family Noctuidae; genus Heliothis; species Heliothis virescens. The sequence continues at coordinate 13,523,065 of NWSH02000008.1, read as the reverse complement.
AGAAAATGTAATGTGGATGCAATCGTGTGGGGCAGTAATTACACCACATGTTGGAAAGGAGTGCCAAAATTGTACCGCGCAATAAGCACGCCTTAGCTGTACCACTCGAGTTTAGTGTGCACTGCTCTTAATATTCTGTAGTACAAAGAAATTTGCTCTAATTTTCTGGTTTCATCTTAGACAAGTTCTTGCAAAATTATAGTAAAAAAATGGGGTAGGAAAATATTGAGAAGATAATTTGGTGTAAATTATAATCGTTAAATGTTTGATATAGATTTGGCATATGCCATATCAACCAATATACAACTTGTAGCAAACAATTTTTGCCTGCAGTCTTTCGCAGGTATTAGGGAGCTATTGCATTTTTTATGGTTCAAATGCCAAAGCATCATATAAGCATCTCCATTAGCTTTATCAAATACGAAGCATTTTCCCAATAATTTGTCTCCCAAATCCGCAAGCGTAGTCAGGCGCCCACATACTTACACTACGCGGCGTAATGCGAAAACGGCCGCACGCGCCCGATGTGTTAACCTCATTATTTATGAATGCTGTTATGGGCTCAAAATTTCTTACGCTTGAATTATTTAATCTGCTTTTCCATTACGGTTTCGCTAAAATGACACAATTTATATTCAGAGCGGACGCTCAGAACTCAGGAGTATGACTTTATAGAAAGATTAGGGATGAGATCAAAAATTAAAATACGTTACGTTCCCGTATCGTTTGCGCTGCGTCGGTTTTATGAGGTTCGTTTGCGCGTGAATAGTGACGTGTGCTAAGCATAAAATAATTTCATTTGGAACGGTATTAAGTTGCAGTCGATTCGAATTCTTGGGAATAAAATGATTACATATAACGAAAAACATCTATATATGACTGACATAGTGATCTATCGACGCACAGCCCAAACTACTCAAGGGATCGGGTTGAAATTTGGCATGCAGGTGATGTTATGACATAGGGATCAGCTAAGAAAGGATTTCCCGAAATTACCATTGGAACGAGAAAAAAATTTAGGAATTGTATGTTTTGCGAAGCCGCTAGCAGAAACTAGTTCGTTTATAATTCTCTATAGCAAACAAAATTTCCAAAAACGATTCAGAAACAGCTATTGAAAGCCAGCGCCGTAGAATCTGAAAACGGGCCACTTTACGCGTTCGCAGTTCGTACCAAAACAGCTGAGTTATTACGTCACAACATGCCACAGAGCGTCAGCGCGCATTGTTGGTTAAAGCACAAAAGGTATTTTGTACAATAGAATTTACTGTTAATTAGCATTTTCGACAAAACAGCACAAATATTCAGAAGTAACTTAGTGAGTAGTAAAAAGCTGATGCCCCGTAGATTAGCAAAAAGTTCCGAACTTTACTTGCATATTTAGTTTCACTGCTAAACTATACGCTCAGATTCTAAATTGCAGTAGTTTGATTTACCATACTTCTTCTTCTAAATTTTTGTAACTGTCAGGGATTATGTTAAAGTGACTTTTTGTGGCATTTTAAAGTTGTTTTAACTTAACTAATTTTGGTAAAATGGACACCTTGTATTTGAAATAGCTTATCTCCGTCTGGAGATAAGCTATTTCTTATTTTGGTGTTAGACGTAGTTTTCTCGAGACGCGAACAAAGTTGCAGCAAAATCTAGTTTGTTTATGAAGTCCAAAAAAAAACCTAGTTACATCAAAACCGAGGCAGGTCGTTAGTTCGCAATATTTTTTTAATCCATTAACATGACAACCTGTCAAATTCGCGCATCCATAATATCGTAAAGGTTTTACATCGGAGCAAGGGTAGGTGCGATATTAACATGCCTACCGCAGCACGGTTGGGCACATGTGTACCAAGCCTTACCACCTTTTTATAGGCACACATATTTTAGAGTTAAGGAAAATAGGGCATCTATCGGCTGTGAATATAATTTAAGGTACTATTTGGTTCTGGCTGTTATAGTTTTTAGTATGGCAGCCAAAAATGATATTTTTCCTATCATATATTTTGCAGAAAATAATAGCCATGGGGTCAATATAAATACTGTAGAATTTATGTTTTCAGTTTTTTCTTATAATCACCAAGAGGTCGTCGATCCATCTTAGAAGTTCTAATCTGTATCATTCTGATTACGTAACTCAAAGTAATTTCAACCTAATTCACATTTATATAAAACTCATTATACATAAAACAATTTATTTCCTTAAACAAAATGAACTTATTCGGACGAATCTTGAATACTGAGTAGTGGGTTAATTTAACATCTCCGCTTTAAATACAACACGGAACAATTGCTTTATTCAGCAATTTGAATATTATACCTTTGTTTCTATAGTAGATACTATAAACCTTTAGGTTTAATGTTCTGCCCGCGGCTTTGCTCCCTTTATATCAATGCAGTGATAGATAAATAGATAGATAGATAGATATACTTTATTAGGTACACCAATTTTTACATTTTTGATCCTTAAACTACTTACAAAGAAGGTGACATAATGGGCGGTCTTATCGCTAAGAGCGATCTCTTCCAGACAACCTTAGGATGGATTGAGATGAGAAAGAAAAAAACTATATGGTAGGCAGTTAAGCAATGTGTACATTTGCTCCTGCAATTTGCGTACCTATTTTTAATAAATATAATATATAAACTAAAATATATAAATACATATATACATATAATGTCAATGCTAAATATAGATATCTGTAAAAAACTGTTTAAAATTTAAAGTTAGGAGGAAAGGTAGTGCCTTATTACCAATCTCTTGAAAATGGCTAACGATTGGGCTTGTCTTATCGTAACGGGCAATGCATTCCATAACCGAACAGCTAGAACAGTAAAAGATTTATCGAAGAAGTTAGTGGAATGCATCGCCATCTCTAGCCTCAAATTTTCTGATGACCTTAGATATTTTGTATGTGTGTCATGAAGGAACTTGAAACGTTCTTTAAGATAAGGAGGAGCAGTGGTGTGTATTGAGAGGAGTTCCTTAATAATCGCAAGAAGCCTTTAGATTCAAAGCCAAAATGTGCCTTCGGTCCAGTAACCCGAAGGACCCTAGAAAGGACATGGCTGGAATTTAGTCAGGAAGGATCTGTCAATTTCTTCTCCTCTACTTTAGGTGGAAAGTCTTATTCGTGATTTTTCTATCCCTTAAAAAATAATTGTTTTTTTTTCCGTAATATTAGTTACGTCTTTTGCACAGTAAAAACATTGCACCTTCAACAGCCTAAGAGGCATTTCTAAGTGTGGTATTAATTATTCTAGATTCTAAGTCTGCTAGAGTATTATATATATAAGTAGTAGTAGAGTAATTTTAAAACAGTCTACCTAGTGTTTAGGTTCATTTAGCTAAAGAATAAGACCTTAAGTGCCTTTTCTCTTCATATTCAAACCGAATAATAAATTAGACTCCACAAAGGAGACTTAATTACGTAACACAGGTTCTATACAACACTTAAGACAATTTGAAGCTCCACTTTAGTACGTATATTACAAATATTTCTATTACACATATTGTTATTTTTTTCAGTACAGTATTAAAGGGCTTTGAACAGCGCGTGAGTCGCTATGCGAAAACTAGTTTTAGTTATCAAAGGGCGACAGAAGTTAATCACAAGTTTGGCATAGACTATTCTTTGCTGTGAAGTAGATAACAATATGTTAGAAAAGTATCAAGTTTATTATAAAAAAATAAGGCCCTAGTTCATCGGTAGCATAAACGTCAGTTTTTTTTGAAGTTAAACCATTGTTTTAATAAAAGAAAAGTTTATGTTATCGGTGAATATGGATTACAATTATTTTTTTATATACTAGTACTTACCCCTGGTAGTGTCCGTTTCTCATGTAGAGCCGATTGAGCGCTCGAGGCGCTCTCCGGATTGAAGTATGTTAAAAATGCACACCCTGTAACAAATATAAACAACTGTTATATTATATGGAAAACATTGCTTCTGTTTCAATTCAAAAGTCTAATTTACATAAATTTAAAGAAAAAAAATCATTGCTTACAATTAATTAAATATGTATTTTTTTTTGACAGATACATAAACATTTCATATTAACTAAGGAGTAAGTTTAATTTGCAGCTCTTTGCGGGAAAACAGCTGAACCGATTAAGATCAAAATTAATATTTAGAGAGCGTGTTATATAAGCTATTTAATTTAAGCAAGAAATATAGAGATATTTCTGGGTATTTCCCATGATGTTTCTAGTTATCCAGAGGGATAACTAGAAACATCATGGGAAATACCCAATTATAGTGATAAATTCACTAATTAATCTCCTAAGATTACAAACAAAAGCCAAAGCTAACAATACAACAATTACTTAGTCCATAGATACTATTATATTATCTGTCAACGCAAACTGATACATGTTCGTAATCAAAGCGACATCATCATCGAATTAGCAATAATTCAGTATCAAGCAGTTAATTATAATTGCTACTGTTCGTAAGTATTGACACGCTGGGATAGAAACCAAGGGTGGTGGTACACTTACTGCGGAACTCAATATTCTGTCTATCTCTGGATTTGCTTACCAGAGATAGAAATTTGACATTACTTGTATGGGGCTAATGTCAAAATTCTATCACTAGTAAGCAAATCCAGAGATAGACAGAATATTGATTTCCGCAGTTAGCAAGTATCTTGGTCTAATGTGCGTTTAAATTTCATCAATCGAAGACTTTCTAAGATGTACAGGATACACCAAGATTTGATCAGATGTTAATGACGCTTAAATTGCCTTCAAGGAATAGTAATACATCAGGGTTAATTTTTTTTTTAATAATTGCTTAGGAACGCTAAAAAAAATTGGACAGCATAAGTTATCAGTTTCTGCCAGTGGTTTCACATGCGTCTCATAGGAACTTCCCCGCGCACCCAGATAAATGGACTATTGAAGATTATTATTTTTCAAATAGGAAACAAACTCTTCAGCTTTATAATGTAAGTATAGAAGTGTAACACTGCCCTAAGATAAAACATTACCTACTTATATGCTATGCAGTTGAGTAATCCGAAACTGCTTGAAATAATATAGTTCAATATTTACTCTTTTTTTGTGCCTGTGTGCTCTACTTAAGTATATTTTCTTATCATACCTATCACTTCTATCCGTACCCTGCTAAAATAAAGCCTATGTCACCGGTGATATGATGTACCCAACAGTGAAATAATTTTTCAAATCGGTTCAGCAGTATCGGTGTGTAAACAAACAAAATGTTCCTTTTGAATATTTAATACTAGCTTCTGCCAGCGGCTTCGCCCGCTTCCCCAGGGAACTATTTCCCGTACCCAGATAAAAAGTAGCCTATGTTGTTCCTCAGGGTCTATTCTATCTCTGTACCAAATTTCATCAAAATCAGCTCACTGGTTTAGGCGTGAAAGCGTAACAGACAGACAGACAGCTACTTTCGCATTTATAATATTAAAGTAGGAATAAGATAAGATGTTAGTGTCTGTTCTTGCAACTTCGCGCGCGAAGGGTTCCGTACCAACCTGTAGTTCCACGCTTGAGTAACAGATGGCGTTGTATTCAAATTGCACTGTCTTTATAATTTATTGTATGGGGAGCCCCCTTAATATATAACTTTTTTTAATTTTTAGTATTTGTTGTTATAGCGGCAACGAAAATACATCATTTGTGAAAATTTCAGCTTTCTAGCTATCACGGTTAATGAGATACAGCGTGGAGACAGACAGACAGACAGACAGCGAAGTCTTAGTAATAGGGTTCCGTTTTTACCCTTTGGGTACGGAACCCTAAAAAATCGAAAACCCCACACTACCAAGCTCTTAATGCGACATTATACCACTAACAAAACACGATAAAAAAATTAAAATTCCGTTGCAGTATGTCGCGTGGAATGGCAGCTGATATGTTCGGATTACAGTCGAAGCTTTATTTGTAGGGAGGATGGCGGGCGAATAGGAATGAACCGATGTTATGGACGTTCCGTTACACGTAAGTGCAGTTGAGTTAAAGTGGCGGGTGATGATGGAATTGTGAGTGTGAATGTGGACTTGTTTCTTGTGATGGAAATGTCTTGGTTAGAAGTGGTATATTTGTTCACGGTGTTGAAGTTACCCCATTGACTGGTCATAAATAATTTTGTTTTTGTACAGACAGTACAAGTTTTCAACCTTATCACAATAGCGCAGGGTTAATGTTTGATTAGTAAAATTTGATAGATTCGAGTAGGTTGACATACGGTCGTCTGTACTCTCAATGATGTCCAAGAATAAAAAATAACCTTACATCAATTCTAGTGATATTTTTCAGAAAACCCCTCCATTTCTTGTTAAGTGAAAAAAAAATTAAATTGACACCAAAAACCTAAAATTTTCACCATATTCCCCATCATTAACCACTGCAGATTTCACACAAAACCCAACAAAACAAAGCACAGTGATAACACAAACATCACTTAATAATTTTGCGAAGCCGGCGCCGTGGGACCTAGAAGATCGCACTGTCATGTACCATGTCCCCGCCATTTGTCTATGTCACATTTTAAAAGGGCACACTGCAGTACATTGTGTTGTGTGCATTTATATAGAGGTTTAGATATGTTTCGTGGTTGATGGAAGGGGTTATTGTGGGTAAAAGTGCTTTTTTATTTCAAGTGATAGTAGTGCTAATGTTTAGAAGATTGTTGTTTTGTTTTAGGTGAATAAATTACTCGAATCTTAGAATATATCTTAATGTGTCTTATTCTTACTGCAATTCATAAAGTCGTACAATTTAAATCACAATTTGGCCCAAAAGACCCCATTCGAGACCAATTTAAATTGAACGGACAAACGCCACAAAATTAACACCTAATAAGCAACCCCAAACAGCTTCATTACACAAATAATCTCGACGTCACGGTTTCTTTACTCAAATAATCCCCAACCCTTACATTAACAAATAAACACAATTCAACCCTACAATTAATACCCACAATAATTAACTTTCCGTCCCAAAACGGGACATTTCTTTACGAGAATAAACGAAAGCCTTACTTGGAGCTTTAAAAATTATGACTTGGCAACATCGAATGGTCCGGAAATGTATAGGCGCAGGAAATGAACCCGTTAGCACAATCCAAGATGGCCGTCAGGAAACTGGCCAGCCGATTTATTCGTGTTGCTGGACCATAGCCGATGAAATGCTCCATTATGACGTATGGTAATGCGTTGCAATGCTTTTAAAGGGTTAACTGTGATTTATAATATCTGCCGATATAGATTTACTGTGGCTTCGGATTAGATAGCTGTGTGGTTTAGTAGCCGATGGTGTCATTGTTCTTGATTCAGCGCAGATATTTTTGTGTGATTTATAGTTCACATTCACTGTATTGTTGTGTTGAAATTTTCGCAGTTATATTGTAAATTTATACTCGTATAAGACGGTAATCGAACACACCGAGCGACTGGCAACAATTAAATTTACAATTATGGAAATTATAATAAAAAACTCTTTACGTGTATTACCTTATAAGTATTTAACCTGTGTTATTAAATAAATAGGGTAATTCCACTCAAAGTTTTTTTAATTATCACATTCAAAGTTATTTTTTAATTAACATGCTCATCCAACTAATACTCAGATTTGTTCATGATTGTAACACGACCCTAACGCAATGCAGTATTTAGAGCAGGTTGTTAGCAACGAAATGCTATTGACAGCTCCGGTGTGACATGCAACTGTTGCTAACAACAAGACCTGTCAATCACTCCCATCTGGATTCTGGATCAAGTTACTAAAACGAGTTTTTCGTTTAGTTTTGAAATTCGAAATGGATTTTGCTTTTCGAATGTTGCAATTTTTTCGGTCATACGTTTTCTCATCTTAAAATGAAGAACTTTTTGTCTAAATATTTAGATTCTCTGTTTTTTCCCGTTCCCGTGGGAATTTCGGGAAATACTTTCTTGTCTTGTGTGAGGGTCTTAAGATGAACCTCTGCGCAAAATTTCAGCTTAATAGGCTCACGGGTTTGGGGCCCTGCGTTGATGAGTCTGTGAATGAGTCAGAACTTCGATTTTTATATGTAGTGTACTTTGTACTTTCATAACTATCGGTTCACGACAGTCTGTAAAATTCCGCAATTACTTTTTTGTCGCTCGGAATGCGTCGTGCGTAAAAAGACCAAGCGGAAATTGCGATGGTGTGAAAGTGCTATTAACTATATTTACCCAAAACTGCAATGAATCCTAAAATTATTTAAACAATTCATATAGTCTGAAAATAAATCCCACATCATTTCTGCAGTGGAATACTGTCACGATTTTGAATATAATTTAATTATCTGCGAACAAATGAGACTGTTTTGTTTGATCAAGCACAAAGCTAGGTGTACTACTAGTCTTGTTTTAATACTAAAATTGTACGTGCTTTCATTTTATTAGATAATTTTCAAAGGATTGTTGGGGACAGTCAGTTCTGGTTGCATGATGAGTTTGAAATCTCGGATTACTGTTTGCTTAATGCAATATTATCGTCACGTAGAATTAATAATGAGATTATTTTTGAGTTTTAAAGCGACAAATTATTTAGTGATAGTTTGTTTAAATAATCTCCAAATATGCTAATCGATTTATTTATTTAATAACTTTGGGTTTTCTGTATAGACAAGACATGCTTGCGATAAAATGGTCAACAGCGTTGTATGGATCATTATCAAGCCTTGTAGGCGGTAGGCGGCGTGTAGTGCTGCCAAAATTTTTACGTAACCGTGCCTACAACCCAGTAATTTCTGTTTTAGGCTAAACAGTTTAAATTCACCGCATTTTATCAACAAAATAAATTCAAGCGAAACTCATTCGCGAACAACCTGCACATCTACGATAACACGATTTTGTATAAACCGATTGTAGCGTATCAAATAAGCGCAAAAGCACGCGATTAGCCCACCACGTTAATTTACGCTGGCCGGTCGAATTTGCATCGACGCCGGCCGCAGCAAGCCCTGGCCCGCTAATTAGTAGTTAGCCGCTTTTATTTCCGACCCAGCGTTATCTAAGCCACTGTAATCTGCTACTGTTACGCCCAGCCGTGCCTATGCGGCTTTAACATACGGTTTTTCGGTGTTTAAAAAATAAGATGCCATTTTTTGTTTCAGTGTTTGCAAGTTGCTTCGGCGGTGAAGTTGCGGTAATTGGGACGATGTATTGGGGGCGTTGAAGCCGAAGGATAGAGGAAGTTTGTGCGCTGACGCTACTGTTTTTCTAGTCCGACAAACTATGGTTGATTAAAGTAAATGTAGTCTTGCAGAGAAAGACATGTTATTTTCTAAAATTTACCAACTGTTAGTAACCTACTTTCTTATGACTACGAAAACAAGAGACCGAATATAAAAGTTTCATAGTCTTAAAATATAAAGTTTTCTCTTTCAAATAAACCTTGTGAAACAGGTAACTGCTGTTCTAATTAGTTTTCTTTGTGTACTCCATGTCCACAATATTCAAAACTACAAGTACGCTGTACAGCTAACAGAAGTATCTTTTTAAACTTATGACTACAATAGTTCTTGAATTATTCAAATTAAATGAGTTTTATTACCTAACGAAATATCTAGGCTGGAAGATAAGTTATACGAACCTTACCGTAATTATGGCTACTAGACAAAAGAACGTCGACAAAGTTTATTTTAATGAGAATATCCCTAACTTATGAATTTGAATCGTTAATGAGAAAAAAATCCGTAAAAACCCGAAGTCTACACTCGGGAAAAGTTTCCTTCCTTCAGAAACGAGTGAAAAGATGCAACGCTGCAGGTTCGGTACAAAAATATTCAATAAAAATACGTTCTAACTCTCTTTCGCTGACATTGAAAAAGCTGGCTTAAGCATTTGATATAAAGACTGATTTTAGATCGTGGGGGTGTTGGAGTAAGGTGGTTTTTTCTTGGAAGTGGAAAAGTTCGCTTTTAAGTTTACATTGTTGGGTGAAATTAGTTCCAGTTGAATGTCAGAAGAGATATAAAGTGTATTCTATCTAGTCCGTCGGTTGCGTGCCGGCCGGCTGCCGGTGTATTTGCATTGAAATGATCGGTCAGGAAGCCGATAAGATTGTCTTAAGCACGTCATCATTTGTTTACTTCGCCAATATTGGCTTTTTTATAGGGTTTGCTCACGATTCCTAGGGTTGTTTAGTGTGTCAATATAACAGTATTTTTGTGTAAACTGTTTTAAAAGCGCTATTCGAGGTTTATGGTACATAATAAATACAATAATGCTTTGAAGGAATTCACAACCTGGCAAAATTACCTCGCCCTTCTTATTCCAGAATTATAGGTACAGACGACAGCACATCGAGCTACGATAAATTTTCAACCTTAGACAATAGTGGAAGGTTCAAGTTCGCTTGATAAAATTTGACAGATTCGTATACGTTGCTGTCGGCTGTACCTAATTCAATTTTAGTTTCTTATCCTTCATCATCACTGACTCCTTACTCTGTACCATTCTTATGCACTCCACTTTTCCTAAACGTCTTCTTACAAAATGATCACGAAATTACTAATAACAATCCAAAAACCTCTTTTACCGCTACGCTTTACGCTTCACCAAAAAGATAAAAGTGCACAATCATAAACGGCTTTACATTTTCCCATTTAAAGCGATGATAGCAAAAAATAGTGAAATTAAAAGTTCATAAAACAGTTTTCTTTTGAAAGTAATTCGATCTATTCCGAGGCGACGCTGTCTTGAGGCGCGCCTTAACTAAAGGCCCCGATGGGTGCCTCGGGCGGAATTGCATTATCACGGTGTTTTAATTAGCTTCTCGCTAGAAATATGTACTTTGCTATATGTTTGTTAAGAAATATGGTTTTTGTAGGATAGTCGGGCCTATTGTTTGTGTATGTAAGTCGTGTTTTGTTAACTGTTTTGTTTTTTCTTGAGTTACGGAGTAAAGTCATTTGTTGCAGCTACTATATGTACGCAAAATTAAAACAACCTATATTCATAATTACGGTTATGACAGTAATTACATTGACAGTAATAACAAAAAAATAGACCTTCCCACACAATATTATCATAGATATAAGAAGGAAGTGAATGCCAGAATAGGAAAAAAAAGATAAAGACGTGAACAAACTGTTTAATTGTCACTTCAAAGTTATAAAACAGCCATGGTTGTTTCAGTCATTAAAAATTTACTTGAAAATTATAGTTGAAGGTATAAAATATGTATATACGTTCAATTAATATCACAGTAGGTAACCTAAACTCACCTAACTGCTTGCTACTACAACATCACTAATCTATAGTAATATTATAAAGCTGAAGAGTTTGTTTGTTTGTTTGAACGCGCTAATCTCAGGAACTAGGTACTGGTCCGATTTGAAAAATTCTTTCAGTGTTGGTTAGCTCATTTATTCAGGAAGGCTATAGGTTTCTTTTCATCCGGGTACGTCGAGTAGTCTTCTATCTTCTTCTTCTTCTATATAAATAAAACTCAAAGTCCTGACTGATTCACTGACTCAACATCGCAGGGCCCAAACCCGTGCACCTATAAAGCTGATTTTTTTCACAGAGGTTCATCTTAAGACTCTGACACGTGTTAAGAAAGGATTTTTTGAAATTCGTTTCCTAAGGGGTTGCAATAGGGGTTGAAACTTTGTATGGCGAATGAATATTAATTACGATTTTCGATATGAAACTTGGTGAAGTTACTCCTTGAAATAAATAAGTAAACACGTGTTTCACCATTTTTTTGAAATTCCACCCCTAAGGGGGTAAATAGGGGATTAGTAATTTGTATAGAAGGCTTATGATTTTTGAAGAAAGTAACATGAAATTTTGAAGATACGTTTCTCTTAGGGTGTAGACATCGCATCGCATTTTACGAAAATATACTCCTAGGGGAGTACAACGGGGGTTGGTAGTTTGTATGAAAGTCCTATGTTTTTGGTGTGTTTACCTGATGCAGAACCGCAACAGACGAGCTAAACTATAAGAGATACAAGAATGGTGCCATTGTAAAAATTTATCCACGTGATGAAATTTTTCTGCCGAGATATTTAATTTGAAGGTCTAGAACACCTTATGTGGAACTTCAAGAGCCCAGCTATACTATAACACGTGTAGGAATGATGTCTTAGCAAAAGTTGTTTAGTCTGGTGGGTTGACTTACAAAAATGAAAGTTCTGAATCGCCTCGCATGTTCAGTCGCTACCGGGCTCTTAGTATACGACATCAGATGCTTGAGATCTTCGATTTTGACGACCCCGTTGTCGCTGGCATAAGCGACATGATCCGCGTACGAAGTCGCGGGCAGAAGCTAGTAAATATTAAATCGCATTAACAAAACTAATTCACTTAAACACAATACGCTTACTAAAAACCCTAAGTATAAAGCTACACTGCCCGCCACACAAAAGGAACTAGATTATCTAAGAATTCATTTCGCAACATTTTCTCACACTCCATAAATTCTCGTTTTAACCTCGTTTGTCACTTTATACTCCATAGATCCTCATTCCAAATATAAAACGTTGGTTCTACCTTCTGGGAGTTTGTAAATACATAAAAATAAGAATGAACGTAGTTAATCGTATAAACACATAATAAAGAAAATGTTGGTAGGTACAGTTTCTGAATGACATCGTATATTAAAAATTTTGACAGAATATATATGGAATGATCCTCTCAACAAGAAATGTAATCCCAAAATCAAGAGAATCAAACAACAAAGCAATGATAAACGTGAACAAATAAAACTTAACTTTAGAGCCTACTTTCTATCAAGCTAAGACACTTCTTACACCTCAAGTTTAACAGCTTTTTAGTATAAATATGCTTCAGTCTTCATCAAGTCAAATCAGTTCTAAAAAGTCCAACTATAAACTCCCTAGTCTTCTAATAAAGCAACTGCAACAACCTTTAGACAATATTAAAACTAAAGTTGCCAGTAATAATTCCAAAGACACGGCATTAAGACACTTTGCCATTAGCACGTTAATTAATAGAGAATTCGTCGCGGAATTTATTGCAGTCCCCGGTCCGTAGACAAATGAGCAGCAAAAACTATTTGGGATAATCTTGTTGAAGTTTATAGTGTTGAATGAGTTTGTACATTATTTAGTGCTGTTATTTAGGTAAGAAGTTAGGCTGTTCTTTATTGGATAGTAATGGTATAAGTCTTTTAACTTTTTTGTAGTAAGGCCCTAAATGTTAAAGATTTAATTTTTCACAGTAATAATTATGTTTACAGTCTAATTTGACTTTTGAACGGGCATTCCTATTGATGTTTTCATTAATTAGTTGATCTAAAAAAAAGTCCAATTTATTTAAATTTTAAAAATACCTATTCAATGTATTGTCTTGCTGACATCCATAAAATTTACAAACGACAATCAAATGCGGTCTTGCAAAAGTCAGAGCTCAACGAAGCCGCTTCAATAAACTAAAAGAATTTATATCCCCGAAACTACACACGTTCGTGACACAACATTGTAAGCCCGTATTCTCATTTTTAATGTAAAAACAAAATTCGTGGCTACTAAAATATAATCCACAATCTTGTTGATCGGCCGCGGCTCGTACATACGTTCATTTGTTTATAGCCCTGCATCGTCCAACAGCCTAAACTTTTTGCTGGTAGTTCCAAGCTAAATTCTTTCTTGGCAATTTGCACATAGCTACCTTACTGTTTGCGTTTCCTTTCGGCGGCAGATTTGTTGGTTTTTTTACAACGGTGGCCAACGTTTTTCTTGTTTAATTACGTAATAATACAGTGGATTCCAGAGCTCGGTGTTTTTGTGGCCTTTCTTTTGGTTTTTTGTACACGTTTTTCCAGATTGAAGTTTTGGACGTCAGGTTTTTGTTTTTGCTGCATTGTTTGTACTCAATTTGAGCCTTTGATCTTGTTTGCTATACAACAGATAACTTGATATAGCTTCATATGCAGTTGCTATTATTACAGTGGAATTTATTTCGCTTCTCAAAAATCCGAAGAAGTAATCTCAATCCTACAAATGATTACAAAATCAATCAAAAACCCCCATAATTTCCACATCACATACTGCACAGAATACCCAAAGCAGGAACGCCAAAAAAGGCCAAAAGAAGTACCCGACAATACGAAACAAAACCGGCCAAGTGCGAGTCGGACTCGCACACGAAGGGTTCCGTTTCATTATCTATGAAAAACAAACGTACTTATTACCTACAATTAGCTAAAACACAAATATATGAATAACAAAGTTATAATTTGCGGTTACTGAAAAAGAGCTATATCTCAAAAACCACTAACTGTATCTTGTTCAAACCAATTTTGGTTGGTAGTTTTTATTGAGATCTATAACATATATTTTTTTCAGATTTTTCGTTTTGGTAGTTTAGAAATTACAGGGGGGGGGACACACATTTTGGCACTTTGGGAGTGTCTTACTCTACAATGATTGACTTTAGGAAAAAATGGTTTTAGAAACCTCAGTACCATTTTTTAAGACCTATCTATAGACACCCCACAAGTATAGGTTAGACGAAAAAAAATTTTTTTAGTTTCAGTTCCATGTATGGGGAGCTCCCCCTAATATTATTATTTTTTTATTTTTGTACAAAAATCGTAAAGCGGTTAATATAATACATCTACCTACCAAGTTTTAACTGTGTAGTCCTAATAGTTTCGGAATAAAGTGGCTGTGACATACGGACGGACGGACAGACAGACAGACAGACAGACAGACAGACAGACAGACAGACATGACGAATCTATAAGGGTTCCGTTTTTTGCCATTCGGCTACGGAACCCTAAAAAACGCGCAGTACAGCGTAAAACACTAGGTCTCGTTCACACTGTGGAGGCTACAGTTTCGGGCGCGGGTTAATCCGCTGCTGGCCGCTCCGGGAATTAGTATTCTTCTAGCGTCCCCACGCGGAAAAAGTTGGACTTAAAAATTTGAAGTTGCATATTTTCGTGGAGGTAACACTGAATGCTTGGATGGAGATATCGTTGTAGCTTCGCAAATAGAGTGGGTGAAATTATTTATGTCGGATTTGTGGTCTTTGAGTGCAGTTTACAAAGTATACTTTGTTAGTAATTAGTCAATACTTGTCGGAGATTCGATCATGCCCGTATTAATTAATTTGATAAGTTAATTGATTTATTTGATTAATAACTTAATTTTCACATTTACTTTTTTTTACAGTTCTCAAAGATAGCAGGCCACTAAACTTTTCCCATGATAAATGATAGAATTTATCTACACTTTAGTTATTTTGCACTATTTCTACGACGAAAATCAAGTTAATTCTGCTTTATTCACCTTCAAAACCAAAGTCAAACTGAACAAAATTGCCCAATAATTGCTAACAACTGAAACTAAATTTGAACGACCGATTCATTCACATTGTAGTTTCTCATCAACAAACTAGCAAAATACTTCATAATTCTGAATATAATTCCATATAACATGTAGTTACATTGTTTATTATTTAATAAAGTGGAAATCCCACAAGTTTACGGCTTCATCGCAGTTCTGAAGTTACTTAGCCAAATGGCTAGAGTTTGTTCGCTCAACAATTTACATTCGTTTCATGATACGAAACAACTTTCCACTACTATTGTTCGCTGAAATGGACACGCTATTTATATTTGCGATATAAAGAGATTTTAATTTAATTTGTTATAATGTCAAGCGTGGTGATTGACCCTCAATCCTTCTCCGTGTGAGAGGAGGCCTGTGCCCAGCAGTAGGATGATAAAAGGCTTTTTTTTTAAATGTCATTGTGATGAACCTTAGAGATACGTTTTGTGCAATAATGAGAGAGTTTGGCCAGTTTAAGTAGATATATAAAAAAATAGCAATTTGAATTATCACGATGCACCAGGTCATGCATTGAAACGTATTCATAAACCTTATAATCCTTTTACATAAAAAAAAATAAAATGAAGCCAGTACCTCCTCAACTTAACCCACTTATAGTTCTATCTCACTGAGTTGCATTATCTCAACATTGTAAGCACTAAGTATATCTGATTCCTCTCAACGCCATGACGGAAGAATAAAATGCCATATTATGGCTGGCGGAACAGATCATATTCCTGCTTATAAACGCAAGATTCTGGCACCAGGCCAGCTCAAAACTGGATTGAATAAGAATACTAAATAACTTCATATAAAAGGTACCAACATCAAACAATACAATATACCGCTAATTATTCACGTAATTTCCAAACAGGCAGGATAATTTTCTTTCTAAGTAATGTGGTTATTAAAAAGCTTTTTTACAGTAGTAACACACGCACAATTTTTTTGCAGTGGCAATCAATAACAGCGCGATATGATCACTGGCAACTGAATTGCATTTGCGTCGCGATGCAAGGAAAAAGGAAAGAAATGTGAGTGCGTGAGCCGTATCGCGTGCGTGAGAACTACGTACACCCCCGTTACTGCTACTTACAATTAGTATAAACAGTTGATTTTTTTCCACTTAAGTTAATGCAGGAACTTGGGCACTACACTTTTTCCTGCATACGTGGGTATTTCAAATGTATGGTGCAGGTAAAACATTAGTTCTGTAGGTACAATATTCGAGGGCGATAAGTGGGAGTTTTTCTCCAATGTAGAAAAAAACTGGTCTTCGTTGGACGGTAAATAGAAAAAATTGCACTCGACCATACTATTCTTTTACAATTAACAGACAGACAGTGAAGTACCTAATTACATACACATTATTGACGATACAGTGTATAGAGTAACATTTCCAATCATGCCAATAAATAAATATATAAGCACATAAATATATACAAACCACTATCACGTTATAATCTAGAGCCCAAACAAAATAAGCGACACCCTTCAACCTAAAAACAAGACCCATTTACCTCGAAAGTAATAGCAACCTTGAACCCATAGATTTATTGTCAACGTACAGCGTTCGCGCTCCGAAACATTATTGGTAATATAAATAAAAATAACAAATGATATGCCGTGACTGTACCAATTTGTTCTGATAATATTCAGCGTTCGGCCGGGCCGTGATACAATCAGCGTTTGGGCAACTAAGGAGTTGGTGCCGGTGGTAGCGGGGAGTTTTATTCTGTCTCATTCATGTTCATTTGACAATTTTATTTCTATTTCTTTGGTAATATAAATGTTTAGCAAATACATAATTTAGAAATCTTGCAAAATATGTCTGAGTAGGAAAAATGCGTTCGGCGTGGCTCTAATGGAAATTAATAATTTACATTAGGTTAAATCAACTTATCTCATACTAGCCGTTTTCCCGCGGTTTCACTCGCATCCCGTGGGAATTACTGCCCTTACCCGGATAAAATATAGCCTATGTCACTCGTGGATAATGTAGCTTTCGAATGGTGAAAGAATTTTTAAAATCGGTCCAGTAGTTTTTGAGCCTATTCATTACAACCAAACAAACAAACAAAGTTTTCCTCTTTATAATATTAGTATAGATCAAAATCTTGCGCTTCCAAAGTCGTTAATACAAAACGACACTTCAAAAACCACCACAATGACTACAATACACCTTAAATAAGACCTCACTTGCACACAGAAAACAAAGCTACCCAAGCTTGCGAACTGCTGCTACACAATAACCGAAAACCATTCCCGCTTTCAATAATCGCTGTCACTGGGACCGAGCGCATTGTCAAAATTTTGCCAACTCTAATCGCTAATCGTACTGCTTATCGGTACAACTTCTTGCTGTTTATGTGTTATGCATTTTCTAATATTAAATTGGAAACGAGACCGTTTTCATAGTAAACGAGGGTGATTTGAAATTATTTGGGGTCCCGCTGAGAGCCTTTATGAAGATTACTTTTGTTCGGATGTTTGGGCGTGTTTTGTTTTTGTTTTGGTATTCTGTTAAATGTATTTAATTTTTCAGAAGTAAATAAAATTGGGTTCTATTTTGTTTGTGTCTGATTATGACTACTGCCTAGAGGACAATGCCGATATATTTTGGAGATGTATAAATATTTAGAAACATTTTATTTAGAAGAATTTTGGGAATATTTGTGTCCTCTTCACATTGCAAGAAAATATTGGCACATTCAATAAAAATAAATCAGGTTACTATCTTATTAAAATTTATTGGACATTATTCCTTCTGAAAAACTAATAGAATATTGACAAATGTTAACCATTCGTAATATTATTATCGAGTTATAGTAAAACTACAAAAAAATTATAAGTACTACCTATATGACATTTCTTTTATCAGCCAAACAGCTACAGAAAAATCTTCTTCCTAAAAAACTTAATGAAATAATTTTTCACATACTTACAAAATAATTAAAACATATTCTTCTTAACGTAATATGAAATATGTCAACGAGAAAACTCAACGTCTTACAAACTACTCACTCCAATTATCATGGCGTGCTATCGTATGGGAAGTAAAACACCGCTACTTAGAACTGATTTATTTTTAATATGCCAACATTATTTAAAAATGTGTTGTGTATAGAAGGAAATTGTATATAATTTAGTTAATATCGGTAAGCTACGGTGGTTAAGTATGCCTCTTTTACGAAGTTTAACCAACGAGGCATTTTGGCTTATTAAGATATGGATGTTTTTGTCAAGAATACGGGTCAACCATATTTGTGTGTGTGTGTGTGTGTGTGTGTGTGTGTGTGTGTGTGTGTGTGTGTGTGTGTGTGTGTGTGTGTGTGTGTGTGTGTGTGTGT
>NWSH02000008.1:13475439-13502236 GCA_002382865.2 Heliothis virescens | reverse complement strand
TGTGTGTGTGTGTGTGTGTGTGTGTGTGTGTGTGTGTGTGTGTGTGTGTGTAAATGGTAGTATGTGTAAGTTTGGGAGAGCGCTCAGTTGTGGTTGAGTCTCCAAGTCATACAAAGACAATCTGCATGTACAGACGACAGCAGGTCAACGTATACGAATCTGTCAAATTTTACCAATCAAACATTAACCTACCTCCATTGTGATAAGGTTGAAAATCCATTGCAGAAATCTGACAGATTGTGGTAACTTTATGTGCTGTCGTCTGTACAAACGACATTAGGTCAACCTACCCGAATCGATCAAATTTTACCAATTAATATACCTTACACAAAATCTATTAAAGAAATTTGACAGATTAAGCTAGCTAGCAGAGTAAGGTAGCTTTCTTGGTTTGGATTCCCTGACTGGATCAAGTATTACGGTTCTTAGAAGACAGCTGCCAAAACTTAAGGGCACCTAGACTTCATAACCTTCTTGGCAGGTACTTTTCATCAGATTTTTTAGATGCTGTCGAAAGCATTTTTATTCTTTAATGAACATAAGATTGACCCTTGGCTTGTACAAAAAGGCTATTAGCCTAGAAACCAGGATACTTAGATCTGGATCATTACGCAGAAAGTTAATAAAAAAGAAACATCGCCTTTTTACTTCGTACATTTTAAGGGTCATTTTCCTCTATTCTGTCATAAAATGGATTGACCTTGAAGTGCTGTTTAGCAATAAGGACTTTTTGAAATAAAATGTTAGAGGAAATATCTTTGTATCTGTTTTAAAATCAAGCCAAATAATTGCCAGTAGTAGTTCTCTAATTTGAAAAGCTCTATTCGTTGAAAAAAAAACTCAGAAGATGGTAGCTATAAACAAGCTTAAATGTAAACTACAAATAAAACTGTAGAAATTGTACTACCGAATAAAAATATTAAAAATACAATCATCTCAATTGGAAAACTTCTCCATTTTGGGAAGTCGGTTAAAAATTACTTTAATTTTCTCAAATTCAATATTTCATATCGCTTTTATCTCCTATTCCCAAACAATTCCAGGAACATTACCGAGTTACCTCGTAATAGCCGGTGGCTGGCTGATTAATGCCAGCACAATCTAATCTATAATTTAATTCAAATTATCGAAACCCCGAAATCCCGGGGTTCAAAAGTGCGAATCCCGCATATTTATGCCCTCAATTACGACCGCCAACTTTGGAGGCATTCCTCGGACAACAATTATACAGGGATTAAGTCCGGGACTCATAACAGTCCCGGGGTATCCCGTTAAATAGGTATAATGTGCACTGGCCGGATTAACCATGGCGGATCATATTATCCTTAATTGTACTTTTAAGTACAAGTTTATGGCCGAGATTATACCTTAATATGGTGTTTGTTGCTGCTAATTTGATTTTGGGTGTAAGTAAAACATTACTTATAACACTTATAACTTAATTACTTATAACACTCAATAACAGCTCAAGTGGAATAAGGAGAGTTACTAACATGATCGAGAAATTCCGAAAACACCTAAATACTTCCATCGTCATCAAGAGTCAGCAAAAAACAAACTCAAGCTCTTCCATAAACTACCATTACGAGATGTAACGACAAAAAGCAGAGGTAGCAACGTCAGCAAAGGAGAACAGTTAAAACAAAAAGTGGGCAGACAATAAAACCACCCCCTGTAGAGTAACATATATGATCACTATCTACTAACTTCCCCGTCTCGCTGAATTCGCAGTGTACAACCGGCCTAATGGTGCCACGTGAATCAATAACTGCTGACCGGCTCATTACTGACCCTGCTTTCAATCAACACCATACACCCGATACCAAACTTTACCCTTACAAGATAAGGTTTAAATTCCATTGTGCTCGTCTCAGAACTAAGGCTTTTAATATCGATAGCTCTAATAAAAGTGTCAAACTGCTATGTCCGCGGGAAGGAATACAGTGAACGTTTTTATTGACTATTACTAATAAAATAAAGGAAAATGGAAGTTTCCGTGATGATATCGCAATGATACTTAGAGGTCGCTGTTGGAAGAGACATTAAGGAGTAACGAATTATTTAACTTGTCTCTGGTGGGTGGGGAATGGGCTAACATTAACTGTGCTTATCATTTGTCAGAAGTTAAAAGGGTTTTAGTTATTTGAGATATCTGGCAGTCCTTTGTTTTTTTTAATTTAGACAGAGAGAAAGAGGGAACAGAGAAGAAAATGACCAATATTTTAGAATGCGATATGATTACAGTTTTACCCTTCCAGCTTCATAGATAATACTGAAATTAAATAAATAACACCTAAGTGAAACCGAAGTAATTATCACGTCATGCAAAATACCCTGTTGACCAAATACATGGTATCGTGCCTATCAAATTCCCTGTTAATTAACTAAAAGGCTTATAAATTCACTCAATTGTAATCTGACCAATGGCCATCGTCAAAGTGACTCAGCAATATTAGTCCAATTTATTTGCACTGAAGTTTACACGTGTAATTTCTTGGCACAGTCTGAAATTCATTTTAGACGGAGGAAAACTAAATCAATCTTCAAGCCAAATCTCTTTTAGATTAAGCAGAAATAGATGTAACTTAACTCCGCAAGTTGGCGGCGACTCTTAAGTTAGTAATAACTTTAAAGTTATGTTTTAATTAAAATAACACTAAACAATGAAGTTGTTGGCTTAAGCTTGTTTTAGTGTATGATCCTGTTAGTTGTTAAGTACATATATAGGAGACTTTAAATGTACTTTTAGGAGACCACAATGCGAGCAGATACATTTGCTTAATACAAACTGTCTAAGAATTTCTAAAAAAAATAGGAAAATATCTGAAATAACTACTATAACTGCCATAAAATGTTATGATCCAATAAAGAAAAATTACCTGCGTTTCAAATGAAATCTGGTTAAAACCTTCCTGAAAATAGTTCCAATTCTTTTCAGTCCAATTTCCTTATTGATAAAAATAATGTATATCCGATAGCAATAATATAACTCAAGCCAATCACGTGATATCTCAGAATAAAAATCAGCAGTAATTACAAAATTTATATTTGCCATTTCTAGTTTAATGGTTACTTTGTGTGCCAAATTTATTGAATTTATTATTGTGTTAATGAAACGTGGCCCGATTGCGGACTTCCGATATCCGTAGACGGTGATTTAATACGGTAAATTGGAGCCAATAAACTTTTCTTTCCAAATAATTTTATTTTCATGCACCCCATTACATAGGTACATTTTGATACCAAACATCGAATTATCAAAAAAAAAAATCATGAAAACTACTTCAAAAGAAGTCCAATCTCCTCCAGTCACATTATATTATTGATTTGTATGACGTGTTTAACGACACAAACTTTTGTGATTTTGTTTTTCAATAACTGAAAATTAAATAAAGCTTGTAAAGCCACAACATCTGTTAACCATTCCACGGACCTCCATATCGAAAAAGGTTTCCAACCCATTCAGAGTAATTAAAACAAAAAATAGCTAAGGCCGTGTAAATTTAAAATTTCCCTCCTTTCATTAATCATCTTGAGGCCGAAAGCCGACAAAGCCGGGGCCGGTGCCGACAACGTATAACAAACGGGACGGTTTGAGGGTCTGCCGTCCCTCTCTAACGCGAGCCGAAGAAAGGAGCCGGCATCTCATATTTCAACGTCGATGCTCATGTAAAGGACACGAGCCGTATTTTCTAAACAAAAGTTTTGGGTGTCGGCTATTGCCAAAATTTTTGGTGCGGCGTGAAATTTTTTGAACATAGTTTGTATTTTATGTAGATTTTTGATATCAACGTGTGTTATAAGATCTTGAGCATTTTAATATTGCTACCTTACTTTTATATAGGTAGGATAATATGAACTATAATTCTCCATTACTCAAAACTAACTCCGTTTTTCTCCTAGCTCAGATCATAAGAATGAAACGTAAACCTT
This sequence comes from Heliothis virescens, assembly GCA_002382865.2. Lineage (NCBI taxonomy): Eukaryota > Metazoa > Arthropoda > Insecta > Lepidoptera > Noctuidae > Heliothis > Heliothis virescens. The sequence goes on along the minus strand of NWSH02000008.1, from coordinate 13,498,303 downwards.
GAACGAGTAAATTATAAAGCACTTAAGTCGTCTCTTTGCTTGCTCACGAGCTGAAATGAGCAACGGTGGTACACTCATTAATAATTTTAAAAGGAAAAGCGGCTATGAAATAAAATAACAATATTATTAAAAGGTCCGTCAGTCTGTGTTTTATGAATGGCCGTTTCCGTTACAGAGTTGCAGATTTTTGTTTTTATATGAAATTTTAATGGAAAACTGTATACCTACTGACATGGATAGTGCGTCAATTTATTTCCATATCGGTATGGATTTAAAAAGGAAATAGCGTATTGGTGCAATTTGTATTATCAATGCCGATTGATTAAATACTTCCATTGAGCTCGTTCAATGAAGCTGGGTACAGAAATGTGTACATTTAAGCGAAGGCATGGGTAAAAAGCTGAATGATCAATTCAGCGGAATACTCGCAGCCAAAAATATATATTTTAAAACTAAATAATTAAATCTAGAACAGTTTTCTGCACGCCATTTTCAATCAACGTTTCATTTCCTGCTCATAATGGCAAAAGCGCTTGATGATGAATCGACAAATATAAACTCAACAAACTGGAAAGAACCAATCACCGTCTTACAATATAAGAATAAACAAGCTTCTATGTAAAGCTTCATTGAAACAGTACGAGAAATATAGTTTTTGAATGGAAGTCAGCAGATTTCCCATGCGGGGAGACGCGAGACAAAATCTGGCGTAAGTTTTATTCTCCTTGACAGAAACTTGCCAGTGGAGCCTTTTTAGTTGAACGACGAAACAGAATTCAGTGCGCAAAGCGGAATTTCTAGTAATATCTTCAAAAGTTAACGCTTCGCTCGCGGCCTGAGGTACTGGCCTGAACTCAGACGAATAGTTTGTTCAGAAAAAAATGCTTGACGTAGAAAAATTAAAATAAGAACGAGAACGGTAAAGCGGATAAAACAGCCACTATATTTTTATCGTTTGGCAAAAGAGTTGTAAAAGAAGTTAAGTTCTATTAAACTGGAATAATTCCTAACGAAATAATCGTCAACATTTAGGATTACTTCGGCTTCTCTTTTCACAAATAATATTTTTAAGTAAAGCCGAACTGAGGCCTGACTTTAGAATAACCGTACTTAAGTCCTAAAAGGAAAAATAAAGATAAAAATCTGCGATCAAGAAACATACTCAGATATTCTTAAAAACTCAAGTGAGGAAAATGGTTTATTTAATGGTGCACTCAGGCGATGGACTACTAAGTAGCCTGCTTACTGGCCCACTTAAGCCCAACGCTTATGCTTAAGTACTTCAAGTCTTAGGAGCATTTGCAAAAATGCGCAAGTCCCCTGTGTTTTCATGGATCTTGTAATCACAAGAAACTTCTTCATCATAAATTTAAACGAAAGACGTTTTGAGCATTGCAGTTATTCAATTGTTAGTATACTTAAAGTGATTAATGAAGCTGGTAATTTATGCAATATCATCAAATCAAGTCACTGTAGTAGGTATATTGGCACTCCAAAATTTAAATTCGATTGCCATCGATTCGCTAAGAAGAAGTAGATATCCCAAATGATAGTATACCCACTAAATATAACTATTTTGAAGGCGTCATAGTAAGTTATGCTATGAAACAGTTAAATAAAAAAATGCAGCTTGAAATACCTGCTTCACGTTTCATAACAATCTGAGTGGCTGGCAGCGTTTCCTATACACGGCAGCTAAAGTTCTCTATTAAAAGAACACTAGACAGTTTTAATTATGCAAAATCATCGATGTACGCTCACCTATTCGGGTCAGCCGGTGCGGAGGCTGGCAGTTTTAAAAATGAAACAATGGACGGGAAATGAAGACCGGCCATGGTACGTATGTTGGAATGAAATAGTATTGTTAAGGGCGCTTCAGACGGAAGTGTACGGCGGCCGCGTGTTGCACTTTTGTATCGGTTTAGAAAAGCGTTTGAATCGTGCGATGCATGGAAATGGGTTTTATATTTCGAAATGGATTTACTGAAATGTATTCAGAATTGTGTATTGAGTATTTTATGCTATAATGAACAGTCAATTCCAATAGCCGAGTGGGAGCTTGGTGGACGTTTTTTATTACTTTTATGGTTACTAGTGCGTTATAACGAATTGACATATCTTTTAATTGAGTTTTCGCCCGCTGTAGAAAGAGTTACTAGGTGAATGAATATATTATTTATTGCATATTTGATAGTACTTTTTCTGTTTTTTTTTTTATAAAGTTGTGTGATCAGAAGATAAGTCTGCCCAAAATAATCCAAAACAAACCAGCTCGAACCACATAAAAACTTATTTCTTCCCATACGTTAAACCTATCACTATCTTGGATCAATGCGTGGATTCCACCAAATCGCTATCGGTTCATCTGTGGGCACCCTTATAGGCTCGTTCTACGTTTATTACTCACGTTTTCGCTGACCTGACCACCTTGATGAGAAACGAGTAGTCCTTTTCACTTCGACGCTGACTAATAAAACTTTGTAGACATGAGGATGAAAGTTTATCTAGATGATTCTATTGTTTTTCTGAACATTGTGTATGTAGCTAAAATAACTAAAACATCGATATTTTCTCTGAAATGATCGAACCTGGCAAAATATCTGGTGATAAAAAACCTAACTACCTAATCTAATATTAGATTTTGGTTTTGATTTTTTTTAATGGGACTGATTTAATCAACGAATGTCTAGAATGACATCGAAAAATTTTCCATAAATTGAGCGAATTATGACTCTGAGCCTAAGTATGTATTTTTAATTATTCCAATTCAAAGAATTGGAACTGAATTTAAAAATTTTGATTACCTAAAAACTAGACAAGGTTTATCACACTTCTTTATACTGTAACCTCATACATAGACATGTGTGGTACATGTAAAACCAACCCAGTTAGATTGGAAATTCTTTACGCGGCCTCCCGTTTGATGCGTTCCTTTGGAAACCAATTGAATTTGTTTCAGTTTCTCGGTCTTGTTTTGTGCTCTGGTATTTTTGGCCGCTAGTGGTTTCGATTTACACCGTGTAAGGGAACTTTTTGATGTATTTTTAAAAGGTTGGTTCCAGTTTATGGGAGTGTAGTTTGATGTAGGCTGAACTGTTTGTGTTAGTTTTTCATAGGAATGTTGTTTTACCGGAGATTTTAAAATCTTTCTTAACACACATTTGAGTCAAAGATCATCTGGTTTCAAATACTTTTGAGACAACAGAGAAAAAGCTGTACTTTATCTAAATTTAAAGTCTTAAATGACTATAAATTTAAATAAAATACAGCTTTTTCTTTGTTAAAGAAAAAAAAAAAAGAAAAAAAAAAAAGAAAAAGAAAAAAGAAAAAGAAAAAAGAAAAGAGTTTTTGTTTGCAAAAAGGAACCTATTATATATCAAAAATATGAATAAATTCATCTAACAAACAGTGTATGTGCATTACTCAATAGAATTCATTTGTATTTAAGTGGAGAACATTTTACAAATACTAAAATATCCACTTATTTTGGTCCTAAGGTCGCTAGTACTAAGTAAATAATAAACATTTTAATGGAATGCAAATTAGATAAGCGCAGTAAATCCGTCGGCTACTAATTTAGACGACACAAATATAAGTAGATGCTTTATATTAGGTGGTACCGACTTGTATATTTCTCGTTCTGTCAATGTACCTTAGAGTTTTTTATTTTCAAATAGATACTTACGTCATTTTTCATAATGACTTATAGTTAAAACGACTGAATGTTCGGTATATAAATAAAACTGAAGTCATCAAGTTTTTATTGTCTGAATAAGCTCCTTTATTTATCAAAATTAATGTATAAACATTCCTTGACATCATAAGAAACACCCAAAAAAAATATTAATTCTTCTTTCTACACATATTCCACAAGTCAGTTTAATCATAATCTAATATTATTTACCCCACTACTGCGAAAACAGCCTCACAATATTTCTATTAACCCAAAACTAATTAAATTAACCAAGGCAACATCACAAAAAAGCAACTCCGAAAAAAGACTAGTAAAATCCGTGTATTAAAACGGTACGAAGGCGTTTCCCAGATAAGATCCCCTACGTACTCCGAAGTTAATCATGAACCTCGGTGCCTATTTACATAATGTTTCCTTTATCCGCCAAGTTGTTCCCGGGATCGAAAAGTTTCACAAGACGCACCGCCAACGCTTTGTATGAAAATCTACGATACAAGTTAGCAGGACGAATTAAAATATTGTACCCCGTTAATGAGGTTAGATGTTTTGAAATTCTGAGGCTTTAGAACATTGCAGGAGTTTGTTGTGAAGCATGGGCTTTCTTTGTTTAGCTGGTTGTCTGTTTGTGGAAAATTGGCTTTTGAAACATAATTTGTGTATTTTTTTATCTTTAGTTATATATTTTTTGTCTCGTTAGTTTTTCATGAAAACGGGTCTTCTTTCCCACAAAATTCATAACCAACAATTTCTACGAAAACCATAAATTCGTCACACGTATTCCATCAAGCCAAAAGCTTATTTGAAACTCACAAATTCTGAGCAGATCAACGCCAATATTAACCCATTCAAAATCCGCAGATTGCATTCAACACTATCGACAGACGAATATTAGATACTGCGTACAGTGATGGACTGAAAATCCTGCCATCGAGTGCTCAGTCGAGATGCCAGCGATTGCGTGAATTTGAACCGCAAACACAAAGAGATGTTAGTCAGCCACCACACAATACTCACGTGTTTATCTCAGTTAACTTTTACTGTAGCGGAATTATGAGCGAAGTGAAAAATGTGGGTTACATGTTGTTTGTTGGTTTTAGAAACACGATATGTGAATGTAAACAGTTAGTAAATAACGGAGAATCAGATAATTGGGAGGGTAATGAGACTTTTAAAAGTTGTGATACTATACGTATTCTATGCTTAATCAAGTATTAGAACATGAGAGAGAGAGAGACACAGATGAAAAGCAAAAACCTATAACTAAGTTTAATATGAAATCAATCAAAGACAATGTCATAAGCACAAGGTCTAATTTAAATAAAATTTGATCAATTATCTTTTTACACAACCCTGAATTTTAAGCATAACATTCCAAAAACAAATTCATCTCAATTAATAAAAAACAAAACCGAAACGCATAAACTGTTCAATAAACGCTTACGTCAGCTAGCATATTCCCATTGAACATGACAAGCGACGCTATCTCTGAAGTACAAAAAAAGCTATGCAACTAAAATAAAATACGGACTGTCAATTCAACAATACCTAAAGCGAATATTTTCGAATAAAGCGCTATTTTTCAACACAAAATGTAATCCTGTTGCTTTGACCCACGTACCGAAGTTTCGATGTTTTAGAAAGCTCTTTTAGAATTTATTTATTTTGTTGTCGAAAATGTGTTCTTTGTGTTTATTATGTCAAATTTTAGGTAAGGTTTGTTTATGCTTTCAGAAATCATGGTAACATTTGTGTCTTATTATTCAAGTGTTTATTAGAAAAAATATAATTCGCCACAATGATGACACAAGCCTAAACCCTGAAAATAATGACTTACGGGACTGAGAAATGTTTTCTTTTACTACACAGTACACATTATTGTTCTTCGAACCACTATCATACAAGGCAAATAAATAATCAAAACACTGCTCAAGGCAACAATCCACAAAAGCAGGCAGAATTAAATAACGAGTCAACCATAGCGCACCAATATCTAAAATTATATGAACACCGATCCCTTAGCAATTTCTTCTAACCCGAAGCAGTGCCGTAAAGATAGTATGAGTTCACAAAATCGTTTAGTAAACAAGAGGTCTCCCATTGGGCACGATAGGAGGGAACACGTGAAATGAGTTGTCTCATAACACTGGGATACGAGTCGGTACGTGCGGAGGAGACGTGCCCTTTGCTGTCACTGAGTTAGATACTTATCTTACGATTATATGTAGACAAAAAAAATACAGCGATAAAAAGGACAGCTTCAAAAGTAAGAGTTCAAAATGGGAATGATTGACCAAAGTCATTTATGTAAAAGAAGTATATGAAGTTGTTATTATATTGGATGTGTGTGTTTCAAATGTAAATAAATCAGTTATAAGACCTCTGTCTAATTATCTTTTCAGTTTTATTGATTTATTTATTTATTTATTAGATTTACACGGCTTTACAAGCCAATTACATAAATCAAAGAACACAAGTTTATAAAACAAAGGAATAATTTTTTTTTCAATAAAAATAAAATAAAGGTAAAGTACAAGCTAAAACAACAGTAACAAAAAAAAAAATCACTAAAATAAAAAGAAAGTAATAATAAAGAACTACGTGTGTAAAAATTAACAATTTTCTTCACAAAATTTTAGGCATATGTCCATTACATTTATAAATTTATCGTCGAATACATCGCAGTCCGGGTTGGCTTCCACGAGTTTGTTGAGAGTATTCAACACCCGCGGTACGGGAGCCGCCGCGCGGGCTGCGGTCCAACACGGAGGCACGTCTAGCAGGATGATGCCTTCTACTGCGTAAATAATTATTCGGCGTGAACAGTCGAATCAGCTCATTATGGATGTCAGGTGCATCTGTCAAACCTTTGCAGATTTTGACCATCACTCCAACCTGGTCGCAGTCCCGCCTTACCGTCAGCATATGATACCCAAGACATCCTAAAAGAAACTTGGTAGGGTAGAGGTAGGGATAGTACCCAAAAGTTCTTCTGTAAAGAAACCGCAAAAATGCTTTTTGCACTTTTTCTAAAAGTAGTGCATACTTAGCTTCATGCGGATTCCATACAGAAGAACTAGCTTCTAGTTTGGTTCGCACTAGCGCGCTGTACAGGAGCTTTATAACATGATTATTGTTAAATTCACGAGCAACGCGGAGTACGAACCCTAGCCTTTTAAAGGATGTCATTCTAAAATAAAGGGGACGGTAGTTACCATATTTTTCACGCATTTTTACTACAGAAAGTGGAATATAAGTTGTATAACGTATTTATTTATTCAATTTAGATATCTCATAACACTTGAGTTCTAGTTGATTCATGTGGGTGGTGACGTTCTTGTGATGTCACAGCATTAGATACCGCTGTCAAAGTTTGTATGGCCTTATATTGAAATGAATCTAAATCTATTTTACAGCAGACAAAATAAGGGAAATATAACATTAATTTCAGCATGCTTTAATTATTATCTTAAAACCTGATACATTTAAAAACGTGAATTGATTTAAAAAAAAACATCCCACATCATCCAACCCTACACTTCCACATCTACACACACAAAAACAACCTCACAAACACACTCACAATTCTAATTATATCTGCACGCTTGGTTTGTTTGGCCCGAATGCGACCTCCGAACCGGGTAGTCGACCCTTCGCGGGACACTCTGCGCTTGACAGATATTAAATTCGCATCCCGATGCCAAACGGCCACAATATATGGGTTATATGTTTTTATGTATTGTGACAGTGTTCATTGCGAATACATTATGTTCGTTGATGTTAGATCATGAGTGACGTCACGATTGTTTTTGACGGGTTTTTGTTCTGTTGAATTTGTGGGATTGAAGTGGTGTTGTTGGTACGTATTGTTTGTTTATAGGGTTCCATACCCAAAGGGTAAAATGGGATCATACTACTAAGAATACTATACATTGGTCCATTCGTCTGTCTATCTGTCCGTTTATTACTACGTTGTATCTTAAGAACCGGAATAGGTAGACAGTTGAAACTTTCATAGTTGATGTCGCGATAACAACAAATACTGAAATCTAGAATAAACATACAACAAGCATGATGTTTTCTAGATAATAGTACATGACCCCTCATGTGGAAATCTGACTCGCACTTGACCGGTTATTCGTTATTTTATCCCACATTTAGTAGAAATAGTACAATGTGGGTTATGTTAATATTCTTTGGAAACGAAGAGTGGTTCTCATGTTGTTCTAACTTCTATGAGATTTGCTCAAACCTGTCCAAACGTAGGTATTATAGGAATTGTCTACGCTTTACATAATATACATAGTCACATATTTTTCATAAAAAAAATATTTCAATCTAAAACTTGATACTGACCTTCCAAATACAAACAAAAATCAATACGAAAGAGACAGAACCTAATCCTACTGTCCTTGAACAAACCGTCGAGATACAATATTTAACAATAAAACAGTATTGTTGGCGACAAGAATCAGAAATTATACGTTTCATCTGATACAATAAAATAGTGGCTACTGCCGGTTGGAGTTAAACGCTACCCTGACGTGAGGACGACACCAAATATAAGAGATTAGAGATTGTGACTTTATTTAGGAAAACAAATCAGACATTTTGAACCATTTTATATTGTTAAAATTATCTTTAAAAAAATGCTTGGTTAAATTTTAATAGTTGCGGATGTCTATACAAAAAAAATACTTAGGTATAACAGTGTAGATCAAAGTTTCAGTGACTGTAGTTTTATGACATTTGGGCTGAGTTGCTCGATTTAACTTTAACAGTAACCTTAACTAGCCGTAAAATGGTCACCCATTTATCAAATTGATAATTTAATAGCTATGTTACCAATGGGCGACCATTTCACGGCTGGTAATTTTAAAGACTCAAAGCGAAGAGGGTTAATTATACAAGTGGTCTCTGGAAGCACCAATGTCACCTCTATAGTGGTATCTCTCTTTTCCCTGATTTAGCCTATTGATAATTCCTCATGGTATATGCAGTGGTACAAAATTCATCGTTGATTTTTCTAAAGCAACAATAACAAATAAAACAATAGCACAAAATCGCCACAACTCGTACCTCGGTCCACTTAACTCGGTCTAAGTAATTCCCCCTCCCGTGGAGGGGCGATTACCCCTTTATGACTCCCCGGCGCGAGCCCTAATGCATGACACTATTACGCGCAGTGCCAACTAATGTCCACGTCTTTTTATAAACATATTATTGTAGTTACAATGTTTGTTGCATTCGATTGGGAAGAAAGATTGGAGTGTTTTGAGTGAAGGAATAGTCAGTTGGATATAGATTTTATATCAAAACGGCAATATATTGACTATCAACTTTTATTCTAAATAGACACTGAATTATCATCACTTTCTTGATACATTAGTAATAGAGTGAATATTTTAATATTAGAAGTTCCAAAGTGCAGACATTTTTCCTAAATAAAGATCACCGATATGAAATAAGAAGGTCAAGGTCGTTTTTCAAAACAATATTTTTAACAAGTAACTCCTCATTTTCAAAAACATGCACTTTAAAAATACAATATAAACGCCATTAAGTAAAAAACATCAAAGTTAAGAATCACGCTAATCTCACAAACACATACGCAATACATAACTAAATTAAACTTCCACGCACACAATCAAACACCGCGATAACCAATCCATACCAAGACAACAAAATGATATAAATTGTCCATCGTAAGCCAGTAGAACAGTTATCATAGCGAATATCCTCTGGAATCTGAGACGGCAGTCTTGGTTCAGCTCAGGTGTCATCCAACAATGAACCCAGGCCGAGTGGGTCGCCAGAATTTAAGGCATGCCAGAATTCCACGAGGGTTACAGATGTATGCAGTAATAGAAGTGCCTTGCAGCTTATTAAATATTTGGAAAAATGAGCCTCGTTTTTGAAGGCACTTTTGCTAAGATTATAATAATATTGGTTTAAAATAGACGCAAGAATTTTGTAAAGAAAATGAATAGGTTTTGGTGATATCATATCAATATAGATAAGATTGCCCATAGACCTAGACATGCCTCATACTTCTTGTGGAAATAATTGAGCTTTCTTTAAGTTTAAAATTCTGGATTCCGTCTAGTAGTTTTAACAATAGCCTATCACTATGGTACTTAGAGCACAACTAAGTACATTCAGATTCTTAAAAATCTAGTAAATAAATTATATTTTAAAACTAGCAAACAAACAAAACCTGAAAGACTAATGTTATTCTTGTGTCAACCTAACACAAAGTAAATCCAATGTACAATTTACTTTCAACACAACTTCAAACCGGCTCTTCTAGTACATTCTATCCTTAATCCACTTGGCAGAACAAATACTATCTGAGACGATGATAAGTGGATTGGACCTCGCTCATATTGTACCACAGTTTCAAATTTAAACAGTGTGACTGGAATCCAAAGTCTCCTTGTATTTACTTTAATTCACTGATATTTTTCTGTTACTTCTATATTTTTGTACCGACTCCACCGATTGGGCTTGTGAAGGGAATTTCAAAATGGAATTAGGGAAGCTCGGATTGAAATAAAATCTGATTGAGGAATAATTGATTCTAATAATGTTGAGCAGTTTAGTAATACTAAAGTATATGTTTCGGAATCCACAAAATGTTTAGTCCCTTAAAATTATCAATATGGAATTAAATACATGTATATTGAAAAAACCTTTCGCCAGCGGTCTCACCTACGTCCTGTAGGAATCACGAATGACGTATATCCCGTAGAAATCAAATCACGCATCTAAATGAAAATGAACTAACTCTAACTGGTTTTCCTTTCTAAATCGGACTAGAAGTTGCTGAGATTTGCTCATTCAAGCAACCAAACAATAAACTCTTCAGCTCTACAGTATTAGTATAAATATCTGATTTGTAATTCAAACAACGAAATCATCCACGAATGATCAAAACATCTAAACAACAAGATTTCCATCAAATTCCTCTTGGCTTCACATCTAATCTCAGAAACTAAACTTGATGCGTTCATATGGAAAATCCGAATTAACTCCTCAAGAGCAACACGCTATAGCCAAACTTTTAATAGTGTAGTCAAACTTAATAATAAACAAACAAACAAAGCAGTTTGTTCACATTAGTATTCACAGAACGTTGTTCATTTTGTAAGTGTATTCGGATATGCCTGCTTTTTTCGGTTTGAAACTTTTAATGTAGAATTTTGGTTTTTGAGTTATTTTGGAATGGTTGGTTGATACCTTTTTGTACTTTAATGGGTACTGTTATTGAATGTTATATGAAAACCTATGGAAAATGTGACTCCAATTTTTTTAACAGTACTGTTTCTTATTCTTTGTTATTTTTACATTTTATTTTTAAACTTCTCAATACAAATGCCTTGATCAAAATATATTATTGATCGCACTGCATCGATTAATTTTGATTACTTCCAGACATGGTAGAATTAAATTCTCAAAAAGAGCACATAACCTACATAACAAAGTCCAACCTTACATACGAAATATTATTTCCCAGACAATGTGGGCAACACAAAGGCCCTCCATAAATACCTTAAACAAAATAACGAGGAAAGGAAAAAAAGGTTATATTCACACATCACTGCATCCCATTGTTACCGGAGCTCCACTCCCAATAAGACCCTAGCAGTTGAATCGCTCTTGAGTCCCTTGCCATGGAGGGTAGAGGTGGGTAAGGGGAAACCTCTTCGTGTGTAAGGGTATATTGGAATGCTTCAAATTGGCTGCAAGAGGTAAAAATAAGGTAAGAGCTTAAAAATAAATAGTACTTAAAATTGATGGAGTGTATTAACTACACTAGTCTCCAGCAAAATTATTGTATTCACTAACAGCTATGTTGGTAGGCGCAATTAAAGTAGTACTTTGACTAACAAGTTACTGATATTCTCTTAAAAATAAGTACTTTTGTTGCAATATTTTATATTAACTTCCACCATACCGTCAAGTTTTAACGTTATACATTGTAATAAAGCACAAAATATTCCAACAGTAAAGCAGTAATTCCCAATTTTTTTCTCACATAAGACGCGTGTTGCTTCCCTCTACCCTCCATGCCACGTCTAAGAGCCATCGACGTCCCTAATTGTGGCGCGGCCGAGAATACCTGAGCCACTCCACGTCGATAAGTGACGGGGTGACTCTGACGTCATTAATAGCTGACAATTAGCCACCGTTTACGTGGGGCAATTAATATTTTTATGGTGTTGGATTGGAAATTGAAGTTTTGGTGTTATGGTGAAAGATAAAGGACATTTACATTATAAGTTATGAAGAATAAAATAGGTGGTAATTTTGGTTTAACAACTTAAACACTCAATACTTACATTTGTATTATTTTAATTAATAGACAGAAATTTTATAAATCTGGGTAAAAGAAAACGATGTTTGTCTTAGAAATGTTTCATAAAATTTCAATGAAGATTGTAAATATATTTGATGAATTCCCGCAAAAGTTCTTGCCCCAAAAATGTGACCATACGTAATGCTCACCAGGTAAAGGTACCCAAAAAAAATCACCCCTAATTACGGCGTTCGTTCACAAATCCCAAGCCACCTTTATAGGTAACTAACAATACCAACGTTGCACATATACGTTTGTACGTAACTTCGCAGTAATTATTGGCGAACAATTAACGAGTGATTGCATCTTTAATTAAGTTTTAACAAGGATTTGCGTTGAACGCTGATTATGAGTGAGCGGTATATTTTTTTCACCATTAAATTTGAGTGGCCATTAACCAGTCATGCTTTCATTAAATATTGCATTGTTTACCTTTTGTTTCATACTATTTAAATACGCTTTTGAATATTTTATTTTCATCTTAAAACAAAGTAATATTATTTTTTGTTTTTGACTTGGTTAATTAAATGTATGAATGTAGATGAAAATTATTATGAATTGCGAGTCTTTTATTGAAAAAAATAATAACAGCCGCTTACAAACTATGTACATAGGTAAAATAAAATACATTTTATATTTTCATCCCACACAAAAATTTTAGGTATGTTACCATCACGATAAATTCTGGAATGTGTTCGATAAAAGAGATCAGTCAAACCTACATAGTAATATTATATTTCTGGACGAACAATTCCACATTTCTCCCAAATCCATCATACAGATCTATCGATACGAAAGTTGGAATAGGCGTACTTACACTGCAATAACATTTACGATTGTAATAGACTTTTGTTTCCGTACAAGCCTCGCCTTAAAGTGTTGTAAAAAAACTAAAAGTACTTTCAAGTTTGGAGTTTTTTAGCGACAAAGTTTCTATTGTATTTCGAAGGTTTTGAGTGTTGTCTCATTTATTTTTAGGCTGTTTAGTTGGTCTTATTGATATTGGAGGACTTCGATGTTTGCCATTTATGTAACGTTGTCAAAAAAATAAGTCTGCAATGTGTGACATTAAAAAATATTGTGCCAGATAGTTTTGTCCCCTATTACGATATCCCATATGTGTAAAAACTGCTGTTTTCCATTAATTAACAAGAAAATTAAATCATTGCAGTCTAATTACTCAGCTAACTTCTCACTTAAGCTAAATAGAAATCTTCAACGAGAAACATATTTATTTTTATTTTTATTTAACCATTTATGTACACAGTAATACATGAAAGAAGAAGTAGTAAGTATAAAATTGTACAAAGGTACTGCTTATTTCTAATGAAATCTCTTCCAGCAGACCCGTAGTAGGAGAGTTAGAGTACAGAGATGTAGACAGACTGTGTAGGAGAATAGAAAATAGAAGAAGAGTCAGAAATACATAAAACATATATTATAAATACTTATATAAATACTATAGCAAATAAATATATAATAATTATATACATACATAAAGTAATAGATATATACATACAATAATAAACTTATTAAGAACTCTTCGTAGCTAATAAAACGAAAATTTAATATGGAATGAAATAATTTCACGAATGAAATGTCGTGTCCCATTTAATCAAGTTCCTGATACTTGATATAAAGGAGTAACATCTGTGTCACACGTAAAAGGATATTCATTTACGAAGTGTATCTGCGAAGAATATACGAGTAACTTTTTATTCAGGAGTATTTCTATATAACTGGAATACTAAAGATGTAGAAATAATAATGTACATGTACAATCAACCACTCAAGAATACGAATTAATTATAAGTATTTTTTTCGAGCAAATTTTTTATGATAAAATAATGTAAATACTACATAATTCTTCAGTTATTTGACTCCTATTCTCAAATCTTTTTTTATGATTGATGAAATAGATTTGTTTTTTACACCTTAAAAATGGTTTCTTTATCACTCTAAAAATAAAGCAAAATTATACGGAAAAATCTTACAATTCCCACTAGACCGACTTTCTGGATACTGCCTACTTTTGAATACAAGGATAGTATAAGCTCTAAATCCCAAAAGTGGGGATATGATAACATGGTTTTGTTATAAAAGAAAATTGAAATTGTAATGTTTATTTACTCGGTTACGGAAAAAAATAAGTTGGAATGGTATAATGGTAATGGCATATTTTTACTGACATGACTGAAGTAATTAATACTAAATTAAATACCAAAAGATTGAAATGTAGGTTGAAATTATAGAATGGTTATTTTTAAGTTATCAAGTAGGGACATGGTATTAAAGAGACTAATTTAAATAAAAATGTCATTATAAATAAGCACGCATTTGAGACAAACTTAACCAATGAGCATAGTACCCAAAGTTCCATCGACTTTTGCCACTGACTGTACATCGTTCAACCCTACCGTGCCTTAAAGCGATTGTCTATTACACAATCGCGTCGCTCAAGCGTGCTTCGTTCCAAACCTACACCTATTCTATTGCTAGACCTATACCTATACATGTAGGTATGTATTGTATAGGTTCGTCTCAGACTTTCAAGGTCACTTCACAAACTAAACTTAGTTTTCTTTAGAAATTCAGCGAATTTAGGCATCGATAAAGTCTGCATAGACTTTGTTAGTGGAATCTATTGTATAATTAATATGGAAATAGACTTTTGAAGGACACTTTTCTTGTTAGGTATTACTTCTGAGAGGTTCAAAAGTTAAACTAATAATTTTATTCAAAAAGATATCTTCTAGAATCTTGTTATAGGATCCACTGGCACGTATCATGGACTCCATCCAATCCAGCCTAAAGAAAGATAGGATCTTTGTATAAAAATGCACAAACATTGCCTAACAGAACAAAAACAAAATTAGATTTAAATTGGTTCATTTCTAAAGTAAGAGACATAGATAGACGTAAATATTTATAAATCCTGTTTTTTTTTTCCTATTTTGGCATTCACATCTCGTGTGTGTGAGACGTACCTATTTGGCCAATAACAACGTTGCTTGAGAGTAACACGTAGGACGATTGTTCGGTATATAATTGGGGTCAAGTGTGACACGGATTTTGTCCAGGGAACCTAAAACAAATAACATTAAATGACGACACAAACATCAATAAATGTCAGTAACAATATTTTATAAATCCTCTTGTTTTGAAAGTTAAGTATCGACAATAACATCCTTGTATCTNGTCAAAAAAATAAGTCTGCAATGTGTGACATTAAAAAATATTGTGCCAGATAGTTTTGTCCCCTATTACGATATCCCATATGTGTAAAAACTGCTGTTTTCCATTAATTAACAAGAAAATTAAATCATTGCAGTCTAATTACTCAGCTAACTTCTCACTTAAGCTAAATAGAAATCTTCAACGAGAAACATATTTATTTTTATTTTTATTTAACCATTTATGTACACAGTAATACATGAAAGAAGAAGTAGTAAGTATAAAATTGTACAAAGGTACTGCTTATTTCTAATGAAATCTCTTCCAGCAGACCCGTAGTAGGAGAGTTAGAGTACAGAGATGTAGACAGACTGTGTAGGAGAATAGAAAATAGAAGAAGAGTCAGAAATACATAAAACATATATTATAAATACTTATATAAATACTATAGCAAATAAATATATAATAATTATATACATACATAAAGTAATAGATATATACATACAATAATAAACTTATTAAGAACTCTTCGTAGCTAATAAAACGAAAATTTAATATGGAATGAAATAATTTCACGAATGAAATGTCGTGTCCCATTTAATCAAGTTCCTGATACTTGATATAAAGGAGTAACATCTGTGTCACACGTAAAAGGATATTCATTTACGAAGTGTATCTGCGAAGAATATACGAGTAACTTTTTATTCAGGAGTATTTCTATATAACTGGAATACTAAAGATGTAGAAATAATAATGTACATGTACAATCAACCACTCAAGAATACGAATTAATTATAAGTATTTTTTTCGAGCAAATTTTTTATGATAAAATAATGTAAATACTACATAATTCTTCAGTTATTTGACTCCTATTCTCAAATCTTTTTTTATGATTGATGAAATAGATTTGTTTTTTACACCTTAAAAATGGTTTCTTTATCACTCTAAAAATAAAGCAAAATTATACGGAAAAATCTTACAATTCCCACTAGACCGACTTTCTGGATACTGCCTACTTTTGAATACAAGGATAGTATAAGCTCTAAATCCCAAAAGTGGGGATATGATAACATGGTTTTGTTATAAAAGAAAATTGAAATTGTAATGTTTATTTACTCGGTTACGGAAAAAAATAAGTTGGAATGGTATAATGGTAATGGCATATTTTTACTGACATGACTGAAGTAATTAATACTAAATTAAATACCAAAAGATTGAAATGTAGGTTGAAATTATAGAATGGTTATTTTTAAGTTATCAAGTAGGGACATGGTATTAAAGAGACTAATTTAAATAAAAATGTCATTATAAATAAGCACGCATTTGAGACAAACTTAACCAATGAGCATAGTACCCAAAGTTCCATCGACTTTTGCCACTGACTGTACATCGTTCAACCCTACCGTGCCTTAAAGCGATTGTCTATTACACAATCGCGTCGCTCAAGCGTGCTTCGTTCCAAACCTACACCTATTCTATTGCTAGACCTATACCTATACATGTAGGTATGTATTGTATAGGTTCGTCTCAGACTTTCAAGGTCACTTCACAAACTAAACTTAGTTTTCTTTAGAAATTCAGCGAATTTAGGCATCGATAAAGTCTGCATAGACTTTGTTAGTGGAATCTATTGTATAATTAATATGGAAATAGACTTTTGAAGGACACTTTTCTTGTTAGGTATTACTTCTGAGAGGTTCAAAAGTTAAACTAATAATTTTATTCAAAAAGATATCTTCTAGAATCTTGTTATAGGATCCACTGGCACGTATCATGGACTCCATCCAATCCAGCCTAAAGAAAGATAGGATCTTTGTATAAAAATGCACAAACATTGCCTAACAGAACAAAAACAAAATTAGATTTAAATTGGTTCATTTCTAAAGTAAGAGACATAGATAGACGTAAATATTTATAAATCCTGTTTTTTTTTTCCTATTTTGGCATTCACATCTCGTGTGTGTGAGACGTACCTATTTGGCCAATAACAACGTTGCTTGAGAGTAACACGTAGGACGATTGTTCGGTATATAATTGGGGTCAAGTGTGACACGGATTTTGTCCAGGGAACCTAAAACAAATAACATTAAATGACGACACAAACATCAATAAATGTCAGTAACAATATTTTATAAATCCTCTTGTTTTGAAAGTTAAGTATCGACAATAACATCCTTGTATCTTCATCATCTTCCTGCCCTGTTCCCAATTTTATTTGGGGTCGGCGCAATATGTTTTCTGCTTCCATTTCTGTCTGTCACTCATCGTACTGAAATTCACTCCCTTCTTACTCATGTCATCTTTCAGGCAAACCATCCATCTCTTTTTTGGTCTTCCTCTCATAATAGCCTAGTAATTTACCACTACATTAAGCTTATTTCTCACTGCAAAAGTAGGTACATATACATTCAAGGTCACCCCACTCCGTCCACTACCCCCACCCCAAAAATCTGTAGTTTCCTTCAAGCTTGCATGGCCATTTGTTTGCACTCCAGTGTTTGTAATTACTGAAGCAATTACGTCTTTTGTAACGGCGGTGAACACAGGACTTTAATTATTGAATGACGCTGTTGAATGGCCCCAGTTTGTCGGACATGGCGCTCAAATTACTTGTGTTTTGGTAAGAAAATTTTGGAAAATTTGTTAAAAGTTTCGGTGCGATTTTTATTATAAGTGGTTTATTAATTATATCTGTTGATCTACACTATCTTGGTTTATTCGTTTTTTTATTTTTTTCGTAAAATGTTCATGTATATTGTAGTAAGTATGTACATTTTCAAAGTGCTATCTTTTTCAGCTATGATTCAGGTAACATAAAAAAATGATGATTGCTTTTTAACATTGCAATTAAGCTGCTTCTACATATGAAATACTCTACCAATACTTCAGTTAGTGAACCATTCGAAAACCGATTCATAAATCCAATAATAATTAAATGAAAATACAACGCAAGGATTAACGTTTAATAACACACAAACGTTTTATCGCAGTACAAATAAAACGTATCCAAACGGGCCCATTCACCTTTATGCCGCAATAGTATCAAATTGATTGTATTGACTCCAGTTTGATGGAAATGAAAGGAAAACAATGCGTTGGACCATCATCCCGTATTGTTATAGTCAAATGAGAGTAACTGATACATCTATATGTGCATACTTATGTCGGTATGTTGGTGCAGTCGGCGGATTGCCATAGTTTAGTTATGACTCGCTAATGAAGTTGCGATCTGTCATTACAGTGTGTTCCAAATGCGAAATTCAGTAGCAATACCGAATCGTTGATGATGCTTGGAATTGCATCATTTTCATTAGACTACAACGTGTATGACTAACAATATATGGATTTGGTTTCGGTTCTTTGAACGAGATCGAAATCACCACAGTTCCAGTAAGATTGAGGATCATAGAGTACTCAAAAGTATAGGATGACATTTTCAAAGACATTTACCAAATCATAAAAATTATGATAGTGATTACGACGTCATATTCAACAGTAATGTTAGCGATAAAACACCAAACTCCGAACAAACAGTTTTCATTCAATTCCCCGAAAATATAAACGGCTATCAATCAACGACCCCCGTCTGATATAACGCTCCAACTTGTACCCTAAATAATGGGCTGATCTCACCATGTAACTGAAGACTGATTCCACGATAAACACAGATCCCATAACGTGTATTCCAATAAATCTTGATACGAACGTTCGACGACAGCCAATAAATACGGAACGCGAATTGCCCTCAGTTGGAAAATAAATAAGACACGCTGTGTCTGCGGTTACCGATCCGATGTGGAGTTATTTTAATGACTGCCCGTTAAGGAGTTCAGGGAAACTTGGCTTAATTTTTTCCTACTGGCCTGAATTCGAAAATAAAATGTAGATTTTTTACCATCATGATCGCTACGTTTGTCGTCCCATGGATGCTCATGTCGACATGAATTTCGGAAATTCCAATTTACCTACCTTAACGATATTTCCGAGAACGTCCCTTTGAAAATCCATTTAGCAAAACTATGCTAAGGTATTCTACTTCAATTTCACTAAATACGGTCTTTCATGGGCCAGTTGAAACTAAACTAATAATTCCTGTACCCGAAAATTTACATCCACCTAAAACGGCAAGGTACGCATACTGAAAATCCTCAAATCAAAATTGTTGCCGTACCTCCACATAAATCTCTTCCATTCACAATCGAGAACATTCCGTTAGCCTTCCAAAAATCCTACTAATTTGCAATAACAACCGCAGAAAAACATTTATCTCCATCCATCTCGTAACTTTTTGCGTACCATTGGGGCTGAAGAAAATTTTCAATTATCGCACAGCCCACCCCAGGTCGGGAAGTCACACAGGATTTTATTCCCATCTGAATTAAAGCACAAATGGAATCCCATTTTATAATTTTCTCCGATTTGCAGATAGTCCTTTTCGCTTTTATTGCTTCTGTGACTTATGTCTGAGTTTGACGTCGAATTAGATCAGATTCTCAGTTGTTTATTATCACGTTTGAATAAAGAATGAACTTTGAATAAGGAATTGAAATGTAAGGATAGAAAACTTACGCAAAATCATTTTGATATCTCGTTATTATTTTTAAGTTTAAGTTTTATCCACTAAGAGATCCGCATCAAAGCAATCTCTTACATTTCCACTTTAGTCTCTCCAGAAAAAGTTTCTTGGAGAATTATTCCCAAAATTTATGTTTCGGCCATTTTAACTCCTTGCTTAAAATCTTCATTTGGAGCGGCTGCTGCAAGGCGCTATCTCAGTTCGATCAAACCTTCTGCCATTGTAAATAGAACCTTCTTTTATGTAAAAAAATTCGTTATTACCGTCTGTGTAAATATTTTGAGACTCGTTCCGTGATGAACCTTTGTAATTTTAGGCTCTCTCTTTGTTTATACTTTATGAATTGGCTTGCGACTGTTTTATGTCGCATAATATTTTTTGAGACAATTTCTTAAGTTCTGTATCTTATATTTATTATTTTTTCATAAAGTAATATAAATTAAGTTATTTATCATTTTCACATTTAAGTTTTTCAATAGCAAAAATAATTTACTTCGTTCTGGTGCCAACTTTACCCAGATTCGTACATCGAAAAACTAACAAAACCCCCTAACAGCACTTAATATTTCAAAACTTTCCCCGATCACATAAATACATTTAAAATCATTCGACAGTTTTGATCTATTAGCTGGAACTGCAGAACGTTTGTCATAACAGAACGGGGTTCATAGTAAGCTGTAGTTAATGGTTGAACTTTTGTGTATCTACGATGTTCAAATTTGCCGATTTTCGCTTCGGATAACCTCTATTATTTATAGCTTCATCTTGGGAGTGCTAATATTTAATGTGTCTTGGATGCAATATTCGTTTTCCGTTTTAAAGTTTTTGAACGACTCCTATTTTATGGACTGTGAATGTAAAGAAAGCGTTTTAAAGCGCAGTTTTAGAAGAATTATAACTGTTAGTTTGGAAGACGAAGTGTTTTTGCGATTTCAAAGTAACTACCAAGTTTTTATTTTTGGGCTCATGTAATTTTCCATAGGGTACGACATAAGTTGTAGCAATAAACTCTATTTTATAGACACAAGTCACCTGTTAACAATGTTATTAAATTACGAAACAAAATCTCCAAAAAAAACCGTGCAATAAACACACTTCACTACCAAAAACAAATTACTTTTTTTCATATCCTCAGCGATATTCACTCGTAATCTTTCGCGAACTATTTCTTTTTTCAAATTATTTCCGTAATCGACTGTCACCGAAAGAGTGACCCAAGGCGTGGGTTGCCAGTAACGACCTCTCATGTTACCCCGAAGCCTTCAATTGACTTGGAATAATATACAGAACTTCATATTGAAAGAACTCTTTTCTGGGAACGACTTTGACGTTTAATCTAGGTATGTGATCGAAAAAGTGGGTAATTTATGTATGCCGCAGGGCACTGCAAGATGGCTGACTGCTGCAAAGTTAAGTAAAGGTTACAATGTGATTGTCGTGTAGAAATCGACATCGGGTTTGGGTAAAATAATATGCTACTTTTCTCGAAGCCATATTAGGTTTCTTACAACTCCTTATCATTCTGTTTTCTTTTTAAGACATCTTAACATGACGTCTATATATTTCTATCTATCGTCATGTGTCATGTGTGTTGATAAACCTTGCCTATATCGGAAAAGGCTAGGCAAATGGTGATGATTGTTAAAAAATATTAGCGCTTCAGCTTGGTTCATAGTCTTTACTTTCAAATTAACAGAACCATAAACAAAAAGTCATCAAGTAAAAATTTTAACAAAAATAAATTTTAATATAATTCATTGTCGAGCTTCGCAAATAGCTTCCAACTCATAAGGTAGTTGGCACGGATGTATAACCTACGATTTATATGAAGGTGACAGGTGCCACTGATTATGGCAATTCTCGGAACTGATTGTTAACGTGTGGATTTACCGACGATATTTTCCTCTTTGATAAAATGTAGCTGTGGGTTATTATTGGAGGCTTATTATTGTGTGGTAATGATCTTGATATCATTCGTTACGATCTATGGGTCCGGATTATTAACCCAGTTGATGAAATGTCTACGCTTTTTTCGTCTACAATATATATTAATGAGTGTTAGTCAACTTGAGTGGGTATTCTACGTAACCAGGCTATGCCGCAAAGTCACACATTAGAGCAATCTTTAATGATTAGTTTTTGTTTAGTCAAAGCCCATAGAATATATGAGGAAACGTTATACGTCAGGATTTTTTTAACTGCGCCCAAAAAATCTTCATTTCTTGAGCTATGTTAAACTCACTTGTACTCCAAGTGTATACAAACATCAACTCAAACGATACACTCCAAGCCATTGCAATTAAATAATGACTCCGCTCCATAAATCCCATCAAACATTTTTCCATCGTCACCACAGACCAATAAATACTCAGTTGGAACGTGTCATAAAATGTGCACTGCTATATGAATGGAGTCAATTTGTGGTGGTTGCACACCAACCACAATCATTACCGCTGCTCTTCAGTCGCCGTCATCACGTTTAAAATTGATGGTTCCGTATGTATACAGTGAAGTGCAAATAATTTGAGGCAGTCATCAAAATTATAATTTTCGATTAACCCTAGAGTGGGCGCGTCTTTTCGCGAAACGTCAGTGGGCGCGTGGGGAGCGTTTTGCCGCCCCTATTCTTTGACTATTTTAACTAGTAATACAGCAATTTAATCAGTTTTTTTTCTTAAGATTTAAATAATACACTAATAAGTAATAGTAAATCAACATATTTATTAAACTCCGTTTTAAAAACTTTGGTTTACAAAAAAAAATAAGAAACTTAATATTTTAACTGTAATTTTTTCCCTTGTCTCACATAATACTCTATAACTCTTAAAAAAAGTAGAAAACATAACTAAATTATATATATTCTAAATTCGCAGGATATGCTTTTTCTAAAAAGTCTTCACAAAAGTATGTGCAATGTTCGTTGCACAGTAACTTTGGGCATCTCGAACAACCTTTTTTCGTGCGCCTGTTTTTCTTTACGTAGACTGTATTTGCCCTCTTTTTTTTCAAGAAAATGTTTGGTCTGCTGGTGTTTGGCCGAATGTTAATATTTCGGAAAGCTCAA
>NWSH02000008.1:13427101-13472769 GCA_002382865.2 Heliothis virescens | reverse complement strand
TCTCGAACAACCTTTTTTCGTGCGCCTGTTTTTCTTTACGTAGACTGTATTTGCCCTCTTTTTTTTCAAGAAAATGTTTGGTCTGCTGGTGTTTGGCCGAATGTTAATATTTCGGAAAGCTCAACAATAGGGGGGAAAGTTAATTTTTTTTAGAAGCGTCGCTGTCTGCTGATTGTTCGATCGATCACAATCTAACATGTTTTTATCAACAATCCTGTAGCCAAAATTCAATTTGGTCTTCCATTTTGTCCATTGTTATTTCATATTATCATTTGATACTCTTAAATCCTAAAACAAACATGTTTTTTTAGTTTCAAACTATAAATGAACCATAATATATAGTCTACATTACAAATATGTAAAAAATACATACACAATAGTGTTTTAATATTTAGTATTACTTACGTGAGTGGGCGCGCGGTGAGCAATTTGCCGCTCGGCGATACCTGTTGGTGAAAACCTTCTCCTCAAGTGGTCCACCGCACCCTGACGGCGTCCAGCTTTTAGGCACGCGTTGCCAACGAAATTGGGGGCAGCTACTAAAAATCACAAGCCTAACGGGCAGTTGCTTTAAAAAATATTAACGTTTTTGTAGCGCGGGCGGCAAAATGCTCATAGCGCGCCCACTCTAGGGTTAATGATGAAAGTAAAAAAAAATATCTAGAACAAATTAATTTCTTACAAAACCAAATGGAGTTACTTAATTCCTATTTTGACTACGCATTCTGTACTTGTCATTAATGGAACTAAGATGAGATCGGTAGTCATAAATTAAACGTCATTTGTGTGATGGAGACACCTACATACTATAATAGGTACTCGGATACATAACTTCTTTCAGACATTCAGAGTCAGTTACATAAAATTTGTGTGTTTAAATTTCCGAAATGACTTTATACTCCATGTTTATAATCACAGTAATTAAACTAAGACAACAAAATTAATGTTCACTTGCCCAAATTATTAGTACTGAAGTTTACAATATGGATTTTTGGTTCGATTCCCCAGTAATTACTTGGCCGGTTTGAAAAACTACTTAGTGAGCGCAAGAGCAAACTTTGTGCCGCATCTGGCGAGACTGAAAACAGACTCCGCTGTACAAAAGAAAAGTCTGCCCTGAGTGACTAAAAGGGATCAAATTTTAAGTAAAGTGGTCATTTTCGTGTCTGGAATTAAGTGCATACATAAATATTGATAGACAGATACATTTATACGTTTTAGTGTACATTTTGATGTCGATATTGAATTAATAATTTCAGTAATATTAAATGTCACGCATAGAATATACCAACTACAAAAAAGTCTTTAGCAATCTTTACATAATATTGTGTGCAAAAGCAGTATAAAATACATTCAAAATATTATTTGACAGGTTTTCTATTTTTCCCACATTCACGAAGCAACGCTTCAACACAATTTTTCTAATAAAAAACAACTACTTCCCAACAAAAGAAAAAAACTAACGTAACAAAATATCCAAAAAAAGATGGCCACGATGGTAAAATTTAAAAATTTCATGTCGAACCAGTTTAGGCATTTTTGTAATAAATTGAAAGGGCTTTGATTGATGACTTGCGCGGACGGCGTGTTTACTGTATACAAAATAAAGTCAATAAATGATATGTACATTAGGGTGGAGTGAATTTTATTTTTTCTAAAATATTGAAGTTCCTGTATTATAAATCGATTACCTATAGTTCAAGAAGTATCAGTGTAAAATTTCAGTTGAATCAAGAAATGTTTTGAGGTGGCGCATTAAGGTTGAAGTTATGAAAAAAGGATCTTGAAAAAAATTTTTATTTTAGAAAAATTTTAAACATAAATTTGCTAAATATTTTACTTAAATATTGCTGAAATAGTAAATTAACTAAAAACTATGAAAATATGATATTTCACAGTCAATATTTAATCAACTTTAAAGACATAAAATCAACTTATCTCTCATCATCTATTAATCAATATTAATGAAACTTAAACAAAAAACAATCAATTTACTTGCTATTGTTATACTTTAATAAAGATAAAAACAAACTAAAAATTACAAATTTAACACATTTTTTTTTTATTCCGAGGAACAAAATTCGTAACTTCTATCGCAGTGCGCCACCTGAAAACATTGACGTAGACCACTAATTTTTTGCATGAGTAAAGCTTTCCTATAGGATCAACGATTTATAGTACAGGAGCTTTAAATTTTTGACTTTATTTTTTTTCGCTCCACCCTAATATACATTGCACATTGTGTGATTGACATTTACATATTGGCCGAAGATATTTTCGTATACGTTTACCGTGGTTTCTGAGATAGTGGTGATTTATTGGTATCCGAGGCTTTCAAGCGAAGGAGAAGGAAACTGATTTTCTTTGTACCGCAATAAATATGCTACATATTTAGTTTTATATATGGAAATTGTTGCTAATATGATTTGGGGTTGGATTTGCTTTGTAATGGTTGTCTTATTTAAGATTTTAAATGGCTTTGAAAAGTTGACCTTGAAAGTGATTTTAGGCCAATTTTGAATAAATGACTGTTTACCTATTTATCTTTTACTAGCCGTTTTCCCGCGGTTTCACTCGCATCCCGTGGGAATTACTGCCCGTACCCGGATAAAATATAGCCTATGTCACTCGTGGATAATGTAGCTTTCGAATGGTGAAAGAATTTTTAAAATCGGTCCAGTAGTTTTTGAGCCTATTCATTACAACCAAACAAACAAACAAACAAAGTTTTCCTCTTTATAATATTAGTAATGATATAATATTATAATATTAGTAATGAGGAAAAGTATATTATAAAATTAGATTGTCCGTCTGAGTATGAGGAGTGTTCATTTGGCATGTTTTAGCATATTCCATAAGTTGAAAACTGAGGAAGAATTCAAAATATTGTTTCTGAATAAATGTGTTCTGTATTCTATTAAAACACGTGTTTATTTTACCTAGAAACAATGTTTCTATTATAAACAGTAGCGTAGCATAAGCCAGCGCTATATCAAGTCACTTTTTAACTAAAAGATAATATCCTAGAAAGATTTAGCTATTAAGTTTCAACTATATTTTAATGAGGACTTAAAAAACTAATTTATTCTTTATTGTATTCTCGTAACGCTGTCTGAGCTTACGTGACGTCAAACTGTTTATAAACTAGACGTTTGGTAGATTAGCTGACGTCGAAGCTATTGTGAAGGTTTTAGTAACTGTAATAAATTGTAATTTTAAGTTTTTTGTGTTAATGATGTAATTTTTGTCAAGGTTCGACTGTTTTGTTTACTAAACGGGATGGTAAAAAAATATATATTTGGCTAATAATCTTAGCTGATTTTTAAATATTCCGATAAAGTTATAGAAATAAATTATTATAATACATGAAAGGTTTTAACAGCCGTTTAACTGTAATTGTCGAATTTTACGAATCGAGCAATAACTTTCTACTATTGTAATAAGGTTGAAAATCTATCGCAGTAAAATTGCAAGATTCTGGTAACTTGATGTGTAGCCGTCGTCTGCATATGTACGTGGAGAACTACTTAGATAGACATTTAGTTTCTGAAAATTATGAATCACTTTATAAACCACACGTACACATATCAATATCACTATCGTGTAACACTATAAATACACGATTACGAACATCACAAGTTATTTTATCAAGACCTTAATATATTTAGGTAGGTTTACGATACACTATCATACCTGATAAGGGGGATTTGTATAGGCTCAATATCGGCTCTGACATCAGACCGCTCGGCTCTGAAAAGCAATTGTTTATCACTTTTAACATTGAAAACGTTATTTTTACTGAAATACCGACTACGGTGAAATGTTTTCTGACGAATTTTGTGTTTAGTTTCCATCAATCGTTCATATTTCTTTTAGACCAAATAAAAATAACAAAATAATTTTTGGCATACAAAGCAAAGGTTTACTCCTAAGAACACAAACTGAAACAATTAAATAAATGTGGTTGATAAGAGAGTTCTAGAAACCAAAATAATTATCATCAAACCACAGCATTAGAATCTTATTTCTAGTTGAACAACAAAAGGCTGTATTACAAACTTAGGAGTCTAGCTTTGTCCTCGAAGTAAACTTAAAGGCAGTTTAGCCCTACAGATGTAGCGGATTAAACGAGCGTAGAGGCGCGTGGTCTACGTCGTAGCAGCTACGGCGTAGTCAGGTTAGTATACGTCTACGAATCTACGTGCCTCAATGTCGTAGCACTGTGTTTAATACATTTATCTGGAATAGCTGTTTCGTGGTACCGTCTTGGTTGTTTTTAGCAACAATTTTCAACACAGTTACCAAAATTCCTCAAATATTTAAGGATTTTTTTTTCAAGGTCATCTATCAGTACTTTTTCAGAGTTGACTAGTGTTTTTCGTTACTGTAAATTATGCTCTTTTAACAATAAAAAAAAATAAAACCAAGTATTTTTATCAAAAAATTCAAAATCTCTGCTGCACAGTGGACACGTTCCACTACTGTTAAACAAAAAAAGATTTCAACATCAAAATATTTACCAAACACAATCCTGAAATTACAGGCATTCTTTCACCGTAGTCGGTTAAATACACAATATCGGCCTTTCGCGATGAATTTTTTACACGTTAGCCACTTATTCCGTTATCGTTGGACAAAATGTTCGATGCTTATCTCACGAGAGGTTTTGTATGAATATGAACATGATATTATCATATCAGTATTTATAACCTCGTACCTATAAAAACGCTGTTTCATACACGAGTAGGTTTTTGTGTTTTTTTTTCGAAGATAAAAGCTGCAACATGGTCGATAACGAATTTAAAACATAACCGCATAAACTTTTTAGCAGGTTCAAAATTTGTAAATTAATGGCGTCGCATATTAGTTTTTTTAGACTATACTATTTATCACTATTTCGAATTTAAACAAACCTCATTCAGTCCTGAACGAGATTTTTTATAAAAACAACGACACACAACTTCAAAGACACTTTATTTCGATCACTCCAATAACTATCTTCAATAACTTCATCCATACATTTTTGACAAATCCTCATCTATTATTCCCATTAAAAAGGCTACCTGCGAGATTGAACTTTATTCGGTAATCTATTTGACCCTCTAAACAAGTTTTCGTAAAGACGGGTCCCAGCTAAATCGCTTTGTCGATCCAAATACGGTAGATTTCTTCGATTCTATCAAGGTCCCCAGAGTCCTTTTTTAGAGGAAATTCTTCGTATAAGGAATAATGTATTATAGTCCACGTATACATATTATATTCATGTATACATATTTGTATTAATTTGCTGCATTTGTTTTTTTTGGTTGATATATTTTACTGCGTCGAAAACATATTTTGGTATGAGTCTACAGTTTAATATCAAATCAAATCATTAATTTGCATAAAAATATGGTACGCATTGGTGTAAAATATCATTAGAGTAGATCAACATGTTTCGCTGAGGTAAAGCAAAGCATGCAAAATTTCAACATTTGTTTCAATGTTTTTTTTTTTCAATAATGAATTGAACTTTAATTAAATTTTTCACTATGTTTAAAATTGACACTGACACCCAAAACACACATAAAACTACCACACTCAAAACAAAGTATTAAACAACACAATATAGACAGACACACCAATTTTTTCTTCCATAATCAATCTCAATTTACACCACAAACCAAATGATTCACTGTCGAAGTAATAAAACACTTTTTCCACTATCCGAACCTCTGTGCGATAACGAAATAAAAGTTTTAAAATATTTTTCCATCGTTTGGCTGCAATAATAACACTTATTCTAGCCCCTGACTTGTTCTAGTCGCATCTGCCAAGAAACTCGGCACAAATTATTATATGATGCATCCGTAACATTTAAATAACTTTATCTTAATTGAAATCTTATTATTAAGGTGTAGTTCGAAAACGTTCACTTAGATAATAACGTTTGTTTTGTTATTAAGTTTTCATTATTGCACAGTGGTTTTATTGAGTTATTTTATTAAGAAAATGTCTTCGTATTAGGGTTAATCTTTTATTTGGTATAATTCGAGATTTTATTTACTTGTTTATTTATTTGTTTGTTTTCTTCGGAGTTTTCATCCAAATATTTTCTCTATTCACACATTCATTCAAGAATTTATGAAATCACAAATACACTTCAAACAAAATAATCACATTTACCTACTTCTTCAATTTGAACCATCTCATACTATAGTGACGAGTAATTCATAGAAATAATAACTCCATTTATAAACAGTTTCCCAGCGATAGTCAGAAGAGGCCCTAATTAATTTTCAGGTCAAATATAGTTAATACAGCCATAAATCTCGAAGCAACTTTGAAGTCGGTAGGCTGAACTGAGATAGGGAGAGGTACGTCACAAAATTTACTTTCCTACGTAATATCTTTGTGGTTTCTGTAGTTTTTGGAGTTGAGATGGACAGTATACTACTGCTTTTGAAGTCTTATATAGTCGTTATTTCCAAAAGCTTTTACAATATTGCAAAATGACGATTTTTCGGAAATAATATTCATTTTTATTCTGATAATACAAAATGTTTACTTCAGTCACTTTCAGTTTTTTAGTTTTTTGACTCGATATGAATCAAAGAAAAGACTATGTAAATAGTAGGAATATAAAATTGCAGTCTTTTTGCAAAACAAAAATGACCGCCAAGTCTAAAATCTCAACACGCTAGTCTTAATTTTTAATATTTCCCTAACGTCTCAGCTTACTCTAAAAAGCTTTTAAGCCTTTTAGCACATTTCCCTTTCACTTAAACTATATTTCGTTACTTTCAGTTAGTTTCAAGCTCATCAGCGTTTCAGTGTTTTGTTTTATAATTATGTTTGTTTAAACTGTCAGTCAACGACCCACAGTGCGAGTAATTTGTTTGTGTTTCATGTTATGACTCACGAGCCAGACAATGTCGCAGCTTTTATCATTGCTCATACATACAACCTGATTTTTATTTTTTTTGGCTAACGTGTAAATAATTCTGTACCTATCTCCACCTATCCCGAAACTTACCTCCACAGATTAGCGACATCGAGGTAATTATGATTGATATACTTATAAAATCGACTAATTTAACTTCGACTATGTCTTTAACTAACTAGCGCGTCTAACTCGAAAGCTTGGCTATTTTAAGAGATTTTTAAATTCTATATTTAGAGGCGTGAAGGCAATGAAATATTAAACTTTGTACTGGCGATAAGTATCGTTAGCGCTACTACTATTATATCACTTTTTAGAATTAAAAATGGCACTAAAAAGACACGATTTATAATCGATTTTGTTACACAGCAATAACCGCCGCTGAACGTCAACACACAAAACACAATTTTTATATTTTTGTAATATTTTTTTAATAATTTATTTTTTTGTAATTATTAATATTATATCAACGTCGAAATGAATACATCAAAATGTGAACTAAATACACCGAATAGGTTTAGCGCGTCGTGGGTAGTATCATAAGTGTGCGTTCATATTGGCTTGTTATTATTGTTGTTTACGCGCGTGGTTTCGCGTTCAGCCGGAGCGGCGGGCGTGTGGCGCGGCCGTTGCTGGCTCTGGACTGGTGTCGGCGGCGACCGTGACGTCACATGACACTCAGCCTCGCGCCCGCACTGCGCATGCGCTTCACACGCACACCACCACACCACCACGCACGTGTCTGACTGACAGACCGTGCGTTCTTACGCAAACTTAGTTATATGCAAGTTTGGTAGAAGTTAGCTATGTACGGTGTGCAGATGGCAAACGAAGCCGAAAGTTATGTTTATTAGTTTAATTAACTCTGTGTTTGTATAACTGACGAAATGACGAGTGAGTAACGTGGCGATAGAATTTTGTGGGATTTTTCCGTATTTTTTCTAGCTCACTTCATCTAGAGTGGGGCTCACTCACATTTTTAGCTACAATTTAAGGTGTTGATGACAACTTTTTTAATGAAAATTGTTGTAATTCACATAAAGTGCACTTTATGTACTTTACATACAATATAATATCACACAATAAAAATATGTAGGTATAAAATTATCTAGCTATTCTGTGTTATTCGTAGATTATCACATTTTCCGTAGTAACAACATTATCTAAAACACTATCCACCCCTAAAACTAATCTCTCAAAAAGGCCACTTTATCCAAAAAAAGAAAATTCGCAGAGAGCCTCAACACATCCTTCCCAGACCTTGACCCTTCGAAATAGAGCCACGCACGTAGAGTCGTTACAAAGAGCATTATTAACTACCCGAGTACCGACACATCTCTACTCTACATAGTACATAGAGTCGGCTCTAGATAGAATCCAATAGAGTGTTTTGTATTTATGTCTGTTTTGTTTGGGATTAGAGCGTTTTTTAGTGATATTAAGTTTTTAGTACGGTTAAAATTATATAATTGTTAATATTTTCACCTATAATACCTACTATATTATTTAGTACCGCAACGTCTTTATCTCAGTAATTACATTAATAGATTAATTTAACAATTCATGTTAAAATTCCTTGCCAGCAGAAAATTTGTTGTAAATAAAAATAATTTATTTCAGTTCATTCACTCTTATTAAAAGGAAAACAAAAAATAATTTATATGCCAATAAACGATACAAAACCAATAACACTTCGCGTCTTTTAAATATACAAAAATATAAAAATAAAAATATCAAACACGTAGTTGTCTGTCTAACAAAACGGTTAATAAAATGTCTACAGCTGCTACGCCGCTACGAACGCTACGAACGCGTAGCACGTTGCTACGATACAGTTGAATGAACTTTTTCTCCGCTGTAAATTATTATTGATGGGTTTAAGCCTTTTTATTGTTTTTGTCGGCAGCTGTTTGTGATATGTTTAACTATTATTTTGTTTTATCTGTGCTTGAATTGTTTGATGATTTAATTGATTGAAAATGAATGCATGTTTATTGGAGTTTAACTGATAGAAAGAGTAGGTTTAAAAAACCCTAACTGATTTTTATTTTAAACATAATGACAAAAAAATCCACTATGAATCGGCTGGACCCAATTTATAAGATACTAAAATTAATCTTAACCGATAACATTAGGTTAGTTTCATAATTTCAAATACTGTAAATATACAAATATTAAATCAGTATGTTGAATTACAAAAACAATATTTTTCAATATAAATTAACCAATCTCTTCGAATGAAACATAGCTGACCTTGAACTCATACCATGAGCATAATTAGTTATTATGAATAATTTCATGAAAATTACATCAACACGCTTAATGTCACTCAATTCACCGTTTACTTAAAAAAATATATGGTTACAGTATTCCACAAATCAGATATCAGAAATAACGACAAAACAACTAAATCATATACCAATACCAATGCTTTAGTAACGACCACAGACCTACATAACAGAAAAAGCCTAGCTACATAATATTGAGTATCCTTGTACACCGTTATCAAATTACTTTTACGACATGTAGTCCATCCCACGCGCGGCGCTTCCAGTAAGACTAGATCAATTGAAGGCCATTTGATGTAATTTAGCTTCTACACTCGTTGCGAACAATCAAGGAAAAAGATTTCTTACGTTTTGTTTCTGAACTATATTGAAATTAAACTGAGGATTTTGTTGTGTGTGTTATGAATAGGTAGTTGAAGAAATTATTATTTTATTTATTTAAGTAGTAAGACAAAGTAAGTAAATAAAGTAAAATGCAAAAATGTCTTTATTGATCTATAAATTAATTAAACTAGAGTGAAAATGAAAAAAAAGTATAAGTATGAAATGATAAAACTCTTGATTATAAACGTTTGTAAGTACACACTTGAGATTATACGGCATCACTTAATCAAGTACGACCCTAGTGCTAAAACTTTAAAATCGTTCACTTACACCTTCATAGTCAGATAATTATTATCGTTTCTTTATTGAAGAGATTACTTATGCCTATTATATAGTACCCTTAATAAACTCCTTTTCCATTGTGACAGTGAAGTTTAGAAGATATTGAATTTATCAAACCACTTGGACAAATCTCAGATTTACAGCTTACTATTTACCATGTCCTGACATACATAGCTACACCTCAGTCGTACCAGAGGGGTGAGCAAAGATCATAGCAGGTCGCAGATCGGTTCGGGCGCAATCAAGCGGCCGTCAATCAGCCACCAGCCTTACTTAATTACCGCATCACGTGTGGGCAGTCCGACTTATACGAATGTGCCTGTGTGAGTTACCCTTTACACTATATCTCATGTAGTGATAGAGTGGTGTTACATCTGTGTGCGTGGAACGTTGCTTACATTTGATACACAAGCTCCTAGTTTTGCCAATGTGTGCGTGGAACATTTTCCTTGTAGATAAATGTGTGGGTGAGTAGAGTATTTTGTAGATGTGTGTAGTCAATTACTGAATTGTACGTGTGTGCGTGAGTCACGGATACAGAAAGTCAGGGATAGTAGGCAGTGATTGTCAATTTGTTTATGTATGAGTGTGTTGACAGTGTTTTGATTAATTTCAAGGCCTGGTTTGGTTTGATTGATCAAATCATTCAGAGGATGGGATTGATAAGAAACTTGATCATGTTTGAGTTGTGGATGCTGGGCGATAGACATTCTGTTTGTGTTTACTTGTAAATTGACAGTAATTAACCAGAAGTATATATTTCCTAAGTAGCATAAAGAGACGAGCTCCAATACTTAATTATTACTTTTATTTAAGCTTATTTTGTTTTAGTATTTAAAAGTAGTTTTAAGTTTGTGTTATATTATGTCTTTTTTCATAACCTACCGTTACTACATCTTGTATATAGCATATCTCACGAAAGAGATACTAATGATAAGTGCTATAAATAATTATTGAATACCAAAATTTTATTAGCATCATTCTTATATTCATTTTTTCTGCAAAACTAACACCAAAACCACACAATATCTCCATATTCTACAAATCCTGTACATTTCTGAGTACCCAGTTAACAAACTCTTTGAGAGCCCAACAATGACGTCACAATGACGTCATAACAGTTACGTAGGTCGATGGTATTTGTTGAGGTAAAGGGTATTTGTTTAATGAGGCCGGATTAACGAAGAAATTTTGGAATTTTGTTCAAACATTTGTCGATTATGCGAGGTTATTGTAGTGTAATTAAATTGGTGTGCTTTTCATTGTTTGTTTGATGATTTAATCGTGTAAAGTAAATATTGTTTGCTCAGTGGAACAAATAAATAATTTTAGATGGCTATCCAAACTTGTTTATGTTTTCATTTATGACATTGATAGATGTGCATTTTTTTTACAAAACTATGCGAAAAATAAGCATAAAATATTCTTAGAAAAATATCTGTTAAAGATTTTACTGGTAAAATCCTAAGTTTTTAATATTCCAGAAATAGTCCACTACCAAAACAGTGACATACATTCTAAGCGGTTGTGTTAAATATAGCCTTTTCCAATATACTTAGGTACCGAGAGCTGTCTCGTAAATTACACCCAATCAGCAAATAGATTATATTGCCGACGGGCCGATAGTAAAGAGTCACAGACTCAAGTACTAAAGATCGGTTCTGCAGATGAGATGTAAAACTGAGACATACGTAGGCACTTTAAGAAATTGGCTCCTGATACTCTCTTACACATTATGACGTTTCACATTTCGACCAAAATGTGAATAAATGGTTTAAACCACTCAAATTTCCCAAAGAACTTCGTACACTACATAAAACTCAAAATAATATGATCTTAGAAATACGTAAGCAATTGACCCATTTTATACCTGTGAAACCGTAGCACCGTAGCATCGTAGCTGCACTACGAACCGTAGGTGGCTACGACGTAGCATTATATTAGTACAGGATGTTATTTTAATCTAAATGAGCTTGGAATATAGGATTTAAATATTTAATATAATTTTAAGATGGTTAAAAACCTCACCAACAGAACTGAAGTTTCACTGATAGATTATCATAACGTATATTTTTTTTACAAACGTGTTGTAATTAATAAAAACCTGAATATCTGTATTTTCTAATTAATTGACAGTATAAGTCAAAAATAAATAATATTCCACTGACATTTTATACACCATGTATACAAAATATGAATCCCACTTCTAAAAATGGAAAATCTCGAATTTCTATTTAGAAAGAAAGAAAGATGAAAGAAAGAAAAACCATTTATTCACACAAAAAAGACGCATACAAAACAGACAACAACAACTTCACGTAAATCACAAAATAAAATAAAATAGACATACAGTACATACAAACAGGGACGTGACACAGATTATACATAAAATTAAAATTGCGTCAGTTTTGCGCGAATTTTAATTTTATGTATAATCTGTGTCATATTTATATAATATAATTTCAAAAAGTTTCAACAGTTTCTTAAAAATATATTCATAAAGAGACATTATAGTATTTTGGATATTAGCCAGATTTGGCTGTGACGTTAATTTTCATTCGTCCGACCTGATCGACCTCGGTTCGTATTATTTTTTTTGGCAAAAAACTTACTACTAAGATGTTTACGCGAGGCTTGACACGGATATTAAGAATCATGTTTCAAGGACACTGCTGTATTTAGTTAAGGATATTAAGTAATAAAGCGAACTACGTATTTTATTTGCTAACAAAGTAAGGCTTTTTTTGTATAGACAATAGCAGGCCAACGTACCCCAGTCTGTCAAACTTTGCCAATCGAGCATTAACCATCCACTTTTGTGATAAGTTTGAAGAAATTTGATAGATTGTGGTAGCTTGATGTGTTATCGTCTGTAAAATTACGACCGATGTCTTTTTGGGGTTCCGTACCCAAATGGTAAAACGGGACCCTAAAAAAATATTAAGGGGGTCCCCATACAATAAACGTGTGAAACCGCAAATTATAACTTTGTTATTCATATATTTGTATGAAAAACAAAGTTATATTTTACTGCCCGAAAAATATTTGTATTTTGGCTAGTTGTAGGTAATAGATACGTTCATTTTTCATATATAGATAATGGTACGGAATCCTTCTTGCGCGAGTCCAACTCGCACTTGGCCGGTTTTTATATACCTATATTTTTTCTGTCCAAAACCCAAATTGATTGGTCGATGTCTTTGTCTACATCGTTTACCTGGGTCAAAGGAATTTCAATTACTGATTGGTTTCGTTTTGACATTCTTGTAATGTTTTAACGATGCGTGATACAAATCATGATTGGGGAAAAAATATTTTGTACCAAAAGGACACACATTTATCCAAGGAGCCCAAAAAAACAGTTTGTTCAACTCGACTCGGATAAATGTAAGTCCACCTTAAACAGTTGACGGATTTTTGGGGTTCCGTACCCAAAAGGTAAAATGACACCCTATTATAAGACTTCACAGTCTGTCTATGTCTCTTTCACCAAGCTGTATCTCGTGAACCATTATAGTAAGAAAGTTGCAATTTTCACAGATGATGTATTTGTGCAAATAGCATGACTTTACATAAAAACCTGTACTAGGTCTATTTGAAATAATAAAATGTACTTTAACTTGATTTCTGTTGCCATTTTAACAACAAATTCGAAAGTATTTTAGAGGGCTCCCATACAACAAACGTAAACGAAACCCTTCATGAACGATTCCGAGTCGCACAAGGCTGTTTTTTTTTTACCTATTCACCATCATATCAAAATCTTTTAATAACTGCTGATATCCGCATAATTACCAAGCAACCAACCGATGTACGTTCCCCACATATCAGCCACCGTGCACGTCGGCCCGTCACCAATTATGCGTTGCAATATTTCAACTGTTATTACCATGCGTGGCTTCTAACTATGCCAGCTCTTTTTTATCGATGGGAAATCATCAGATGACCCCTCCCACTGTGGGTGACAGCGTGAGGGATTGTCAGACTCTTACTGACTAAAACACACCGTGTTCTTTCGGGAGCCTTTTGTGTGCCAGGGCCCCGGTAACTCTTTCGAACAATCCCGCAGCCCCGGCAGGCTGTTCCCCTGGGCCCCGCTGGGTAGCTTTAACAGATCTTCCGACTTTTATTGTCCAACTCGCAAAAACCCATATTTGTCCATTCAGCTGCCATATCAGAATCTTTTAATAACTGCTGATATCCGCATAATTACCAAGTAACCAACCGATGTACGTTCCCCACATATCAGCCGTTGCACGTCGGCCCGTCACCAATTATGCGTTGCAATATTTCAACTGTTATTACCATGCGTGGCTTCTAACTATGCCAGCTTAGATCTCGATTAGACTAACCTACTTTCAGCCAGTTGCATAATTACCCCTGATAATAATAAGGTTTGATCGTAAATTGTGATTCAGTATCAGTTATTGTGGTTTAGATTTGCATGTGAAATATTTTTTTACTTAAAAGCAAGTAAATTTGATTAAGTTGTTTTTGCACAGTGTTTGTTTTTTTTCTGTCTTATTTATAACGGAGCATTTCCCAGAACGCTATGGTTACGTTTCAGTTAGATTTAACATACTGAAATAATAAAAAAAATCTTCGTCTACGATACCTCCCACGTTTTTTCTGTAAAAACTACATGCTGACGTTTTTTGATCAAACCATTTTTTTACAATTCAGCTAACAAAAATATGTCAAGACCAAACCACCGCAGGCATCAGTAAAAACGAAAGTATAAAATAATTACTTACTTAACCTATTTTACAAAAGCGGTTACACACACCCACTGGGCACCAGTTTTCGTCCAATCGAGCAGAAAACGCGCCTTCATTTTTTTAACTTTTATTTCTCTTTAAGCCCACTCTGGTTGTTCTTTGAACCGGCTTATTCGTTCGTTAACGTACCCGTCAATTTTGCAACCTCCTGTGTAGCGGTTGTGAATTTGAAGGTTAAGGGAAAGTGTGCTTTATGACAGTGGCATAGAGGCTATGTTGAAATAAGCGATTTGTCACAGTCGTGGCGGATTTTTGTAACATTTTTTTCT
Source organism: Heliothis virescens (assembly GCA_002382865.2). Classification (NCBI taxonomy): domain Eukaryota; kingdom Metazoa; phylum Arthropoda; class Insecta; order Lepidoptera; family Noctuidae; genus Heliothis; species Heliothis virescens. The sequence goes on along the minus strand of NWSH02000008.1, from coordinate 13,457,846 downwards.
GGAAGATTTAGTTTTTTGTTGATATGATAGAACGTTGATAGTGTAGTCAAGTTACAGTTTCGGCGGCGTAGAAAGAAATAATACATCAATTTTCAAATACATTACAAAAATATCATACCTTTTGGTACGCATTAAAAATATAAGAAAGAAAAACACATTTAACATAGAATTTCTATTCAGTCAGTAATTTTAATAACGAGTAACTTGAAATAGTTTCAAAACTATGCACGTGATTGTCTCTTCAAAATCACGTAGCACACCAATAGCAAAATAGGCTTCCATTCGAAGCCTCAAGGCAACTTAAAAGCACCTGCAAGTTTAAGCTATAGCATCCAATAGTTGTTGGCTAAGTTTTGACTCTTATGTCATTTATGGTTAAGAACTTTGAACTGGCTGTTATAACTTGTGCGTTGTTCAACAATTTAATGCTTTTCGACTGCACGTGGGAAGCGCATCTTAGTAACTATATAGGAATGTAACGAACTACTTATAGTATTGACTAAACTATTGTTTTCATAATTCTATTCGATGTTATGTTTACACATTTCTAGTACGTACGGCTTTTATTACAACAGAGATAAAAAAGGTTATTGAAACATTAAAAAAATACTTCAATCAAAAATATTGGACGTTTAATTACACCAAAATCAATTACATATTGAATAATAGCAAAAACCAATTAATTTACCAAAAACATACCAATAAATCCTAAACAAACTTCGTTCTAAATCCAACCCTTCAATACCTGACCTTAATAAACTCATAATACATAAAACAAGGGCCTATTTAAAAACACATTAAATCAAAACCCCACGGGGTTCGCAATTTAATATAACCATAACAAAAGGGGTGAGAATTTATAGTACAAAATTTTATACTTGAGGATACCGCCTTTTTCCTGTCATCCTTGATAAATATTATAAGTGTCCTCTTCGTACGGAACCATTATTAAATTTTATGTCCCAGCCCTTCACAATACACCCACTTATTGTAATTGCGATGTTCAAATTATTAATGATGTCGGCCCTGTAATGTGTCACTTGTAATTATAAATTTTGTTTTAGTAATTATTTGAATGGATGTATTTAGTTGTGTTTTAGTGTAGAAGGTCATACGGTGTGTTTGAACTTTGGAGACGTAATTGTTGATGAAGGACATATGAAAGAGGATTTATTTTAAACAAGCTGCCCGCCGTCGCTTCGCTTCCTGCAAAAGCTACCGATCGACGTTGGTTTGTACAAAACATAAACTTACTATATACTAAAACCTTCCTCAAGAATTCATCTATCTATTGTTGAAAACCGAATGAAAATCCGTTCAGTACTTTTCGAGTAAATCGCGAACAGACAGACAGACAGACAGACAGACGCGGCGGGGGACTTTGTTTTATAATAAGTATAGATTCTCACAGGCATATTTAGATTCTGATATTTTTGAACAATTTATGAGGCATAATTTTTTTATCTTTACTTTCATAGATAAAGGAAACCCTACCTACTCCGAAACTATTGAACCAATTTGAAACTGTTGGAAAGCTAGACTATCCCCTAGTAAGATAGGCTATATTTTGTCCGGGTGCGCGAAGAAGCTTCTAAGAGACGTAGGTGAAACCGCGAGGAAACAGCTAGATTAAAATAAAATGAAAAAATCATATCATTCATATTTGTCAGGTCTATTCATAAATCCAGTACCCAACATGCCTTTTCATTAAACTACCAATAAATCTCTAACTAAAGTCGTACTAACCGTCTAAAACAATTTCCAACAACTTCATACTAAAAATCTTAACACGAATACCTCTCGTAATGAGGGCAGTCAAAACCATAGCACGAGTACAGTCACAAACAACGGTGAAACACGAAACTGCACCAAAACGAACAAAAGTGTGTACGCGACAAATTTTTCACTTGGCGTCATAACACCGTTTGCGTGTGACTGTACAAATAAAAGTGTATGAAGCCGAAACTTGAAAAGCGTTGCAGCGGGCACGCGACGAAAAAACTATAAAGCTATTTTTCTGGATTGTGTTACATTGATGTATGTATGTATGCACGTGTTTTGGTATTTTTACGACCGTTTTCTAACCGCAATAATTTAATTTTGTATACGAGTGAGCGAGACGGATTGAGTTTATCAGTTGCTCGTCAGCGGCCATTGACTTACTCTCTCATTCTAACATTTTCCCGCGTAAGTATGTGTGAGTTTTATTTCTGTGGAGATGCGGAGTAATATGGATTCTGTTCAAGAAAATGAACTGATATTATTACAATGAAATATGTCATAAAGTACAACAAAAATAAAAAAAAACTTGTCAATAAAAAAAAAAACTACTGACAACATAAAAAAGACACATAAAAATCAAAGTTTGACAATAAATAAGGCACAAGTCACGTCACCTAAAGATAACGGCGCATCGGCCATTGAGTAGTAAAAAAGCACGAATCACGCTTCAACACTGTGACGTCACACGTGACAAGTGACGTGTTAAACTAGAGCGATTGTTAAGAAAGAGGTGCCTTTTGTCTCACCTTTAAGAAAAGTTTTGTGCCTAAGAAGAAAATATGCTGCTCTTTTTGTGTAGTCAGTAAGTTCATTAGTTTTGATCATAGTATATTTTTTTTTATCGTTAAAAAGACAATAATGGGATGTCAATAAAACAGTTCCATGGATCACAATGGATTACGGATCAATTTCTAAACTGTATTGAAGTAAACCATGTCTATTTACCCGCTAAATATTAGAAAGATTTATTTATATTCCCATCTCTAACAATCATTTTAAAAAACCTCTTCATTTTTGATTCTTTGAGTTAATAATTCTTAACATCCGAGTGTTGTCTTTATCTTGAACCCTTACTTGAATCCTACAACATTTTTGTATTAGCCAAGTAGGTACATTGTACCCCTAGGCAAAGAAACACCCCATTTCACGGTGGGGTCACAAGTAACCCCAGTTTATCTCTTTGAAGGTGGCAAGAGAAATGTAAAAGGTGGATGGGGATCCATTACTTGCATACCCTAATATAATCTTTCAGCTTGTTCTAAATTGGCATTTCCCTTTATTTTCCCTCGTATTTTCGTTAATTTAGTACGTGAACTGTTTTTGCGATCGAAAAGAAAATGGGAAATATTTTGTGAAGAATAATACATTAAACCGAGTAGATTTCCTTAGGATTTAAAGTGTTATTCACTGAAGTCTCTTTATATGAAAACGTAAACAAGAACTTAAAAATACACCACAATAAACATATTTACAAAAAAAAATACTCAAAACCTACCACAACCAATTGCAAAAATATAACTTTCCAAGCCCCATTTAGCACCGTCCGTACCTAAAGACCACAACAATATCAATACATCATTTCAGAAACAATAGTGGTGTGCTCACTAAACGATAGTGCGGCACACAGTTCCAACGTCCCCGGAACAGTGATAAGTAACTGTTCCTCTCGGCTGACTTTTACAACTTGAAGAGATACATGGGTGCTGCACTCGCTTACTTTCACCTTCGGATCGATAGTGAAGTTTGATGTTCGTTTTTATTTTAAGGAAAGATCGTCAAAGAGGAATGAAACTATTTATTTTCTTAATTTACCAGTTCTAACAATTAAATAATCAACGATCATTTAAGGAAACATTTAATAAATACCTTGTCCCCATACTAAATCACTTCCATTTTTAACGCTTAAATATTAAATAAATAGATATGAATGAATTCTGCATTCATTTTGAATCATCGGGTTTACAAAATAAACCCATCTTCCGCACTAACATGACATTTAAGAGCGACGTCAAATATTAAGAAACAGTTTTTGTCTACATTTGTCAGTTGCGAAACAAAAACCGACCTTGGCTAGTTTCGAGCCAACAGTATTTCGTCAAAGATTTTCCAAATAAAACATCGCCGTTCCAATCTTTATCGTCCTTGAATATTCTGCTGTAAAGATGCTGGAAAAGGAAGACTTACCGTACACGTTTCTAATCGACTATAAATCATTACCGACCTTTGTGCATGCCCGTGTGCTTATCCTTAAGCACCGTGAGCTCGTAAATCTTGCCGAACTCCTCGAACATGGGCCGGAGGTCGTCCTCCTCCAGATGTCGCGGTATCTGGCCTATGAACAGTTTGACGGCGTCCTTCCCCGCGCCCGGCGGCGCGCCCGTCCGCTCCGCCGGCGTCAGCGGCGACGCGCGCTTCGCCTCGCTCATGCCGTGCACCGGCGTCGACGGCGCCGTGCCGATACTCGACTCCCGGCTTTGAGGAACGCTCATCATGTTCACATTCTGCATATTGTAACCCAACAGCATCGGGTTCACACTACGCATATTCGCTCCCACAAGCATTGTTTATCACAGTTAACAGACTTTAATGAACACAAATTATTTAATCACAGTGCTTTGTACTTCAGTTGACTTAATCTATAAATTCGGTTTGCAAGTTTTTTTAAAGCTCACTCGTGTTTACTTTCGTTTTTCGCGGAGGGCGAGTGTTTAGGAGGTGGGGCTGGTTTGTGTGAGTGTGCGTCAGAGCTGTGTCTGTGTGCGTTACGTCTCTTCTCACAGTCACCCCGTAATGCGTAATATTATCGATCGGTATAGTAACAGTAGTAGGCAGTACGTCCCCCCGTTTTTCTCACTGACGCGGATTTATTTCTGTTTTTTATGAGTGATATTTTTTGCTTTATTTATTATTTTTAAATATTAATATTTAACAGTTATTTTACTAATATTGCACATTGATTTAATTAATAAATACACCTTAATATTTAACATTTACTTATAATAACTAATTAATTAAGAATTATAATTAACAATGAGAAAAATTTGGCACGATTCTAAAACTACACATTAATTTTTGAGCGATAATTATCCTAGCACAATTTTCCGAAATGTTTCAAAAATATCCTTTAATTTTGAATGTTTTTACTGAGTTTTTCCACACGTGAAAAAAGTATATAATGTTAGTGTTTACGTAGCGAGAGCGCGTCACACGGGGCTCTGTTTACAAACAAACCGCGGTCGGACACACAGTATATTTTTTATATATATTTTTTTTTATTTTATCCCGCCGTTTACCTCTGATTGTTCACACGCAATTTGTCACAGTACACACGAAATGTCAACAAGTGAAACTGTATATTTTTTACTGACACACTTATCACTAAATTACTTATCTAACTTAACTTAGCACTTGACGACGATTAACCATGACTTGACGCACAAACGAAAAGCACAAAACACGAACTAAATGAGACAACAAATTTGCCGTGTTCCCGTCTATATGCCTACATGTCCACTAACCTAAAATTCCCTCCGAAGTCCCCTCATAGCTGCCATGGGGAGTCTCGGGTCTTGATACAATCCTCCCTTTCACTCACCCTCAGATCGCGAGTAAATTCGCTTTGTGTGAATAGGTTGATTATTTGAAATTTCTTGTTTCGCTATTCCTGTGATGGTGTTTACGCGTACAGGTTTCTTGTTTTGTTATTTGTGTTTATTTTGTGTTTAAAAAAAAATTTAATGTTTATTTTAATATATTGTTGAATTTAAAATTAGTAGTATTCATTACAGGTAATTGTTATAATGTTTTAGGATTATTTTATTTTAGCGTAATAAATAGTTTTCTTTTCCGATAAAATGGTTTTAAAATTTATTTTTTAATGCTTTTTTCATATTTTAATTCCTTATATCTTTTGTATTTTTTGGGATATTTTTTTTCGTTTTTTTATTAGGTTTCCTTTTGATGTAATGTAAACATGTTTTAGGTATTCATACTGTAGAGATTAATGTTTTCTATTTCTCAAAATTTTATTAATTTGAATGTGTAAAATTGTTGACCCAGATTTACCTCTAAAATTAAAAATAAATCACATTCCACGACAAAAATGGCCAACAAAGGAGAGCAATGCATCATTATTAATAAACACAGCTTAAACCCACATCAAGTGTTCGAAAAAAAACCTTTTGCCCTGAATAATTTAGCCAACCGACGCTTAGTAGTAGGTCGTAAAACGCAATGGCAAATTCGGTAAAAGGTCTTCAATGTTTGGTCGAGCTATAATTCAAGCCCCAAAAATAGCGAAGGGGATAACCGCTCCCCCCTGACTCCCCACCTCGCCTCCCCCAGCCTCCGATGATCTTTGCACGCAACTCCTAATGGCTGTTTAGAAAAATACATAAAAAGGAAACCCTCCTTCAGTTATCTGGAGGATGATTTTTTTTTTTAATTTATGAACCGTGGAGTGAAATTTATATGGTAATATTGGGACTTAATTAAGGGGTTGTTGTACTGTCTTTTGTTTTTTTTTGTGTACCTGTGTTGTAGGGTAAGCGTGTAGATATATCTATTCTTTTCGTAATGTTCCCTGTTAGAATGATGATGTACTTCAATGGAACTGATTTATCTCCATTTAGTTTTATATATAATTTTATTCCAGTATAGCGACTACCTTTACTGTTAACATTGTATTCTTATTTTTTCTTATCAAATTTTCTAACACGTTATTATTTAGCCTATGTTTTAATTTCAACTAAATGGGTTCAGCGCTACTTATGCGTTTTTAATATTAGTAATAATTACAGTTAAACTTTTTACATTACATTTAAAATGATTTTTGCATTATTATTTTTTATTTAAAAAACTTAATTGACAGATCGTTAATTTCAGTTAAGTATAGTATTTTATGTTCAAATGAAATGTTTTTGTTGTTGTAACGTGTAACAATTACTGCTAACATAATAATTGCCTTTAAAACTGTCCAATCAACGTTTAACAATAATGAGCTCACCAATCGGTTTGTAATTTAGCTATATCAATTAAATGGTCACCAAATTCATTTGTTTTAATCTTTGTTTTTTAGAGGAAACATTTTTATAAATCACAGTGCATTTACTCATTAATATTTTTGTTATAATTGAGTACCTAAACTAGACAAAGAAACCTTTTAAACTGAATGAGATGTTAATGAATAATTAATCATCTACTTTTTTGTGGAAGTCAATTAAAAAACTGGCCTTTTCCCAAAGCTTAAATGTATTACAATGGCTTACTAGCCGATTGTCGGCTATGGCAGCTGTTCTCATGTAAGGAGATCAGTCAGCATACTTAATATTATTTTTTCAATCAACGTTGGCAAACATAATAATGAACGAACAAATTATTGATAATGATGCATTGCTATCTTTTGTTGGCCATTTTTGTCGCGAAATGTGATTTGTTCATAATTTTAGAAGTACTTACATCTGGGTTCTGAATACTTTTACTTTCTGAAACAAGCAGTAAAACACACGCAGTAAGCCACACTAAAAAGTGCTCTATATGATGAAACCTAAAAAAATAATTATATAAAATATAATTGTCAACAAAAACGTGTTATTTTATGCACATAGATTTTCGTAACATGCATCTCCGGTGCATCAATTAGGGGTTGTTTGGTGCGGTCTCCTGCGCCCAAAACGTCAGTTGCACGCGAGCGCCGACCGAATTCTCTAAACCACAAACATTTGGTAACGTTAGATATTTTGATTTTACTAATGTTGTGTTTTAAACGTATTTCTGTTTGTTCGTGTTTGGGAGCGAATTTGTTTTGATTTTTTTCCTTTTTCAATACATAGAATATATATTTTTAAATTAATTAATATTGTGTATAGGAATATAAAATTGTGTGTTATTTTTTTAATATTGTAAATTAGTTTATGAAATGGAAGATATCCGTTACAGCTACCGGTTTTTTAATTACTATAGTTATTTTATTGGTCTGTGGATGGTGTTGCTGGTCTAATGTTTCATGTTATTTTTGAAATTAAAACATAGACTAATAAAATATTAAAATAATATATATTTTGCTTTTATTATTTTATTCCGTGAAACTTTTCATGAATGTAGTGTATTTTTTTTCTAAAAGGATTCAGTAATAAAATTATTCCGTCCATGTTAATGTATATTTTGGCGCACCCTTATCCTTACATACATGTCAAAAACTTCACCATGTGACCCCTAATGACCCAAAACCTGACACATCTTAATATAGTCTGTTCGTCACATCGGCACCGGTGCGGCAGAGCTGGTATTGCGGTCACATCGCCGCTTATCCGGCATAAAGGTAATTATGAGCGATATCTTGTGGTGAGCTGGTAATTATTATGTTATTTTAGGGTCTACTGGTCCTTAGAGGGATGTTGTTTGTAGTGTGTATAGGACCTAAGATGATTTGGCTAAAGTATGTGTTAAAGTCTGATAATATGGTTTAAAAATCTATATAAAGCTGAAGAGTTTGTTCGTTTGAATGTGCTAGTCTCAGGAATACACATAGAGGGTTACTTGTAATTCGACATAATTATATCCAGAAGGAGCTGAAAGTAAGGCCCAAGGGCAACAATTTAAGCCACCTAAGTATAGCCTGAGCTTCGCACATTTTACAAGGTGCGTGATGTAGTCCTTATGGGATGCAGCTGAAATAACTGGCGGTACTTTGCACCTAATAAATATCCTTATGGGTGATTGTTTCCTACCGATTAACTTTAGGTTAGTGATTAATTAAGGTCTACATTCTCCCATATATTTCCCAAGAAAAATATCTCTATTAAACCTAGCCCTCGTTCACACAAATGCTGAACAAAGCCTTCTACTTTACTCCAATAGTTCCCACAATTCAAACTCAAACTCTTTCAAAAGACAAACCAAACAAATATTTTCGTCATACCCGCAAAATTTGGATTCTGCAAAACTTCGTTAACTAAACAATAGGGGTTTCGACCTAGTTATTTAATATTCTTGTATTGAATATTTGAGCGTTATATGCCAACTACGGTTAGAACTGTCTTCGAATCTCGTTGAACTTTCTCGCGTCGCTTTTGATCGAAGCGTGTGAGTGACGTGGGATACAGAATGGATCCAATTAGGGCTGTTGCGAGATGGAAAGGATTGAATAGTTAGGGTTAGCTAGAATTTGTTACTGTATGGATTTTGAAGGTGAAAGTTGGATTTTAATGTTGGGTAAGTTTTCTGTTTTTTGGCCTTGTATACTTCAGGTAAGTAGGGAGCTCGTTGCTAACTAACAACCGTATAGGTCGACCTGTCAAGGGGTTAAGCAATGCGTGATGCGGTCGGTCCGTGGATGGATGACTATCTTGTCAACAAGTTCCTCTGTTTTTTATAATTCACATTAAATTGGTGGGTTCTGGCTGTCTTTTGGATATTTTTATAAACGAGACGGGTTTGTATATTTCGGGTAACTACGCTATAGTAGACTAGGTACAGTGCGTACTCTTCTTCTCCATCACACGCAGTCATTCCAAATATATCATCTTTACTAATACTTTACTGAACTATATATAAAGTTGCTTCCAATTCACTAACGTTCGTTAAATACTAATATTCTCACTAGAAACATGGTATTGGCGTCGAAATAAACACCACTTTGGGGCTCACTAATGCTAGCAATGCAACAAAATATTGTCACAACTTACAAACTACTACTTATCACAACTCCGTACATCGGGGTAATCAACGTGGGGTGCAATTATTATCGGCCAGCATTTTATAGTGACGCGGCACGAAAGGGAGTGTTGGGGTGACAGACTACGGAACGCAGTCGTAAAAATACCACAATTACATGGAATTTAGAGGGTACACGTGTTGTTATTATTTTAATGGGTTTTATGGTGTTTTTAGAATTGTTTTGAGTGGATTGAGTTGTTGAAATGTTTGGTTGTTGTCAAAAATGTTAGGGGTATCTGTCAGAAAAGTAATTGATTTATGCCTAGCCTGTCTCGCTATTATTCGACCAATAGATTATTTCTAGAAGAGTATTAAAAAATAGTCACAATTTATTTTTAATCCATATAAAAATCAGCATTCGTTTACTTCATATTTTTGATTCTCTATCTATTTCTAACGCACGTGTCCTGCTCATTTAAACAGCTAAATTTATTCTCGTAAGAATCTAGTAAGATAAACCCAACCTATAATAACAGTGCATCTGTCTTATACAATCTTCAGCACTTAAGCGAACTAACATGTATGCAATAGAGAAAAACTTAAAGTAATTCCGCAACACATAATCGAGCCTTGTGGAGTTCTTATGCAAGCAAACAAAGGCTTAGATAAGAACAACTTTATGCACTTCATTGTGCTTGCCTGTTACTTGCAATCTTTTACTAACTTTGATTGTTCCGTTGAGAAAAATATTCAGCTAGGTGAGCGTATTTTTATTGAGATTTAGGTAATATTATTCGTAGATATGGGTATTTTATTTAGTGTTATTTACATTGGATGATCTCCGAGGTAAAATTTTGCTTGCTGTGGTAAGTCTAAGATAAATAACCATGTTTTTTTGAAATTTGTGAATTTTTTTTGGCATGAAATATGGTTTAATAATCATCATGAAAGAGGTAGTCAATCAAAACCAGTCAAACTGTAAATAACATAACTTGAGCAGTATTTTTTTCACCTACAATAAATATTAACATAGACTCCATTAAATCTGTTTTCACACTCCACTAGACCAACAAAAGCATGACAAACTTTTCACCCACAAATAAACATACAGGTTGGAGTCAAAACAACATCAACGGAAGGTGTCAACAACAAAGATATGTCAGCGCCGGTCAAAACCACACGCACAGCGGGTCGCAAAGGGAGTTTCACGCACCCTTTACGAAATACTCGTTGTCGACTGCAGGACGGTGATCGTGTTTGAAGAATTCCCGTTCGCGTGTAAAAATAAAACATGATTATATGCGTTGGATGTTATGGGATTATCAAACTTTTTTTTTCTTAAAAGATATAAGCAGATTATTTTGTTACCTTAAACTATTATTAGATGAGCTTCGGAGGCTACAAAATATCTATCTTATAGGTACCTAAAAAATCTATTGTATAAAATTAATCTTTCAGCCAAGTTACATTGTAATACATCACAAAAAATTCATCAACACGACACTAAAACCATTAGCCCGCTCCATATTGTTCCCAACCAAAAAACCAATCAAAACTTTCCTCCCACATAAATAAGTGTCAACATAATCCCAACCGCGGCAAAAATAATTAATTTGGTCAACTAACGAGGTTGCTTTAGGAATTATTTAGCACAAAGGCTGCTACTGGACCGACAAAGCTTATGCGCAAAGAGAAAATGGAGAAATAGAGACATCGGTCGAAGCTGCCTTCAAAACGTTAGAATAGTCCCCTTACGTGCTTACAATTCGGAACAAATGGGTCTGGTGGACCTTAAACTTAGGGTTGCGAATAGACCTTGTTAAATCTGGCCCTCATTTTTGGAGATGCTTTTTTTTCATCCAAGTTTTTTGAGATCATTATTATAATGGAGATGTAAGTTTATTTTGTAGTAATGTTCTGTAGAGGTTTGTAGTTCGACTTGAATAGAACCTTTTCTGACAAAATTATTACTACTATTAAATTACGTTTCTCTTTATAAATATTTGTAAAAATTAAACTAACTAAAAAAAATATTTGTGACTTAAATATTCGATACCTTCGACATTTCATTCAACATTCTTTATAATAAATAGCGCAAAAAAGCCTAGAAGCCCAGTACATAGCCTTGAAACTACAGCACTTAACTCCGAGTATCTATTACATAACTTCATACAGTCTAACGGGACTGGAAGTCTAAACAGAACTATATCTTTGGCCAAGTATTCACCAACATTTGGCCCTGAGCGGTCCCTAGTTATAATTTCGGATGGCCAACTTATTGGCCCCAAGACATTGGTCTGACCAGCCGAAGTGTGTAACTTGATACAGTAAAAGGATAAGCCTTTGGTGTAAAGAGACGTAATGCTGGGTCGTGTGTTCGCGATAGGAGACGTTTTGGGATAAATGTTAGTACTAGCTTTTGGGTATATGTTTTGTTAGAAATATTTCGTTTGTATTTTTTAGAAGGCAAAAAATATTTATGTGAATTGGAATAAGATTAATGATAGAAAAAATACTTCTTAAGCACTAACAACTAATTTTCTGAATAAAACGAACAAAAATAAAAATGAATGGCGCAAATTACAAACTACTATCCCATAACCACAAAACAAAATACCGTACTTAAAAACCGAAGCAAATTCACCTTCAGTTCGACACAATATAATAGTTACGTCTTACAAAAAGTTGTTCGCCCCTCACTTTCACCCCATTGTGACCAGATGCTCGCTTCAATAGATTTCTGTCGAGTCACTTCTATTTTGCGTCGAACTGTCCGGTGACTAGTCATCTACCATAGAAAGTTGAACGGTATGAAATTGGTTTACTACACCACAATGGCTATTTTTCGATTAATGGTGAATTGATATTGATGGAACGAATTTATTAGGTTATACCTATGGTCAAGTTGATATCTTGATTTAAAAATAAGAATGCACACACACACATATGTAAAAAATTAAAATATTCTTTTGAACACAGCATTTAATTTACATGTCCATAATAATAAAGCAATTTACCATCACCAGAGCATAACAATAAAACCATCGCGTGTCATTCAATACGCCATTTTTTATGTCACCGTATCAACATTGGACCCTCTTTTTAATCCGGTTAGAACCAGTTCGGACCAGTTTGAGCAGAATCTTGGCGCGTGGATGGTTCACCCCTAATTCACGATTTGAAGGTCGTTGAACCATGGGGCCTATTGCACATAGGGGTGACTTTACCAGAGAAATAATCGATAGTTTTAGTTTTTTTGGCATAGGTGCGCCTCTTGGGGTTGGGTGATCAGAAATGGTCGCGTGCTTTTAAGATATAAATTATGGGGCTTGAATTTTATATTTTTAAATCGGATTTTCTTTTCTTTACGATGGTTCTTTTAGATGCTATCATTACTCTTTACGTTAAAATTAGCAAATTTTATTTGTTTTTTTGTTACTAATATTAAAACAGAAATAAAGTCTTCATTTAACAATATTATGTTCACGATCATAAGCGATGGATATGCTTTCAAAAAATATGTGTCCGTAAAAGAATGATAGCTTTTACCATCTAGATACATAAATAAAATATGATCAAGCAAAACACATTTATAACAACAAGTATCACTTAATCGTTCGTCCCCCAGCATTCAATCATGATAATGTAATGTTTTTATAACCAAGGCTATCTAATATTCTCTGATAACATGACGATAAACTAGAATGACGTTATTTGATATGCAAAACATAACAATTACTTTTTTTTCAGGCGGGATATCATCGTTATGACCTCTCTTGCTGATACAGCGGGAGGGTGTTTGACTCTTGCAAACTAAAACTGGTCATAGACCTCAACATACTTGGGAAATGTATGGAGAAATTTTCAATAAGCTAAGTTTACATATTTAAACTATTTGTAGTGGCCAGCTCTCAATATTACAAATGAGAGAGTTGCTCTGTCTGTCTTTACTGCTATTTCTCCAAAATACTATATCTGGGTGCATAGAAAGTTTAGAGCCTGAGAAAAAGCCCAGGCTCCTTTTTACCCAGTTGCGGGAAGTGCTTCTCAGGACGTAGATACAACCACCAGAAACGCTATAGTACTATATGTACAAAAAACCCTACTAAAACTGACCTTAATGCTTTGCCACCAGCAGAACGTTCTACTCCGACCTTTTCTATAGAAACTAAAGAAAATAAAAGAAGTCAACAAAACATTAATCCCGGACAGTCCAGAAAATGATCAAACAGGATCAAGCAACGCAAACTCCACTTGTACTCCCCCAAGCTTAGATAGCTATCGGTGACCAAATAGTTGGGCATTTTTCGTACAGTCGTGCACTAAGGGCCTGAAGGGGAAGGGGGGAGCTATCGAATCGTCCCCGACGTATTTAAAGCCGAAGGAGACGGATGTGTGATGTGCGATACGGAGTGGGGTGGAGTAGTTGTTATTACTATATTTTTTTACATTGATAAGAGTTTTGTAGTTTCCCACTAAAGATAGTGAGTTGTTTTACGCTAGCTGTGCGTGATTTAATCAATGTATTTATTCACGTTCGTGTAAATTATTTGTTTATGTTTTAGATAAATAAAAAAATACCAACTGTAATCGATAGGTATACTAAGTAATATAGTGGAATTCTTTATCATTCTAACTAGTAATCATAAAATATTTTTTAAACTGAATATCACTGTAACTTCTAAGTCGATTTTGGTAAAATTCGATATTATTATGTTGAAAATAGCCTTTAATCATAAAAGCTACTTCTTATCCTGCGTTCATCAAGTTATCACAAATAATTCACAAAAAACTATTAATCACATATAATTTTATACATCTTCGTGATAATAACATCTACTCCATAGATTCCGCTATTCCCGAAAACTGTGCGCTGAGAGAAGGGCTCGGACTCAGAACGTTATTGATTTCCATTATACCCGCACCGCCGCTCGTCATCTCGAAGACGTGTCGCCTTTCACACACTTTTGTACACCATTGTACTATCTAGTTGTGTGTCAGCAGTTCTATGTTAGTGAGATCAAAGATCGTATAGGAGATTTCATCGAAGATGGGAGAAAATAGTGGTTTTGATAAATTCAGCGATGGGCAGTATTTTGTTTAGGATGTAGTAGGAAAGAACAGTTATAAGAATAATAACGTTTAATTCAGATTAATAAATCCATAGTAGATACCTAAATTAAAACACAAACTAATAATAAAAATTAAAATACGTATTACGATTATTATATTTATATTATATTTGTTATATTTTCACCAAATTTTTTATCTCGAAAACAATATTTTTATGATATTAACATACTCCAAAATTGAGTCAAACTTTCAACTTCAAGCTATAAGTGAGTCGTGTGGAAAATATGCACATTTTCCAATAGCGATCTTATGAAAAAATTCCTCTGCTCACAAAACCCACTATTTCTCATAATTACTCAAAATATTTTTTAAATACAATTCAAAACCACATTTCAAAACAAGTTTATTACCGATATTTATGAGGTGACAANCGATGGATATGCTTTCAAAAAATATGTGTCCGTAAAAGAATGATAGCTTTTACCATCTAGATACATAAATAAAATATGATCAAGCAAAACACATTTATAACAACAAGTATCACTTAATCGTTCGTCCCCCAGCATTCAATCATGATAATGTAATGTTTTTATAACCAAGGCTATCTAATATTCTCTGATAACATGACGATAAACTAGAATGACGTTATTTGATATGCAAAACATAACAATTACTTTTTTTTCAGGCGGGATATCATCGTTATGACCTCTCTTGCTGATACAGCGGGAGGGTGTTTGACTCTTGCAAACTAAAACTGGTCATAGACCTCAACATACTTGGGAAATGTATGGAGAAATTTTCAATAAGCTAAGTTTACATATTTAAACTATTTGTAGTGGCCAGCTCTCAATATTACAAATGAGAGAGTTGCTCTGTCTGTCTTTACTGCTATTTCTCCAAAATACTATATCTGGGTGCATAGAAAGTTTAGAGCCTGAGAAAAAGCCCAGGCTCCTTTTTACCCAGTTGCGGGAAGTGCTTCTCAGGACGTAGATACAACCACCAGAAACGCTATAGTACTATATGTACAAAAAACCCTACTAAAACTGACCTTAATGCTTTGCCACCAGCAGAACGTTCTACTCCGACCTTTTCTATAGAAACTAAAGAAAATAAAAGAAGTCAACAAAACATTAATCCCGGACAGTCCAGAAAATGATCAAACAGGATCAAGCAACGCAAACTCCACTTGTACTCCCCCAAGCTTAGATAGCTATCGGTGACCAAATAGTTGGGCATTTTTCGTACAGTCGTGCACTAAGGGCCTGAAGGGGAAGGGGGGAGCTATCGAATCGTCCCCGACGTATTTAAAGCCGAAGGAGACGGATGTGTGATGTGCGATACGGAGTGGGGTGGAGTAGTTGTTATTACTATATTTTTTTACATTGATAAGAGTTTTGTAGTTTCCCACTAAAGATAGTGAGTTGTTTTACGCTAGCTGTGCGTGATTTAATCAATGTATTTATTCACGTTCGTGTAAATTATTTGTTTATGTTTTAGATAAATAAAAAAATACCAACTGTAATCGATAGGTATACTAAGTAATATAGTGGAATTCTTTATCATTCTAACTAGTAATCATAAAATATTTTTTAAACTGAATATCACTGTAACTTCTAAGTCGATTTTGGTAAAATTCGATATTATTATGTTGAAAATAGCCTTTAATCATAAAAGCTACTTCTTATCCTGCGTTCATCAAGTTATCACAAATAATTCACAAAAAACTATTAATCACATATAATTTTATACATCTTCGTGATAATAACATCTACTCCATAGATTCCGCTATTCCCGAAAACTGTGCGCTGAGAGAAGGGCTCGGACTCAGAACGTTATTGATTTCCATTATACCCGCACCGCCGCTCGTCATCTCGAAGACGTGTCGCCTTTCACACACTTTTGTACACCATTGTACTATCTAGTTGTGTGTCAGCAGTTCTATGTTAGTGAGATCAAAGATCGTATAGGAGATTTCATCGAAGATGGGAGAAAATAGTGGTTTTGATAAATTCAGCGATGGGCAGTATTTTGTTTAGGATGTAGTAGGAAAGAACAGTTATAAGAATAATAACGTTTAATTCAGATTAATAAATCCATAGTAGATACCTAAATTAAAACACAAACTAATAATAAAAATTAAAATACGTATTACGATTATTATATTTATATTATATTTGTTATATTTTCACCAAATTTTTTATCTCGAAAACAATATTTTTATGATATTAACATACTCCAAAATTGAGTCAAACTTTCAACTTCAAGCTATAAGTG
This sequence comes from Heliothis virescens, assembly GCA_002382865.2. Lineage (NCBI taxonomy): Eukaryota > Metazoa > Arthropoda > Insecta > Lepidoptera > Noctuidae > Heliothis > Heliothis virescens. The sequence goes on along the minus strand of NWSH02000008.1, from coordinate 13,441,058 downwards.
AGTCGTGTGGAAAATATGCACATTTTCCAATAGCGATCTTATGAAAAAATTCCTCTGCTCACAAAACCCACTATTTCTCATAATTACTCAAAATATTTTTTAAATACAATTCAAAACCACATTTCAAAACAAGTTTATTACCGATATTTATGAGGTGACAAAAAGACCGGCGAAATAGAATGAAATATAAATGAACGAAGGCGTCGTCGATGGTATCTGATGAACGGCAAAATCGAATGAATTCCTGTGGAGGTGAACGATTCGTTTTTTCCCGAGCAGAACAATGAAATGAGATAGATAAGATTGAAAACTGAAATATAATATTGAAGCCTGTTATGTAAGAAAGTAATTTAAATGAAGTCGCGTTCAGTGAGATGGTTTCTGTGTAAGTCACACTTGAATTTCAATTACGAAACAAATGGGTTTTTGGAAACTCTTTCGGTGTTGTCACGATGTTTCTTATTTTAGACGATATTTTGTCTTTATAATATGGATCTTTGTATGCCTAGAGTTTGAACATTTGACAGTTTTTTAAAACACGTGATCACTGTAACGCCATTTAGTTTTAATTGAACTTGGAAAGTGCACAACATTATTATGAAAAAAAAAAACAATTTTGGTAGTTCCAACCTAAATATTATAATTACCATCTAAATATTTAGCTTGTTTGTCGATTAACAAGCTAAATATTTAGATCTTATTCTAAAAAGAAAATATGTTTTTGTCCAAAGAAATATACCCATATATAAATCCATTTATCATCGCCTACCAAATACAAACACAAAAAAAATCTTAAGACAAAACCAGCATATCTACTAAACTACTAAAGTAACTTATCTCTAAAAACAGAGGGATGTCGGTACATATCTGCCGGTCCTCCGTGGCCAATAAAGGGCGATAGTTGGAAGGGATCGGTTATCGTCGTATCGCGCTCGTGGTACTACGAATATGGGTCGAGCTTATACTGAACTGGGAGAATCTTATGTATACAGGGTGAAATTAAAGTTGTCGGTAGATTATGGTATTTTTTTGCTTATACGGACTTTCAGTACTTCACTTTTATACTGTGTTAAATACTTGAAATTTTATGTTCTAAGGCATAATGAAAATTGTATATTTCACTGTCACTACATACCATTAAACAAAGCCCTCAGTTTTTGTCTGAAAATTTTGAAACCGATCATCACTTGATTATCGCCAATAGTCGCAGATAGAGTGATTTATACGAAACAAATATAATAGTGAATAATTACAACCACTCAAACAGTTCTTAGTAATCCAAATCTTATCGAGACACGCAAATAATCCTCTCCATAGTTGCCACCCTGTATAATTCAGGAGGTACAATTAGTAAACCTCTAGCGTTGAAGATATTCACGTACTGTAAGTATGTATAGGAGATCTGATGGGTAAACTGAGTGAAAGTGTTCCGGAAAAACTGTAGGATTGGACCTATTGAGTGGTAAGGCGTGTTTCTCTTATTCGACTATTCTGTGGGATATAATTATGGACTAATATGTGAGTTGATTAATTTATGATAAGAAGATGAAAAATGTAGATGCCTAAAATTGGAAATAAATTAACGAAGTAGCATGGTTGAAAAGCCCAACAATATGCGGATTAGAATTTCACCACCCTGCACTATAAATAAAAATAGCAGTGCAATAGCAGGCACTAAAAATAAAAATGTTCATCATACCGAATAATTTAAACTTACGATTTCATAAAACTAGGCTCTATTATACAACGAACATCTTTTGAAAATTCTTCCCTATAAATAAATAATGTAAAGACCTCTTTCCGACAATATTGCTACCACCTTCAACATAACCAGACCTACAGTAGCACAATTCAGCTGACCTCCCAAGGGCCCTAACTTCCATAACTGGTTAAGATTTAATTAAATGCTTCCACAACTGTAGCTAATATGCTAAGCCAATAAACTGCAACGGACTGTCTGTTATACAATATTCATCAGGTAGGAGTGCCTTCGTCATCGCTTGGGTTATTCTGGGTAGATATTGAGAGTTGGCGGGTTAAATTGGCGAGTTGGATGACGTGGAAAATAATGTTTTTTTATATAGAATGATCGAGACTACTTAATACTTAAATAATTTATACTTAAATGTACTAAATAATACAAAATAAATGTCTATGAAAAATAGCATGTAACATAACCTTCAATAAAATTATCATGTTTGTTTCAGGTCTTTATTCTACTACGATATATGTACACTACTATCACTACTATCACAAATTCTTAAACCATCTAACGATACTTAAAAAAACCACTTAGAGTACTTAGCTGGATTTCACTTTCACCTTCACTGCATTGTCAATCAATGCATGTATCTCCTGCATTTGAGTACTGAAGCTTAGCGTGAAGAATATTAATACAAAGTTATTAATCTTATCATATAATTGACCAAGTAGAACTTTTTAGAAGTTTAATTTTCACATATAAAACAAAGCTATTCAAACTATCAAGTTACTATGTAACAGCACAATATAGACGCAAGTGTACCCTGATATAAGTTCTGTGGCCCGAGGCAAATAGGATGGACCTGGGACTCCAAGCTAAACTTCAAACAACTGGGAATAGTCGGGAGATATCTAGATGTTATGGATGAAACTTATATGTACGGTATGTTATTGTATTGTTAGATAAGAGGAATATGTAATACATGTATATTTTTGGAGGATTCGTGTTTTGTTTTATAAAAAATTGCTGGGTTCAGCCACAATCTGATGAGAACTTTTTTAGAATCCCAAGCATAGTAGTGGCTGCTCGGAAAATATCAGAGATAGTATCATTTACTAATATCGATGGAATGTAGGCCTCCCGACCACTAAGAGTCAGTCACCAGACACCTAAAGGGATATTAAATGCTTGACTTGGAGACGGGCAGCAGCATCTCCGAAGCTAAAAAATATCCCACACTGTGCTCACCAACACGCATTCCTATCCGCAGTGGGTATGGGCAAATCTCCAGCAGGGAACAAACAAATCAGTTTCACATTAAATTGAATTAATTCATATTATACTGAACATGAAATCAATAACAATATAAAGCAGTAATACATAGCCATAACAATTTTGTTTTTAATAACTAACAAGCTCCTCTAAATAAATAATTTGCGCAGTTTTTGTTTGTTTTCCATTCAAAGCTAGCATGAAACGGTACTATATGAATAAACTAAATTCTAAAATATAAACGGGAGTATAAAAAACACTGAAACAAGTCGAACCATTAAATATTTGCAACAAACAGACCGCTATCAAACAAACTGTTGGAATAGGAAAAATATTCAGTAGTTATCGATAAACAGTTGCAGATCGTACTGGAATACAGGTTTATTTAGATTTTAAAATGAGGTTTATGTAAATAATAAAAATAATTTTGCAAATTGGTCCATCCTTTGTCTGCGTCTTTGAGTAATCGGTAAACATACATAAAAAAAAGATTCTGACTAAAAGGAGGAGTTCTTTTTCGGGAAGTTGGTTAAAACTACTTGTACTCATTCACAAATTGTAGTCATGATCTGTCTAGTCTTTTCGCAACTATGTTGGGGTCCAATGGGATCCAGGGTAACCAGATGCAGCTGAGGACCCTTGTAATACATAGAGCAACTGCCTCTCCAACCATCTTGATGAGAGTTGCTGAAAGGACAGACTCAAAGGTAAAGAACGCATAGGACAAATCTAAATAGGCGGGTTATACATCTCCCTATTATGGGAGCAATATCTCTGCTGCAGGCCATAAGAATGAAGTATGAAAAAATAGAAGAGAATTTTCATATTTTTCACCAGGTAATTAAACCAAACTATTAAAAATGAAAGCGTACATTTGAAGCGTCCCAGGCTGTTGAGTACTATAAACCCGCGGAGTCATCGCGTTCACATAAACACTTTTGTGAGGACTCATCGTGATCAAACGCTGGTAATAAAGATAGATTAATGGCATCCCTCCGAGCCGAGCGTTGCCGAACTTTGCCGAGTGGGCCCGAACTAACATGTGAGAACCGAGTACGAATTGCAGAATAAGTTTTATTAATGGCTTTTAGTTTGTTTTTTTTAGGTTCTACAATGAATGGATTTCTGTAATGGACTTTTAGTTACTGCAATTATTTATTAAACTAAAACAAACATACAAAATTATGGTCCCTAAATTAATTGATACTAAATATGTACAATCAACTTATTTTTTTATCATTCAAACTTATCTATTGTCCTGTTCTCATAAATCATATTCATTTAAAAATACGCAAATCAAACACAAAATATTTGTTTACAAAACCAGTAATATCAGCAGAAAGATCTAATTCAGTACTGCATGCACAGATACCATCGAAACCCATTCATCAGATTTTTTTGCCAACATTACCATCAATGCAATTTATCTGAAGAAAAGTCTTGATTTATTCTGTTACTGCTAAGTGTAGTTGCCTGACAGCCAAAAGATTTATTGCCACATTTTTTCCGCTCCAAAGGTAGGGCCTATGTTTATCTAAACCAACTATCTGAATAAGGTGGTATATTAAGTAAGTTGTTTCTGGCTCATTTTGATCGTGTAAGCGAAAAATATTTTCTCGGAGAAATCATATGAGCTTTCTATTTCTGCTGTATTAGGTTTTTTTATCTGATGTTCTGACTTCGTTTTAGGGTTATTTGGATATATATTTTTCTCTATATAAAATGGCTGCTGCAAAAGATACTTGCGTTTAAACAATCATGTTGGCATGTTATAACTCTTAGTAATCTATCTCCGAAAGTCTAGTTGGACTATCTAATACTATCAAAAATTCATTTGTGAAACTTTTCCAGTCGTTAATTCTAGTTCTAGAAATTTTAAAAGTTTGTTTTCAAGTTGAGTACCCGTAAGAATAAAAATGTAATAAGACAAAAGTATTTTTGGTAGAATCGTCTTTTTTCTCTCCAAATAAAATTGTTCTTGAAAACTCTTCTCAGTACATTAACGAAATCGTCTCCACTAGAAGAAACAAGCCCTTTCCAAACTTCAAAAACAAAGGAACGACAATAATATCATACCCAACTTTTGTACAACAAAAGAAAATATCCTTTTCCCAATAATACTAACGACGAAAATTGACGCTCCACAAAAAGGATCCAAATTATTATTCCAGCTTTGTTTGTCGTCATCAAAAGGAGGAAGCCTTAAAGGTATCTTTAAAAATCCATTTCTGAGTTATCCGGTAAAAATGCCTTGGGTGATTTTTTTATATCCATATTCACCATTTCAGCCGGTGGGGTGAAGGTAGCTGGTGACATACGGTAACAAAGATTAATGATACAGATCTGAAAAGTTTTTTTAGTTTTTTGGGCGATTGATGAAGTGTGATTAATAGGTTTTGAGTAACGTGGATAATTTTGAGTGCTTTTTAGGGTTCCGTACCCAAAGGGTAAAAACGGAACCCTATTACTAAGACTTCGTTGTCTGTCTGTCTGTCTGTCTGTCTTTCTGTCTCCACGTTGTATCTCATTAACCGTGATAGCTAGAAAGCTGAAATTTTCACAAATGATGTATTTTCGTTGCCGCTATAACAACAAATACTAAAAATTAAAAAAAGTTATATATTAAGGGGGGTCACCATACAATAAATTATAAAGACAGTGCAATTTGAATACAACGCCATCTGTTACTCAAGCGTGGAACTACAGCTTGGTACGGAACCCTTCGCGCGCGAGTCCATCTCGCACTTGGCCGGTTTTTTGTATGTTCATGCATCACTTGCAATTTTAAAAATTGCTATTTTTATGCAGAGTTAAAAAAGGCGATATGAGACTTTTTGTGTTCCACAAAATATTTGAGAAGCCAATGACCTTGGAGTATTTTGGATAGCTAAAAAGATAATTACGTTGGTACGTTTTGACCTTCCATAACCATGGTTGTACCGAAGATAGCTCCCTGAAGAACTCCACAGTGTGTCTCCCATAAAACTCAATAGGATGGTGGGTGTGACCGTTTTATTCTGCCGTCTCCTCGGCTTTGCAATTCGCTCGCCGTTCCGAGGGCTACAACGAAGGGGAAGTGCCCAGATGTCGCCCGAACAAATTATTTACTACCCTTCCTTTTGTCGTAGACCTGCATCTCCATATTTGTTATTGCGAAAACGGTGTCAACCGAATTTCGCATACCTGGAATTGGATGGCGCAATTTATTTTGATTCTTTTTATGGACCAAATTGGGTTTGATAGAGTATGTAGGCCTGGTAACCATTTGTTAATGTCCACAGGTTTTGGCAACAGATAGAAAATATTCGGGGAAAATAAAATTTTTGGAAGAAAGAAATGTTCGCTATTTTATGTCAGGTTGTTCCTGCTTTATTGATGTCCCTTACTATGATGGAATTTGTAAAAAATCTTCCTTATAATATTAGCTAGCTAGTCTGTTAATAGATATGGGACTTTTTTTAAGACTTTGTACATAATATTTGTTTTTTAGAACATTATTTTGCTAACTAAATATTACCAACTGGTAATATTCATCAACCTTCAGCCGATTACCATTGACAGATAAGTCTGTACTTCAACTCAAGCATTGTACTCATTTATCTCACAGATACGTATAATGGAAACCCCAGAGATTTAGACACAAAATTGTACTATAACAGTGCAAATACCAAGATAAGTACATACAAAACTGCAACTGTAGTTCATGCAACATATGTGGACGACTCTTTTATTGCGTCTGCGTTCGTGTTATTGGTCGAATCCATCCGGGGTTTAATTCCATTGCATGTGTTTTTATATCGTGCGCTCTGTTGCCTTTTTTACGTGTTTGGGTTTAGAAGAGTTATGCTCTTAATTGAAATGTGTTTGCTTTTTAAGTTTTGTTTTTGGTTTTATGGGCTTTTGAGGGTGAGATGCTGTTTTGGTTGTTTTAGTTGGAATATTTTGAGGGATTTTATTAAATTTTAATGCCCATGAATGAAATAGTTAAGTAAAAAGTGTTTTGTTACAATTTTAGAAAAGATATACATATTTGAATGTCTCTAAAAGAACTGAAGTACATCTCACATTTATTTTAAATGGTACCTACAAATCGCGGGTTAAGAACTAGAGTAGCGTAAGGGCAAAATGACAACTTTTCAGGAGAGCCGAAAAACAACTCAAATTCACCTACTTGTATCTTATAGCTTTTGTATGGCAAAATCTGTAGTAGTTACGTATCGTATTTTTTTTTACAATAAAGATTTATTTATCGGCTACAGAATAGTGTAACTTTTTGGTCAGTCAAAAAACGGTTTCATATTAATAAAATTTATTTTTCAAAAACTGGTTGACATACGACATAAAAGCTGACTGCATTACTTTAGTTATTTAGTGCCGTAATAGCGTATCCCACCCTTACGTTTTTTTGGCACGGAGAAAAATGACGAAAGCGTACAAAACAAGGACCCATAAGCAGTAACGGTACTTTACGTTTATTTGGCACGAAACAAATCAAGGGAGGTACATAATCAAACTTTCTGCGTTAATAGCGTATGACAAGATACGTTATTTGAGCGATTACATTGAAGGCATATTCGGTGTCTGATTCGTTCTGTAAATCGAGTTACGATCGTTGTGCTCGTAACTTTTTTGATAAAATAATGTCAAGGTTATTGTAAGTAGAAATACTTCATTTTGGCAATAAACAAATATCTTTTTTTTATATACGCTATTGTTGTACTAAGCAATCTACACAATACATCGGTCCAATTTTTGGGCACATAAAAAAACGGGCATTAAAAAAGCGAATGGCGAAAAAAAAATTTTTTTGCATTTTTGCCCTTACGCTACTCTAGTTCTTAACCCGCGAAATAAGCTCATATCTTAAACACATCACAATTACAAAACAACAAAACAATATTCCATTGCTCACTCAACGAATATCAAAATTGTTTCAAAGCTTGCTATTTCAGTTCATAATATTCTCAAGCTCACAACAGCGTCCCACGACGCCATTTTATCTCATTCGCACAACATACCTACTGAAGAAATTCCGACCATCCTCGCATTTGCCGCATACATGCAAAATATCGTATAACCTCCCATATTTGTTTTCCATTAATCCACTAGTTTGCTAGAACAAAGTAAACACGTTCCTACTAACTGTTGTAACGAAACTTCACTTGGAATATACTCTGTCTCGCTTACATGTGTGGAGTTGGATAGAGATAGCACTACCGCGATGCTTTGTTGTGATAATGCAGTGTATCGCTCTTTCGAAGGATGAAGTAATCATCTTTGAAATGGTAAACAGTTGAAGATTATTTTGTTGTTAGGTAAAGGCTTTTGCTTGCTTTTCGTTTGAAATTATATTCTAAAGCTTATTTGCGAACAATGACTTTCAGAAGTTACTACAAGTAACTTTTTCTTGGAAGACTTAATAATTTTTATTTTATACTCTACTTTTCTCTTTTGCCTATTTTTTTTTAAATTTTCTGCTTTTTCGTACCTAACTACTGAAAGAAACATAGGATAGTCACACAGAATAATAACACAAATAAAATTTAATATATGCTGTCATAGCAAAAAAAAATCTTTAAAAAAATAGCCTTTATTACTTACAAACAAATGTTACTAAGCATTCTAATTAATTTTGTTACAACTGTTATTTTTCTAATAAGAGCTTACCGACTATTCTACGCCTGGGGGGTTGCTTAGCAAGGATTTGTTAAAGACATCCCCTATGAAGTCATAGTACGGTATCACAGCAACTCCCTTTGATATCAACCCCAAGCGATTACTATGATTAGATCTCTTAAAGTCGGCGATTATGATTTTGAAGAGTACCGATAAAATATCAAATATGCTGTAGGTACTTAACTACACAATATACAGGGTTCAGAGTACCAGAATGTATCCCAATGGATCCTGTTGAATCATCGGTTTTCGAGAAAACTGTAATTTAATTTTGAATTTTGGGAAAATTTCCAAAAATCTAAAAATTACCAATATCTCAGAAACCACTGAACTTTGCTCAGAGGTAAGAGTGGCTTAATTTGTTGCTCTTGGGCCCTTCTATCACCTCCTTCCAGATATACGTCGAATTACAAGTAACCCTGTATAAAACACTGATTTAACTCTATATGTAACCTTCGAGAAAGATGATTCCAAAGTCTGTCGGTGTCGCAGGATTGTTCAAATAAATCACGTAGGTACAAAAATGAATCTGGAATAACTCCCGCAGCGGGAGGGAACATTTCATAATTTCATACAAAAGAAGCTTTTGCTATTTATTTTTGTTATTTTTTAACCAAAAACAATGACGATCAGTAGCAACATCGACATTCTATTCACAAAAAAGAAACTGATGCCTGAAGTCCGTTTGATGAAAATAGCTCACTAATTTATTCATCCTTTCCAATATTTTTCGTGTGCGTAAATCTAACGTTACAATCCAAAGTCCAACGATAAAGACAATACAATAGCTAACAAAATAAAGCTATTACAAAGGGACCAGTTTACCGGTGGGTCATCTCTTCGCAAATTGTCACGGCAGTGCCGCGAGTGCGTTTTATTGTTGCTGCTTGTAAGGGTATCAGTATAGATACATACTTCACATGCAAATATGCGTTCTGTTTCTCCTGTTTATGTAATTGCGCGGTACATGCAAATTAGTTGGTTGATGCAATGTTATGATTATTTTTGTGATTGTGGTCTTTTTGCTGACGATGTTATTTATTTTTAGTTCTGAACGATCGCAATAGGGTATCAAAATAATGAAAAATATTTATTTAACTAAATAAACAAAATTGATAAAATTGTGTGTCAATAAATTCAAAGCTGCAGCAGAAGCATATATTTTAGTTTTTTTAAACAAACTTTTCAACTGTAACTTGCTACAAACAAAATAGAAAAAAAAACAAAAATGAAACATTTAAGACAGCAAAATTCACTGTACAATTCAGCATTTTTGCAACATCTTTAAATACCTCCAAAGTCTCTTCTTTCTTTCAAACAAAAAATAAACCACATTTCATAATACCTCGAACAAAGCAACCTCTGTAACTTGAACCATAACAACTTAACCGTATATATTCAAATTCGAAGACAGTAGATATGAATAGTTAACGCCTTCAGTTATGTTGCTTGGAACTACAATTGTTCTCCTAACATAGATTAACTGAGTGCCAGGCACGCCGATGCGATAGGCATTTGAATAAATACCTACATGTAACAATATAAGGTCTATATTCGTATACGTTGGTTTACTATGTTTGCTCGCATAATGATGTCTTATTGACATAGTGGAATTATATAGCTAGATAATCCTTACTTACCCAAATAAGCTGTGAAACGTCAATTCCATCAATATTATGTTCACGTAAAGTCTTACCAAGATCATTTGAGTCAAAGCTGTCCAAAAGTAATCAGTTCTCACAGAGGTCATGGCAATTAGACATCGTAAAAACTGAATCTAAGATCTTGAATAGTTGAGCTGCGGGATTGTTTGAAAGAGTTACCGCGGCACAGGTACACAAAGGCCTCAAGAAGGAACACGGTGGGTCAGGTAGTCAGTGAAAGTCTGACACTCCCTCACGCTGTCACATACAGCAGGAGCATCGCATGACTTCCCATCGACAAAAAAAGATGACCAAGAATAGTCAAACATTATTTCTAAACCTACTTTTCTGTCTAGCTCATTTGGAAAAACAGGCGTAAAGTTAAAAAAGCCTTTCTCACTTTCTTCAAAAATATAGAACAACGTAACAAAACATCATTACAAAGAACACATATTTTCTAATCCCCAGCATTATGTCGGCGCCTTACCCAGTTTTACCGCCCGTAACTTTATTCTGAGTAAAAAAAAGTAATTCCGCTATGATGCCTTTATTACCGACCGTAGACGTATAGAGTTATGGCCCTTCTCATTTCGTTAGATAGTCCTTTGTTTAGAGGGTGTATACTTTTTATATCGGTACTTGTCATCGTGTTTTTGTGAAACTTTCCTGTTTATAGTCATTTGTTTTTCCGCTGATTCTGCAGGTTACCTTACTTTATTAGGTTCGTTGTTATAGGCTCGGCAGTTGATGTTTGTAGTGGTAGTTTAAAGTTTATGGAAATGGAAGTTTTTGTAAGACTGGTACAATTTTTATGTGTTTTTGATGTGATTGCGCACGTATTTTTTATAGGATGTTTTTGATAGGAGAATCAACTCTATCAAGGATGAATTAGTGAATGATTTTTATGGTTGGCTTTTGGAAGATTACATAAAGATTTATTTACTTCGAATGGTTAAACAGAGACGTGCTTTTGACCTTATCACTGTAAAGTGAATATAGCTCTAATAATATTTCCATTCTTCTAACATTAGAACGAAGTATAGAAAACCGGTAAAAGAGTACCCTTTCACAGCAAAATCTAATACATATAGACAGAACCGAAAATTGAAAACGCCCTTATTGTCTAGACAATAAAGTTGAAAATTGCTTAACAAAAGGATAGTTTGAAGTAGAAAGTTGACAATGGCGGAGTGCGCAGCGCCAAAATGTTTTGAACAAATATTCATTGAATGTAAATCCACCGAGGCCGCTTTGGATTAGAAGAGGTACTGTATACGGTAGCAATTTTAAAACGTAAAGCGAATTGTTATTGATTTGTTATGTCTGTGTGGGTTTTTGACAATGGTTTTCTATGAGATAGAACTTTGTTTGTTTTTATTTTGTATTTTTACTTTTTATTTACTTCTATTATTGGTTTTACCTAAATTGGGAATCGTCATCAAAACCGCCATAGTCTAAAAACGTTCATTGCGGAACAAAGCCCCCCCCCGATTTGCCATGTTGGTGAGCGCACATGGTATATTTTTAGCTTCAGAGATACCGCTACCTATTGCCAAGCAATGCATGTGATATGGTACTGTGTGGTGGTTATACTGACTAAATTGGGAATCGAAGTCATCGAACAACAGAGAAGTGGGTTAAATTTAACTTGCAAGATTTGATAACAGACAGGTGAAACTAGATAAAAATCTCATAAAAATGCTCCTGAAATAAAAACTAATGGGCTTACTAAAAAAAACAGTTTTTATTTTAATTTATTTCTTAAAATACCACCAAAAACCACGTCTCAAAATAACTTCATATAACCTGTTTCCCCCTCACCTACTTTGAAATGCTGAGCATGAACGCTAAAACCATAGATATTTTAAAGAAGGAGATATGCCCTGTAGACGAAAATGTATCGGATACCTGTGTCTCCAGTTTCCCCTACCACACGGCAACTACTACACGCGCGGTTTAGTAAAAGCAATAGATACATTGCTTGTCTGGTCACTGAGTGACAAACTTGCGTAGTTGTGAAGGAGCAATGTATTTATAGCAAAACAGTTCAGACTAGTTCGCGGAGACGGAATTTACGAATTATTTGCGGTACGATCGCCTGTTCGAGGAGACAGCGACACGCCCACTTACCACTTCTCCTGTTATTAATATTTCTGTGGCTATAACCTTGATCAAAGATCCGCGTAGATAATGCGGTAATTACCAGAACCCAGCTAGATTATACTCGGTTGTATCCCGTTACACATAATAAAATGGATACAGCCTTAGCCTCCCTTTTGTGGAATCCCTTTATGTTTACCTGAAGCTTTGAAGTAATGCTACTTTTCATTTTAGTAGGGTAATGTGTGAAATGAAAGTTTATATCGGTATTGTGTAATATGTTTTTGGTTGTGGAATTGTTCAGTGATATGTCAATTGTGTTTTTATGACCAACTACTAAAATAATAAAAGTACATACATTTTTGTAGTATTTATCCATTCTGGGTAGGCTATCCACACGAATATAACAAACAGGAAACATTTTCTTGTTTGTATGTTTGCACCTTAAAGCTCCGAAACTACTGAAGCGATTTGAAAAATTCGTTCACTGTCGAAAACCTACACTATTCTTGAGTAATATAGACTACATTTTACCCTGGTATAGGATGAAGCTCCCCGGGTGAAACCGCGGGAAAACAGTTAATACAAGATAATCCGTTACATTGTAAAGACTTTAGTAAAAGTATTTTTCAACACAACATTTTTTAACCCTACAAAATCAAGCAAAAAGGTTGGAGTCGTTCTATTTTACAACGGTAGGCATTCCATATCGCTCGCATATGCAAGCCGCGCTTAGGGCACACCAATTAACATTTTTATATGACTCATTTGCATACCGCCTTGATAACTCTATGAATTTAAATTTATTAAAGGTTGCCCTAGTAGTCATTTCAGTGGTCAAAGGGGTTAGTTTTGTTGCGAACTTTCTAGAACTTTGCTTGGTTGTAGTGGTTTGATTGTGGTGAGGGTTAGATATTTCACGTTTTTTTTTTATTATTTATATTGTTAGTTTCAAATACGAAAAGGCACCATATACGAGTATAGAAAGTTTTGGGCATTTTAAGGCCGGTTTCATAGGTTCCAGATAAACTTCTAGATAGATATCTGACAGATAAAACTTTTCTATGGCATTATCTGTCAGATAACTATGTGAAACTTTATCTGGAACCTGCAAAACGGGCCGTTAATACCCCACAATAATCTATTCATTTTCAAAACATAAAAAAATAAATTAATATTCTTCAAAAACATCCTTAATTTGACTTATAATTTTTTCCAAGGTGGTCATTGCAAAGTACTTCAATTACCTTCCACTTTGACCTGTCATTCTGTCAAGTCATGCTATCTCAAAAACTCATAAATAATGATCTTGCGGCCATTTCTTGCGTGTCAGCTGAGAGAGTAACGCGTCACGAGAAATGAGACGAAAATATCTTGGAAACACTTAAAGTATATTTTGGTTAAAAAATCGGAGTTTCATTGCGTCTTTACGTAGTTAAATAATATTCTGTTGCAATATTTATAATTATTAGGTATACCTACTTACTTAAGTGCTTAAATTATTTTTAACCGACTTCCCAAAAAGGAGGAGGTTCTCAATTCGACCGTATCTTTTTTTTTTTTT
>NWSH02000008.1:13392137-13423889 GCA_002382865.2 Heliothis virescens | reverse complement strand
AAAAAACTTTTTACAAAAAAAACAAAACCGACTTCACAAAAAAACACTGAAAGGGATAAAAAAATAAAACTTTTCACATGGCTCTAGAAGTCGGTGGCAAAATAAACACATTCAACAGACCTGCAGACACCGACTTCTAGAGCCATGTGAAAAGTTTTATTTTTTTATCCCTTTCAGTGTTTTTTTGTGAAGTCGGTTTTGTTTTTTTTGTAAAAAGTTTTAAAAAAATAACATATATATAATAACAATAATATTTATGACAACTAAAGAAGACAGTTGCAGCAGTATGAAGCATTTATCATTTGATATAAATTATATATTATCACATAGTACATCACCCACAGAAAACATCACAACACAAAATGTAGCATCATGAACAGTCATAAATAAAGAATCATTTCATCACTAAACGTCATCAGACGTCCGACTGTCAAGCCATTCGTAATTCGGGCCATTCATCATGCGACAGGCCCGAACTAATTTAGTGGCTACTATAAATCTTGACCAACAGAATTGTCCCACGACACGGGTATGACGACACTGTTATTATTTTGATTGATATATTTATAGGTATGGTTTTGTGCTATCGTGTTTGGTATTCATCTTCTATCTAGTTAAGTTTATGTAGGAATCGACGAGCTTATAATACAGCGTAGATAAATGAACGAAGCAACTAAAGAAACGCCTACGAAAATATGGCTTCTTCATCGTCATTATTATTAACATCTTCAACCCTTTCAGTACTACATGTGGCTCCCATAACGTGGGCCATCTTACCTTGTCTTCAAGATACATTTTTATACCTATATCATTCTTTTTCTAACATCATTATAATGTTAATTGATCTAAAAGCCCTGAGATCTAAAACAAAACATTAGTAAGTGTTCTATAATTTGCCATACAGATTTTTTAGAATTTAAAACATAAACCCAGAACATAAGCACCACCAAACCTTCCTACACGATATTATCAAATACCAAAAGCTCAAAACAAATCCCGAAGGTGCAACGAGAATTGAATCAATAAAATCGAATAGATGCGAGCCGATGCGTTCTCCCAAACTCGGAGCGCATACAAGCTTTACTAGTAGTTTGATGTAACAATGGTTCAACACGGGCACCGGTCATTTGCAAATGTCAGCCGAACCCGATTTTTGTTCAACGAATTTTTGAAATTCGAGTTTTCGTTCTGTCTATGAAACGGAGATGAAAGGAATTGGAGGTCTATGAATAAGAAGTGTTCTGTTTTTGAATGTTATTAAGTGTCAAGTGTCACTATCCTATTGCCCAAATATATGACTTCTTTATGTTGAAAATGACTATTAAATTTTATCACCATATCACACAGAAACCGAATAGTCCCTTCTATACACGTAACACGGGCTCAATAGTCGGCAACTTTAAAAAAAACTATTAAATTGTAAACACTTCTCCATAAAGATTGTTAATAAATCAAATAAAAAAAACTTGATCTTTTAAACACTAAAACTTATTGATTTCTAATTCTCTGAACAAATCTACAGTATTATTTTAGTTAAAAATAATTTACAGATTTACAACTTCAGTTATAAATGTAAATAAAAAAGGTCTACAAAAAATAAAATAACAAAAAAAATATTACGTGAAGTTAATTAAGCATGAAGAATCCCTATAATCTAAGCGAGTTTTTGAGGGTTGGTGTGAAAACGCACGTATCATTTCTCGGAACAAAGTATTACGTGTAAAAAATAAATACAAAACAGAGCACAAAAAAGAGAATAATTAATTATACGCAGCGTAAAAAAAATATTAAAAAATAAAGAAAAATGCACCTTATTCTAAAATCTTAACAAATAAATAAGTTAAATGAAAATGGACTTTAAATTAATTATTATTAGAGTCGAATTTCTTATGAAACGTTTACCATTTTGTAACTTGGGTACCAGAATGTTCGATTATTACGGTAGAGGCCAATGGCGCCATTTGCAAATGGCCCATTTTAGATGTTTGACATTTCGCCGTAAACTTGTTACAAAATGTTCTAACTTGGTGACTGTTACAATATTAATTATGGTTTCGCTTTCCCAGTTTCAATAACAATGAAATTTTCATGAGTTTTTGGGTAATAATTGGGTGAAAATATAGCGCGGTTAAGTTCTGCTTTTGAGTCATTACTGGACTGGGTTATTGTTATGCAGTATTATTATTTTTTTAGCAATTAGAACTTCGTAAAATTAACATTAACTTTATTTTCAGTCTAATTGATCATGAAGCCTGTATTTTCCTGATTTTGATTTTCAGAATCTTGATACGTGGATTCCGCGATAAACGTATCGGCTTATATCTAAGATAAGTTTCATCACACAAATACATTCACAAATCAACATATTATTCAACAAACAAAAAAAACAAAAGCAGCATCCCCTGTCCTATTTCAAAAAGTTAATTACAGCTTCCCTCAAAACAATTTCAATTTCAATTTATACCTTCCCGTAATGGACACCATATATTTTAATTGATTCAACAGAATGCCACAAAATCAATGTTAACAAATTATACGCAGCATTGACCACAGAACATATACCTAGCGAATGTTTACAATTCGTAGATGTGTAATAGTCGGCCAACGAGCCAACGAGCCCAGGGGGATCGCCCACAAACTGTGAACATGCTTCGAATTTTTAACACGTATTTAAAATGAGTTGGAGAAAAATATTTTTAAAGGCTGTAAATGAATATGTATTTTTTTTATTTAGTAAGGTAGTGTACAATTTTTGGCGTTTTGGTAATGGAATTAGTGTGATTAGTTGAGGTCAGATAGTAATAAAACTGGCAGTAGGTAAGTCAAAATTGAAGATCAAAAAATATTTTGTATTGATCGTTCTTATGAATGTTCTTTTATGTCCGTTTATGAAAGAACTTTTATGTGGAAAATACATACCGCATAGTCAACTTGAAAATATAAAACACAAACTTAAATGCGTGCTGCATTACAGACCCTCTTCCCTACCAATAACTCCAACAGACTCAAAAGTGTGTAAAAGTGCAATTTATTCCAACAATTTAATTCTAAAATTCTTTCCCCTTCTCTAAAATCAGTGTCAGCACAAAACATAACCCGTTTACCCATTACAGTCGCACGAATCGGTCAACATTACCCCGGGGAGCAGAATTTTGGCGCTTCAGATTTTTGCGCTCACGACCAACAGATAAATGAACGGCCGCCAGCGAATGTCTCGTAAACCACACGCATTCAATTATGGGTTGAGGGTATTTTTTTAAAAAAGTTGAAAGTTTTTTTGGGGTGGGATGAAAATTAATAGGTTTTGGTGACGGGTTTTTTAAAGAAAAATAACGGTATGGTGTAGTCTGTTGTTTTTTTTCAAATTATTTGATTTTTGTAGCCATGATCAACATGCAGTGTATTTGTTATAATGAGCACGATTAAGCGTCCCGCACACTGCAAACTAAATAGTCGGCCAACATTAAACCCGATGGTAGGTAACATTTTTTTAAAGAAAAACGTGAATCCACTCAATGTTTTAGTCGGTCTTATACCGGCAAAATCCTTCATTATTGTAATATGCACACTACCGTTCATCTTAATACTGATTAATGAGCCTGAAGAAACTATCGGCCGACTAAAACTCTGCAGTGTGCTCTAACTATAGTGCAAATCGACCACGATCCACTCAAAAACAATAAATACTCTTCTTACTTCCATTTCAATTAGCACCTATATTAATTAAATACCACTTAATATTCTATATACCTTTGTCATATCGAGTGACTGCGAATGGAATACCATTGAGGTGGAATTCTCAGAAAATTGGTTTTCCATCGGAATAACGGAAAAGGTGAACGAATGAGGGAGCTCAGGAATTTAATAAGTATCGTTTTGTCTTTTTCTAATATGTCATGCTATCTCTGTCCTGTGGTTTCTGCTATTGACAGTGGTTAAGGTTATTATTGCGTTTGATTTTAATGTTAATTAATGTTTATTGATCTTGTATTGTATTTTGTTATGTAAAGATAAATATTAACTCATGAAAAAGATAATAAAATGTTCTAAATTGTGTAAATAACAAACGTTATACAGCCTTATTGTATTATCTTTTTCATAAACTACATATGAGGGGAGGAACTTAATATGTAGCAAGAATTTAACTAAAACAACAATTCATTTTACATAAAAAAATCTTACTAAAGGATGAAGGGTTCTAAACAAATATTAAAAATATTGCGATGCGAATAATACAGAATTTTCTTCTAAAATATTTTTTTTTGTAACCTTACTTTTTCTCATCGATTTATGACCCAAATTCTTGTCGAAATTGCCAATCCATCACACGACCGTCCCGCGCTTCTATTGGCGTTTATTGGTCGCCCTACTCGCCTCTGTCAGGGCTGACTGTGACAAATTCTATAACCTTGCCTAGTAAATTATTTGAAACATAAGACGTTTGTTGTATTGGGAACAATATTTTTTATGTACAAAAAGAGGCCTCTAAAAAGGAACTGACAGTGCGTGGGCTTGACTATATTTTTATGTGATAAAAAGTCAGAAATTGCGATAAACAAGGTTAATTTTCTAACATCAATTGGCTAGCGTATTTCAAGCTATGCTGGGGTCGGTTTCCAGTATAACCAGGTGTATGTGAGCACCAGTATTCTACATAGAGCGACTGCTCATCTTACCTCTTCTACCTGGTTATCTGAATACCTCTTGGTAAGACTGGTTTCACACTTTCTAGCTTCTGACTGAATATGTGCTAAATATTTTCAAATGATAGCTGAGATCCACCAATTTATAATGCCTACCAAAGCACGGTTAATTTTCTAAGAAATACCCACAAACTTCTCGTTTAGTTTCCCAATGGATAACAAAATACCAAACCATACATTTGCATTTATTTTTATTGACAAACACAAAAAAAGCTAAATAACTTTAAAAACCAACAATCATATAGACAAATTATGGAAACTGGTTAGTGAGGGGAAAAGCGACAAAATTCGAAAAGCAATACTCGTAGCGCTAGCGAGCAGTGGCGTCCGAGCCGCGAACGAATGAGCCTATCTCCTCAAATGGAAACAACATGGCGAAAAAACCGAGTGAAGCTCGATGCTGTATACGTTTTAAGGCTCCGTAGAAGTATATAATAGAATATATTTAAATGGTAAAAATATCTAAAGGAGTATCCATCGTTTTTGTATTCATCCTTTTCAAGAATATGTGCATAAATGTTAAGCAAGAACTAAGAGAAAATAAAGTCATTGATAAACATTAATATCAATATGCTTTCCTAATTTTGCGCATTTAGGCTGCCAAAATAATTCTGTTACTGTAAAAGTTTAAAATAATTAATGCCCCAATATTTAAAATGTTTAGAACATTAACTAGTTGCTGGTTTACTTTAGAAAAAATCATTACAAGCAAATCCACCGACATAAAGTTTTATACAAATTATGCCTAGAAAAGTTCAGAGTGCGTAAGGATCCCCAAATTCGCGGCGCTCGGTCGGTTGGTCGGAATTTTTACGCGCACAGTTATAGGCTTCCCTGCTAATCTCTTAACTTTTAACTGGGAAACAATAAAACGTCGCACCCACTGGACAGTGGAAAAAAATGTATATTTTGGTCAAAAAACTCGGATTACTGAGGTTTTTTATTTGTTTAGGTGGCGATGAAAACGCAACGGCTTAAAAGATCTGTTAATGGATTATCTACGCGAAGTAAAATATTTTATTCTGCGTCAAAAAATATTTAACGTAGACGATATTTACTCCCGGTCCTTTATATGCACTCTTTATTTCACAACAAAAAAATAAAAAAATAATTATGAACCTTAAGTTGCATAGCATTAAAGTATAATTTCGCTAACGCAAACAAATGATGCAATATTCATCACGAGCCTGCACCGCGTATGACAGCGTATTCATAGGGACAGCTAAACGCACGCCATCAGGGGACTGAGTTTTACGACAAAACGTATAAATTTCGCGTCGTTTATTTAGTTTTTACTGCGTCTAGGCTTGGACTAGAGGGTGCATCTACATGCATGGATTAAGTGCGGATGACTGGGTTAGATGTTAGGTTTGTTTTGTACGGCTCTGAATTTTGTTTTGAATTTTAAAACACAATAGGTAGTAAGCAATGGAAATCCACAGAGCTGTAAAGTATTTTTATGCATACTTATTTATGAAAGCGAGTATTGAGACGTTTTTTGACTGGCTAGCATTTGTTAGAATTTAGCCCAAAGATTTACGATACCTCTTTTCTTCCGACGTTTTGGCCGAATTGCTCCCTTATAATTTCATTGCGAGTAAGACCCGTCTGTTGTCTAAAATATGTGTACAAGTCGCGAAAGTTTCACACTACTTCACGTAGTGTGAAACTTTCGATAATTATCTAATACTAGCTGACCAGGTAAACTTCGTATTACTTACCTTTAATTTTTTTTTTACTCATATTTTCTCATCGTTTAAACCTTCCCTCGATCTGTACAAACATTTTAAAACCAAAATAAGCCCGATCGGTCCAGAGTCCAGCCATTCTTGAGTTTTAGTGAGACTAACGAACAGCAATTGATTTTTATATATAAGATTATTTAGCTATATATAACTAAAAAATACCAATTTTAAAGTCACTTGCAAATAATGCAAATTTAAAATACCCCCTCTGATTATACAGTTTGAGACCTCTCAAGGCCTACCTATAGCCAGAAAGTTCGGGCCCCAAAAAGTGCGGGCACCGGAACGAGACGCGACCTCACTTACAATTTCCTACGTTTCCGTAAAGGGCTGCCATGTTTAAAATTTAAATGAGACATTTTTATCTGAGACATTAAAATTATCACGCATTGTGATACTGCTTTATGAGGGACCTTTTAATTGGGGTCCTGCCTGTAAAGTTATAATGCTTTTAGTATAGGAAAGGTCATTTGAAATTAATTTTACGTTTTGTTTTAACACCGAATTTAAATTGCCCAGAAAAATACTCGTACATTAAATAGTCCTTCATTCATTCATATGAAAGATTTAATACTAGCTTCCGCCAGCGGTTTCACCCGCTTCCCGTGGTAACTACTCCGCGCACCCAGATAAAAAGCCTAGCCTAGCCTTTAGCCTTCCTCGATAAATGGGCTATCTAACACTGAAAGAATCATTCAAATCGGACCAGTAGTTCGTGAGATTAGCGCGTTCAAACAAGCAAACTCTTCAGCTTTATAATGTTAGTATAGATACATAGTTGAATTTAAATAAAAAGCCACAAATCGTTATTATTATCGCAAATCACAGATAGTATGACATGTTTATTTACTTCATACAATTTTACGCTACCACTAATTTAGAGTAGGTAAAACCGAATGCTCTAATTTCGCCACTTTAGCAACAATTCCTCAAACTTCCAACAACACAATTCCATTTTCAAATCCAACATCAGAACGCTTACTTTCCTTATCACCACATTTATGTGTTCTCAAGCAATAATTGTACCCATCAAAGGGTAATTTAGCAGGCACAACGAACTATGAAGCGTCTCGATCTTCGATAACTTGCATAACAGTCGGCTTGCATGCGGCCTTGCATGCAAGTCTAATAGCAACGTCTATTGCTTGTTCAACTACACACGGGCGCGCGTTTCGCCGAACGAATAACATAATATCGGGACACCTTTTCACACACGATCGGTTAGGCCCATGGTAAGCTATTAATTAGCTTGTGTTATGAGTGCTAACACATTTGATAAACTACATATAATTACGTATATATTAATATATAGATATATATACTATATATTAATACGTGATGCAAAAACTTACGAAAATTGCGCGGACGCAGGAGCATAAAATTTAACACACTTATAGTTTATGCGTAGGAGAAATGCAGAACGCTATTTTTTATAAATAGATACACATTATAACGCCCAGACCACAGCCAACAAACATGCTCATCACACAAATGTTGATCGTACCGGGAATCGAACTTGGGACCATCAGTTCAGTATGGTAACCATTGCGCCAACCACGTCTCCAACGAGGTCGACAATATAAGGAATGTATCGTGTTGGTTTTGCGTGTTTGAGAAAAACATGAGTGTCGCGCTGTCACGTTGAATTATAGCCGCGTTCGTACAACCTGTCAGGTTTGTCACTGTTTGTACATGTGCGCTTGTTGTTGTAATTATTTCCCTGACGTTAATGGTAAAGTATGAATATTGCGGAGATTTAACGGGTTTTACGTTTAATTTTTTTATTTTTATTATCTAAGATTGACGTTAATTAAGTTGGCAGTGAAGTGTTGATATAATATTGTTTAGCGTAATCGTGTTCGTGACTTTATAAATTTTTGTTTTTATTTACATAATTTTTGCTTTATTTAGTTTTTATTTTATCGCGCAGGTTAAAACACTAATAGTTAATGTGACTGTCTGTAGGTCAAATATTTGGTCCCCTGTGAGGCTCACACATACATCTGTTGACGTGTAGATAGGCAACCTAACGGAGTTAATTTGCCATTAACAATATTAATAAACAGTTACTGCTTACAAGGCCCTAAAAGTTGGTTACAAAATAAACACATCAGTAACTTCAGGACACTGACGTCTACTTGATGAATTNTTTTTACTCATATTTTCTCATCGTTTAAACCTTCCCTCGATCTGTACAAACATTTTAAAACCAAAATAAGCCCGATCGGTCCAGAGTCCAGCCATTCTTGAGTTTTAGTGAGACTAACGAACAGCAATTGATTTTTATATATAAGATTATTTAGCTATATATAACTAAAAAATACCAATTTTAAAGTCACTTGCAAATAATGCAAATTTAAAATACCCCCTCTGATTATACAGTTTGAGACCTCTCAAGGCCTACCTATAGCCAGAAAGTTCGGGCCCCAAAAAGTGCGGGCACCGGAACGAGACGCGACCTCACTTACAATTTCCTACGTTTCCGTAAAGGGCTGCCATGTTTAAAATTTAAATGAGACATTTTTATCTGAGACATTAAAATTATCACGCATTGTGATACTGCTTTATGAGGGACCTTTTAATTGGGGTCCTGCCTGTAAAGTTATAATGCTTTTAGTATAGGAAAGGTCATTTGAAATTAATTTTACGTTTTGTTTTAACACCGAATTTAAATTGCCCAGAAAAATACTCGTACATTAAATAGTCCTTCATTCATTCATATGAAAGATTTAATACTAGCTTCCGCCAGCGGTTTCACCCGCTTCCCGTGGTAACTACTCCGCGCACCCAGATAAAAAGCCTAGCCTAGCCTTTAGCCTTCCTCGATAAATGGGCTATCTAACACTGAAAGAATCATTCAAATCGGACCAGTAGTTCGTGAGATTAGCGCGTTCAAACAAGCAAACTCTTCAGCTTTATAATGTTAGTATAGATACATAGTTGAATTTAAATAAAAAGCCACAAATCGTTATTATTATCGCAAATCACAGATAGTATGACATGTTTATTTACTTCATACAATTTTACGCTACCACTAATTTAGAGTAGGTAAAACCGAATGCTCTAATTTCGCCACTTTAGCAACAATTCCTCAAACTTCCAACAACACAATTCCATTTTCAAATCCAACATCAGAACGCTTACTTTCCTTATCACCACATTTATGTGTTCTCAAGCAATAATTGTACCCATCAAAGGGTAATTTAGCAGGCACAACGAACTATGAAGCGTCTCGATCTTCGATAACTTGCATAACAGTCGGCTTGCATGCGGCCTTGCATGCAAGTCTAATAGCAACGTCTATTGCTTGTTCAACTACACACGGGCGCGCGTTTCGCCGAACGAATAACATAATATCGGGACACCTTTTCACACACGATCGGTTAGGCCCATGGTAAGCTATTAATTAGCTTGTGTTATGAGTGCTAACACATTTGATAAACTACATATAATTACGTATATATTAATATATAGATATATATACTATATATTAATACGTGATGCAAAAACTTACGAAAATTGCGCGGACGCAGGAGCATAAAATTTAACACACTTATAGTTTATGCGTAGGAGAAATGCAGAACGCTATTTTTTATAAATAGATACACATTATAACGCCCAGACCACAGCCAACAAACATGCTCATCACACAAATGTTGATCGTACCGGGAATCGAACTTGGGACCATCAGTTCAGTATGGTAACCATTGCGCCAACCACGTCTCCAACGAGGTCGACAATATAAGGAATGTATCGTGTTGGTTTTGCGTGTTTGAGAAAAACATGAGTGTCGCGCTGTCACGTTGAATTATAGCCGCGTTCGTACAACCTGTCAGGTTTGTCACTGTTTGTACATGTGCGCTTGTTGTTGTAATTATTTCCCTGACGTTAATGGTAAAGTATGAATATTGCGGAGATTTAACGGGTTTTACGTTTAATTTTTTTATTTTTATTATCTAAGATTGACGTTAATTAAGTTGGCAGTGAAGTGTTGATATAATATTGTTTAGCGTAATCGTGTTCGTGACTTTATAAATTTTTGTTTTTATTTACATAATTTTTGCTTTATTTAGTTTTTATTTTATCGCGCAGGTTAAAACACTAATAGTTAATGTGACTGTCTGTAGGTCAAATATTTGGTCCCCTGTGAGGCTCACACATACATCTGTTGACGTGTAGATAGGCAACCTAACGGAGTTAATTTGCCATTAACAATATTAATAAACAGTTACTGCTTACAAGGCCCTAAAAGTTGGTTACAAAATAAACACATCAGTAACTTCAGGACACTGACGTCTACTTGATGAATTCAATATTCTGTCTATCTTTGGATTTGCTTATTAGAGATAGAAATTTGACAATACTTGTATGGGGCTAATGTCAAAATTCTATCTCTAGTAATCAAATCCAGAGATAGATAGGTTATTGGACATGGCCGTAAAGCAATCTTAAGTATTTTTTATTAATTTTATTTGGTTTTTGGAATTCGACTTTTTTTTTTATCGAAAACATTAAACAAAATATCTTACTAAATATTATCCCGTATATTTCACAGTTTCGAGCCAATGATGAGGCTTCCTACCCGTGTAGATGTTCAATCGACTTATAATCAAACATTTGATACCATCGCCATGTAACACCATGTGAAATTACTGAGAAAATAATAGAGAAACTCGTGTCGATTTCAAACTTCCACAGTTTCTACGAATGACTGTTTAATAGGTTTTTGTAGTTAGAAATTCTAGAATAATGCTTAGATAATTTAACCAACAGGAAAAGTCACTGCTGACCTTTCCCTCTGCCAAAGGTACGAGAGGGCTACTCATGTTCGTATGTAAGAATGCGTCAAGTTTATGATTGCGCTTGTTAATTACGACATGTTTATGTGTGAAAAAAGAATCAATCAAAGAAAGAAATAAAAACTATTCATTTACACAAAATGAGGCACACAAGATAACACTATTAGTTGCATTTCCTAGTCTCTCGCGCATACATTGGAAGATTTTTCGCAGAGATTTGTGCTCATGGCAGTTCCAGTTGGTTGCTTGCTCCAGGAAATAATGTGTTAAGCTTTCATTTCTCGAGTGAGTCATGCATGCGAAGGTTGATTTGAAGATTTTATCATTCACTACGTAATTGATTGAAGAGATGTAGATAGACAGACAGAAATAGCAGTAATGGATACGTTTAACTGACTATCCGTGTAAGTAGTCGAATAGACTGATTACGTCACTGATGTGTCGGGTATAGATAAGTGAAGGTTAGACTTGAAGGGTTAATTTTCGACTAATCAATGTATCACAGTTGGATAAGTGAAGGTAACATAATAATTATGCTTACATATGATTCACAGATAGCAATTCTCAATATTCTGCCATCTGTTGATTTACTTAATAGATATTGAAATTAAAAATAAGCCCAAACCAAGCAATTAAATATCGAATTCCTATCTCTAGTAATTAAAACAAGCGATAGATAGAATACTGTAAACCCGTGTATTGCCGTAGCTTTCCCACTAGTATGTCAATGACCACTTGGCTCAAGTAGCTAATGAAATTCAGAATTCAAAATTATTGATTTTATTTTTCCAAAAATAAAAAGCAACTCAAAGAAAGTCTCCAAAATCTATTCCCAAATTACCTACAAAGAAAACACTTAACCACACTACAAAACTTCCACCAATCATCGCCTATAAAAGTCCAAACACCTTCATAAACAGAATCAATGTAGCATAAGGCACGTGTGAATTAAGTTGTACACGATACTATGAGCTGCGGACTCGTAAATCTGAACAACTATCTGCAATACACTAGATGTCTGGAGAGCACTTAGTACTGTCCTCGACTTGGGGGGATGGTGCAAGGTAGGAGAAGTGGAGTTAGCTGTGAAAATTTAACAGGAACTTGTATATAAAAAACTGAATTTTAATAAAACTTTGTACTGCCTAACAGACGGCGTAGTGGGTAGTATAACCATCTACCGGACCCTATTCAGGAATTCTGTGACATATATATACTTTCAACCAAATCGGTCCAGCTAATTATGAAGAGTTATTTGACTAAAACACGTAGAAAATACGTTTTAAGATTTGCAATTTAATCTATGCTTGTAAAACTTCAAAGTTAAATCCTTGAGGAAAGGCTTTCATTTCATGTTTACGCTTTTGTAAAAAATACATACTTATACAATCTGAACCACCATATGACAGCCGCTTTTTAACACCCTGGCAATATGACGAGTAAACTCATTCTATAAGGAAGTACTAGGTGTCAAATTAAATGGACCCGCTATCGCTTAAACCTTGTACCACATCTCCACAATCGGCTATACCGGTTTATGCTCTTTTTAGCGCCGTGCAAAGAGCTCACGACGTCTCGGGGGCAGCAGCTGCGCCCGGAGAGCCCTAGTGGGGGGCAGTTGTTAGTCTCACTCGCTGTAGTGTGTGGAAAACCTTACAATATTTTCTTAAGAATTTTCTAGTAAATATGTCGCTTATGGACAAATAAAACTGTTGTGTGCAATTGGTTGAGGCTATTTTTCTATTGTTATTAATTTTCTAGAAAAAAAACGGGACGCTATTACTAAGACTTCGTTGTCTGTCTGTCTGTCTCCACGCTGTACCTCATAATCCGTGATAGCTAGAAAACTGAAATTTTCACAAATGACGTATTTCCGTTGCCGCGGCCATACAATAAACGTGTTAAACCGCAAATTATAACTTTGTTATTCATATATTTGTATGCAAAACAAAGTTATTTTTTGCTGCCCGAAAAATGTTTGTATTTCGGCTAGTTGCGGTTAATAGATACGTTAATTTTTCAGCAACTAGAAGTAAGTGTTAGTCCTCAATACAAAACTAGCCATATCCCAGTTTTAACTTTATACCAGTTCATACACTTTCTACGGAAAGCTGTACGAAAGATAAAAAACGAAATGAAACACCAGTTCGCGATAGTTTTTAATTCTAATTGATTTTTAAGCTTACGGACTAACTCGGCGTGCTCGCGGCCGAAAGAGCTTAAGAGTTCTAAAAGCCGCATCGAGCCCTACTGTTACGAACCTATGTGGAATTTGTTGGAATTATAAAACTAATTTGTGAAATTGTGAAACCTATAAGTCATTTTTGCGTTTATGAAAGTACTCTTCTATACAAAAATCAAGGTCCTGACTCATCAACGCAGGGCCCAAATACGTAAACCTGTAAAGCGGAAATTTTGCACAGAGGTTCATCGTAGTACTCTTACGCGAGATAAGAAAGTATTTCTCGAAATTCCCACGGGAACGAGAAAAAAAGGGATTTTACACACGCTACAGGGACAGACGCCAGTAGGTCAACCTACCCAAATCCTTCCACTGTTGTGATAAGGTTGAAAATCTATCGAAGAAATTCGACAGATTGGGGTAGGTTGATATGTTGCCGTCTGTAAGTTCTATTTTTCCGTAGTTAAGTATATAATAAATTTAAGCATCAACTCACGTGATGAGTACCCCTCGCCGAGCATAAGCACAGTGGGGGTGAATTCATACGCGCTCAGCGCTTCCATCTCCAGGAGATGCAGCAGCTCCAATCTGAAAGAAAACCACCATGATATTTTTAAGGATAGTATTCTATTACATAAATAAGGAATTTGCTAATTAAAATAGTATTGCTGTCTATTATTGGATGCTGCTTCCTAAATTATGTTTTAAAAAAATTGAAATTTTTCATTCAGTTGTTTTTTTATTTATTACTAGCCGTTTTCCCGCGGTTTCACTCGCATCCCGTGGGAATTACTGCCCGTACCCGGATAAAATATAGCCTATGTCACTCGTGGATAATGTAGCTTTCGAATGGTGAAAGAATTTTTAAAATCGGTCCAGTAGTTTCTGAGCCTATTCATTACAACCAAACAAACAAACAAACAAACAAACAAACAAAGTTTTCCTCTTTATAATATTAGTATAGAAAACACAATTACAACATAATAACAGAAAATTTCAAGCCGATGTTATAACGAAATACTCATATAAATTTAATAAAATGACAAAAATATATTTTATACGAAATCAGTGACTTATTGGTAAATTTGTTTAACTTTACATTCCTTTAAAAAGCTTTTGTCTATCTTCTTGTAATACAAAGTACAGATGCGTTAGCGCAGAGCTGCTTAACAAAATTAAAGCTTTTAAATCTGAAATAGTAATCCTTAGCCAATTTAAAAGAAGATCATAAAGGATATCTGTTCTGTCCATCTGTAATGCGTTCGATTAAAATGTTAATATCACATTTACATCAACTTTATCCAACGCCTTCAAACTTATCGGACTCCAACTAAACCGGCCATGAATAATACATGTGCTGCCATCTGTTATTTTAAACAGGCGACGTCTTCGGAGTTTTAATATTACATTACAGTTTTAATATAGAATAATTATGGTAATGTGAGACATTGCAGGCAATGGATGTAACTGTTTGTGTGTTGAATTTGTAAGGTCAATTGTTGGGGCAAGTTTTTGAGCTTATTACTTGATGTCTGTATATTGTTTATTTAGGTAGTGAATTAGGATATTTACCCGAGCAACTTTCGTTACATTTTCATTTATCTTTGTACACTGTTTACTACTAAAAATTTTATAAATATATTTAACAAGTAACTAAAAACTTATGAGTGCAGCGTGAGAGAGTATCAGAATTTTACTGACTAAAACCCACCGAGCTCGTTCTTGAGCCCCACTTATCGTAAAAAAAAAGTGAAAAAACTGACCGGGGTATATAAAAAAATACCTGTTAGTTATTTATCGAGAACAATTTACATTGTGTTTGACACATAACATCCATGACAAGTACATCATAATTATTATAATTCCAAATAGCTTGGATCATGTTTCCGATGCCGGTGGGACACTATTTTTATATTTTAAAATGTTTTGTTTTTTATATTTTTATGAAAAATCAAAAAACAAAATTACATGTTAAATAAATTAATCAAAAATAATTCAAAAAAAACTTAACATCTTTTTAACCAGTCTACTATTAACAAAAAAATCAAACCAGTCCCAAAAAGCCAGCGAGCATCCTAGTATCCGATGCAATTTAGTAGGCGGAGTCACGGCGCATTCCGAGCGCGTGCCGAACAAATCCGATAACGCGTCACGCTGCAACTTGCAGACTCAATTCCAGAAACACGATTACTTCGCGATGGGAACAAGAGTTGAATCTCGGAGTACCTGGCTGGGGAGTTGGGATTTTTTCGGAGATATTTTCGAAAGAGGGTGGGTTTGATAGTGAGAGTGGTGTAAGTCAAAACATGGCCTGAATATAGGCAATGTACCTCTAATATTTTGTGATTTAGTACTATTTACCCGACTGCCAAGAGGGGTTATGGTGTCTTTTAATATTTTACATTTATGTAGTTAATTTCACCATTTATTTTAATACTAGCTTCCGCCAGCGGTTTCACCCGCTCTCTAACCTACAACCTTCCTCGATAAATGGGCTATCTAACACTGAAAGAATTTTTCAAATCGGTCTGGTAGATCCTGAGATTAGCGCGTTCAAACAAACAAACAAACTCTTCAGCTGTATAATATTAGTATAGATAAAAAAAAACACAAATCTCCTAAGTACTAATTAAAAGAGCAACCGATCTAAATAGAGCTTTCCTATGAAATCAGAAGGCAACAAAAGTGTTACAAAAGTGAGTCATTTCCATACCACATTCCACAATATTTCTCCAATAGTAAATATTCACGCGTTATAAAAGTCAACTGAGCAAAACATCGGCTGTCCGTAACTCGCGGCCAGCCTGGGCCCTGTTTACGCACCATTGCAGACTTTAAAACCGTTCACCTTTTCATAGTTTTAACTGTACTTTTTGTAAGAGCTCTTATGTTCTATAAAATAAAACCGACCAAGAGCGAGTTGGACTCGCGCATGAAGGGTTCCGAACCATTACATGTGAAAAATTAATGTATCTATTACCATTTTCATACAAATGTATGAATAACAAAGTTATAATTTGCGGTTTCACACGTTTATTGTATGGGGACGCCCTTAATTTTTTTTTAATTTTTTGTATTTGTTGTTATAGCGGCAACAGAAATACATAATTTGTGAAAATTTCAGCTTTCTAGCTATCACGGTTAATGAGATACAGCGTGGAGATAGACAGACACGGGACTCTATTACTAAGACTTCGTTGTCTGTCACAACGAAGTCTTTGGGTACGGAACCCTAAAAAGAGATTTACTTCAGGAAAAATGGAAATAAATGTCATCGAAAGTCAGTTAGTGTGACTGACACAATAAATGCTACGACGTAGCTGTCACTACGCCGTAGCAATGCTACGTGATCGTAGCAGATAAAATCATATTCGCGTGTAGAATCTTTCTAGAAACCGACTACCAAAAAGGGTTATTTTTCTCGCCTTAAATAGTTTTTTTTTTCCTAGTTTGACGTTTCTAAAGAGCTTTTATAGTTCTATTTGAAATTACAAAAATAAACGAGTTTGTATCTACCATAAAAACATACAAAACAACCTGAAGCTTCCCAATTCCACGAGTTCTAAAGCCCGTTTATTGCTGCTTTTAGATAAACACACTCCTACATACCTCCGAAAATCGAAAAGCGTTCCGACACCATCCAATATTAGCACAAGCATTTACCGCGGACCTTTTAAAATGAAATAACAAGAAAAAACATGCCAGTTATTTGCAGCGGTTGACAATAACGGTTTAGTGGAGCAAATACCGGTTTTTTTACCCCCTACCCCCTCCCCCTTTTACGAGCATCGGTATTATTGAATTTCGCGAATGTAACGCAAAAAGCCGATAGCGCCGATATCATGTAATCGCCAAAGGGCTGAATTGTGATTTTGAGGGCACTTGCCGCAAATCCTTTTGGGAATTTTTATCAGTTTGTTTGTTTTAGGGTTTTGGGTCTACTTTTACACGCAGTTAAACCAAGTTATTGGTTCTAGTCTGCAGATATTAGATAAGATATTTTTTATTAGCTCATTCAAAGTGTTTGGATTTTTTTTTTAAATTGTTTATTTGTTTTGATAATTGATTTGATTATAAGCTGAGCCTGAAGGACACTTCCCAACACACGACAGTTAAAATTAAAAAAAAGGCAAAAATTTACTATCCTCAAATATAATTAACAAATGAGCGTCAGAGGAATCCAGATCTCAACAGTATTTAAGTCCACACCAAGTCTAAACCACCCAGTCTGTTCCCTGTGGCACAAATCGTGGTTATTTACGTCAGCTTGCACCTGTCTCGCGTCCTATTGGTGATTCTCGTTATTGTGGCACCGTTTGTTAGGGCTTGGACTAAGGCTGGGCACATACTACCATGATTTTCAATGCTGTGTTGGTAGATGTCCTGAGTATCTTTAATAATATTGTGCATGCAATGGTACCTGCTTCATCTGAAAAAGGGATAGACAATGAATGCTTCTTTAGTAAATTATTCTACTCATATAAAAAGCGTTGACAGTTTAAGACTTTGTAAAGTACTGGCTTTATTATGACGTTTTCTTATATCTTTAATCTGTAGTATGTAAAATCCCCTACAATAACAAGTTTCAAAGTTGCATATTCTTATTTAAGATATCTCTTAATCTAGGCAATTACCAATCACATTCTTAGTTAAATGCGAATTGCCAGTGCCAGAGCTTAGCGCGTGGTAGTGTGAGACCCACCCTGAAGACGAGAAGTGAACAAGATTTTTGGTGTTGCTCAGCTAGGGGTTGAATTTTGGAAATAATTGTTTGGGTAAATGAGGCGAGTTTTCCTGGTACAATGTATTAATGGGGAAAGCTACAGCGAGGGAGAAAGGAAAGCGGCCAAAATTGCGTTGCTTTTGGTAGATTTTTCTTTTCATTTAATCATATTTCCTTAGCACGCTTAAGACTTCAAACTATAGAAATTAAAATAAACATTTATTTTTTTAAAGACTAAGGAGTTTGACAATATTTTTTTCAGCTCCTAACAGCCTATTTTTGCTTTCATGTAAATAAAATAAATAAAGCAAGAAAGAAAAACTGCCAAAAAGCTGAAACGCCTCAAACACTTTCAAGGCAAATGGGAAGGACCAATATTTGATTTCACTTGAAGACTGCGTACATTGAGTGAGTGAACGACATCCATAGTCACATCATTTGCTTACCTCTTGAAAATCTATTACTATGTGAAATAAGTCTTCTCACAGTCAACTATTAAGTTACATTTTTGACTCAAAGCTTTCAATACAACAAAAAAAGACATTTTGACTGTCCTCATTAATTATTTCAGCAAAATCAAAAACATACAAAAAATATTTATTCACGTCGCATTTTCAAACATATCACGTTATTCGGAAAATTGATACAACATTCTACATTTCATTCGCTACATTAAAAAAATATGCAAATTAATTTACTAACAAATTCCCTTTGATGAACGTCCACAGCATAAATATTAAAAAACTTTAGTTTCTTTTTTTCACAAAGTAATTAAAAATACTAACTAAGCGAACTATTTAGAATATTAAAAGCTGTTAATAAGTTTTTGTTCCAAGCTATGCATATTAAACAGTCGCCCTTTGAGTGACGTCACTGTTGCAAGTATGAGCGTTACGTCATCAATCTTTGTTATAATAACGGTGTAATAACGCTACCTAATCTATGTCAGATAACCCATGGTGACATAATTAGTTAACAATTTACTGTATTATGGGGTTTTGAGTTGCTCACCGATATGCTATGTACACCCTTTCATGGTGTAAATGCCTTTTAATAGATGTAGTTTAGTATCACTAACACAAAGCTGGCTTCCAGCTACGGTTTCTACTAGTAAAGTTCTCTAGAAAGAACTACTTTCCGTACAGTTCCCATACATCCTCACAAAATTTTGCATTATATTATTATGTAGGACTTAATTACCAATACATTTTAACAGATATAAAAAATTGCCAAAATAAAACTCGCTATCTTTAAAAGCCACTTGAAACAATAAACCGCAAACTATCCGGCAAACTAGCATACATCCTACAAGTGCTCACACACTGTATTAAATCGTAGCCCATGCCAAGGCTTGAGTGAGCGTAACGATTTGTAATCTCGCCATTAGCGGAATGTAGGCCTGCCAACAGATGGTATGCTGGACCAAATACCCGGAGCCTGCTTTGTGGGAAGCCAGATTGCATCTGTAATCTTTTTATTGAGGCTGTTTGCCCAAATGGGGGGTGAGATTTGTGGTTTGGATTTGTGTTGAAGTTGGCTCTTGACTTTTGTGTATGTGAACAGTTTTTGAAAGCCACATTTTATGAAAATTAAATCCTTACTTAATATTAAGAATGCGAGAGGTTACCTATCGCACCTTAACGCCAATACTACTGGCCTGATGAAGTGTTTGATAAAAAGGTGGGACAGTCCAGAGCATGAGAACTTTTTAACCTTTTGTAGGAAATGATTCCCCCCGGAAAGTGGGTGTAATAGCGTAAAACACCTGTTCATTTCATTTCTCAGTTTTACTCAGGTAGACTGTTTAGGTTCACGCAATAAGGCTTTTAATTGAAAATCTCTCTAGACTTTGGCCCTATGACCGAGACCAACATGTTTCCACACTACATCCAAATTTCAAGACACAGACCTTACACAAACACATCGAACCATGGGAACCCAACAATAGCCATGACACACCAAAGGCCTTTTCACTATAATCAAGGCATCAAATTCTGCTGCGCTAGGCCCACACAATGTGAAACAGGAGCGGTTAGGCCGGACATAGGCGGCTTGTAGCATAACAAGGAATAAAGAAGGGGGGGACACTCGGAACAATTAGGATCGCAATTAAAGGACAGTATGTTCGAGATTACGACCGCAGTCTCCACAGATTCACATTCCGGTGTCGGAATAACAAAGCTTGCCAACTATTAAGACGTTCTGAACTCGGGCCTCGGTTTATGGCCGCTCAAATTGCACTTGTATTTTTGTGCTAAAATTGCCCCGTCGTAATCTAGGATTTGTTGAGATTTTGTGTTGCTAGTTTTTTTCGTTGGTGGCTGTTTTTAGTTCTGTTCGGTTTGTAAAGACTACGTGAACCTTTTAGAGGTCATTTTTCATTAATGACCTTTTTGTTTCACACCTAAAATTATCATAAAATGTTGCACTTATTCTTAATCATATCTTATAGTCTTCATGATTATTAAATTACAAAACAGTCAGCACAGCATCTCAAAACACAATTGATGGCAAATTCTAAATTTTCAGAAAAAAAAATGAAATCTAAAACTTTATTCATCTTATTGAAAAATGCTACTTTCAGTTTACCCTAACGATCTCCAGGGTATTAGGAATCGAGGAATAGATGAACAATTTTAATATAGAGCAGTAGATGCACTCGTCCATACGAAGCGAGCTGGATGTTTCTGCAATATTTTTAAATTTGTTCCGACGGAGACGGACTTAGCATGAATATGCGAATTGAATTGTCGTGCGAGTATGCAAATCACAAGTTTTGTATTTCATTTTAAATAAAATGTATGTTTCTGAATTAGGTACGCTTCTTTGTTTGTGTTTTTTGGTGAATTGCACAATGCAAGAGTACATAGTTGCGCATGTAATTGTAGAATTTTCTTTTTCATAAAGTTCTTTGTTCGGCGTTAAATTGCAAAGGATTTGGTTTTTATAGTTTTTGTGGGGTTTTAATTTTTAAAGTTCTCTTTGTTTATCGTTCATATTTCTAGCGTGTTTATGTAGTTAGTGATGTGTTTTTAGATATTGTGAATGAAACCTGTAGACCTCGACTACTTTATAGTGACCTCTTATTTCATTCGCTTTTATAAACTAGTCTATTAGAAGCACTTGCTTCAATCAAACTTTACATCGTTCGACGATAACTGTCCTTGAATCCAGACAAATTAATAATTATAATATCCCTTTCCTTACCTATATATGACAAACCTTGTCTTTAAACTTAGCTTACTTAAGAGATGCTTATAGAACCTGGGAACAATTGTTCAAAAGAAACTAACAAGACTTACCAGTAGGTACTAGTACGTAACACAATAAACGACAGTCACTAAGCTCACTAAATGCCCTCATTATAATATTCTATTCCACAATTTTCGTATATATTCTAGCCTTTTGTACGGAGCCCGCCGTCCGGTGGATCTGCTTTTTATGTAAAACCGAAAGGCTATTTGTCAAAGTAATTTGAATTTACTCGCGTGTCCCAGCCCTTTGAAATGCATGCTTTATAAAATGTACTAGTTTTTACATTTTACATGCTCTGTTTCAAACAAATGGAAATATAGTAGCTTTTGGTAACGCGGCGAATATTTTTTGAGGGTGATTTAGTATTCATAGTATTTATGGTAATTTTTGTTTGTTTTACATCTCTGTGATGGAAATCATTGGTGATGTTTCAATATTGTGTTCATCTGACGCTGTTTT
Organism: Heliothis virescens; assembly: GCA_002382865.2. Classification (NCBI taxonomy): domain Eukaryota; kingdom Metazoa; phylum Arthropoda; class Insecta; order Lepidoptera; family Noctuidae; genus Heliothis; species Heliothis virescens. The sequence goes on along the minus strand of NWSH02000008.1, from coordinate 13,402,023 downwards.
GATACGTTTGAATGTTCATGTTTTTGCTACACGCTTTTTTGATTCGGGTCAACCACTAGTGTTTTGTAAACTTTCACAATGTTAAAAAAAATTGTATATGACCAATTTCGAGACACTACTGCAATCTGCTATGAATAGCATGACGCTATGAATAGCCCTTAAAAAACGTATGAAACAACTGTCTTAAATCTTAAACTAGAACATAATCTACAAGTACGTAATAACACTAAGTATATTATTATAACTTAAATCTGTGCAGCATTAGCTTTCAACATCTGAACGCGATGAAAAACTCCCGATCTCACTTGGGACATGCAGGATGAAAACATTAACATGATTCCGCCATCCATATTCCCATGCTAATTAAGACATAAAATATAAATAAAACATTTATCTTCCCTAGAGAATATTGCCTCATTTCGCTCATTATTTACGATGCAAAGAATACCCTATTTAATCATAATAAGACGTTTTAATTAGTTCCATGTTTTGCTTACCCCTGAAGCAATATTGTTTACACAAAGCAAGTTTTAGTTGGGTGTTCATTTGAAAAATAAGGGACTTGCTAAAGGTTTATTTTCTAAGGAATTCTGTAATAGCATTAACAAATAATATCACCAAGACACGGAGTTAATTAGCAGTTTTGCAATGTTTTTCTTGGTACATTATTATGAGGTACATCTGGACCGATAATTATTTTTCACCACTGAACCCAATTCTATGCTCAGAGTCTTCTTATAATTTTGTAGATAAATCTTTGTTAAAACATGTAACATTATTTGTCGCATTTTGGATCTCTAAATAGAAAGAAAGGAAAGCACTCAAGATGAAAAGTAGTTTTACATTGATATTCTCTCCTTTATTTCTACGTGGCTCTTATAAACCCCATTTATATGCTCATGCATCAATTAAAAAGTACCAAAAAAACGAATAACGACTTTTAAATGAAAGAAGGCTACTATTGAACCTCCAATACACCTGAAACTTTAATCACGCGTCTGTCTGTCCGCGCGGACTCGGAGCGAATTTCACGAGAGTCGCCTTTTTTGAACACATGCGGATTTCCGCGTGAATTAAAATCCGCAACGTTTAAAAGTGCCTCGCATTGTTGTGTGAGAAGTGGTTTTCGGTGATTTTTGTGTATAACATTTTTTTGTGAGAAAGACAGATAATTATACGGTTTTTACGATTGGTAAAATGATTGAACATGTTATGATGATTTATTATATTAAAAATTCGAATAATTTTTGAATGTCATTTTAGTATAATATTTTGGACGTTTACATTGTTATTTTAGCAATATTTACAGTAGTAGAAAAACATTGCGATTTAACTTCAATATTTATTTTAGTACAACCATAAACCGTTCAAATACAACGAAATTAATTGCGCCCAATAACACTTCGCCACCAAATGGCAACAATTGAGCAATTTTTCAAAAGCGGCAACATTTTAGAACGAACTTTTTTTGAACTTAAAAACGAGTTTCGTATTGTAAAGTCGATAGCAAAGGTAACATGAGAACTATCAGAAAGAACAAAAGTCATAAATTTTTGCCGCCAATAGCGAGACTTTTGTACCTAGTGTCAATTGTTTTGTTCGGGAAAGTAGGGTCGGCACTCGACACTTCGTTATTGTGAAAATAAATCTCCTTGTAACAGCTCATAGCTCTGCGGTGACCGCATAGTTTGGGCGATCACGTCTGACTATTCCGTAGGTGGCCACTGATTCTATAACGAAACGAACTTACACATATCAATTAACATTGTGGTGGTCAATGTACATCATGGGTATTTAAGCGATGCCTAAAAAGTATTTTTTGTACATAAGCTAGCACATACATAAATTACACTATTACTTAGTTACACCACCTTTATTTACCACGTAATTTAAATTTCTTAGCTTCCCACCGCTACCCAATTGTCAATGCAATGCCTCTTAGAAAACTTCAAAATGATGTAAAAAACTTTATTCCAAACCGCTATTGGTCTATTGTGCCAGCCCTGGAAACTAGCGATTATTACCGAAGCGGAGTCGCGAAGTTTTGAGGTGCGCTCAGTATTCAGTGCCGGGCGCTCTGTTTGCGCATTGTGACATCTACACCAACTCCAAGCTATTTTATTGATTGGCCAATAGCAGACAGTAATTTGAAGGCTTTTTATAAGTTGATGGAGTTGAAAATGAATACAGTACGACTGAAATATTGACTGGGGTCTGATAGGTGTACATTTTTTAGTCATCTGTGACCAGCAAGAATGACTAATCTCTGATACACATGACAACAGGGTTCTTCAAGTGTGAGATAATAAGAGAACGGAAAGTCTGACAATCAGTCTTAACATCAGGGTATCAGGATAGCCAGAAGGTAACTGAGTGGAAGCAGTAGTTAAGTTCAAAGGCAGTCGCACCGTGTTTAACACTTGTACTCAGCAACTACGTTATAGTTAGGAAAAAAATAGGTAGATGAATTTTGAAATTTAACCCCTATAACTATTATCGCGAGTTCTTAAAAAGTTAATAAGTAAATACGTAGAATTAAAAAAAAGAAAACAAGCAGCAGCCCTAACTACCTTCTACAGCAAGAATTTGTTCACATGAATTTATTTGTGAATTACACGAAATCTCGCGAATAATGGCTGAGTTCTGAGGATCGATTAAGAGCCACGTGAGAACCACTTAATCCGTTGAGTGCGTACTCAAGTTGAGCATGACGACATACCGCAACAAGGCACTATGTAGGATTGTAGGTAATACGATTTGTGAGGTATCTCTTGCTAATACATTTCGCTCATACCTCATTCCTGTGTTGTATATTTGTGAATGGAATTATTTTGTTACATCTTCTGTGAAAGAGATACGTGTTGTTTGAGAAAACTGTAGAAAACAGAAAATCTTGAGTTAAAATTGTAAATGTGAATGAAACTCTGTATGTTCAGCTTTCAGGCCAAAACTACTGGACCGCTTTCAATAAAATTTGGAACATAGAGGCTGAAAAAGAATGTAAACTACTTTTAAAGTAGTTCGAAGTTCTGTTGGGACGTAAGTGTAACTTCGAACTAACAAGATTCGAACATCCAAGAAGCCACAAATAAAAAAACGCATTTTGTACTTCATAATCGGCCACGACACTACACTTTTGCTCATGCTCTCAAATTATATCTCACAGAAAAAAACTCCTAAAATGCTTGACCAAAACAAACAAGGTTCTTCAAAGATTCATCTGGCGAGCCATATCTCGTGCATTTAGAGCCGACTTGAGCACAAGACATTGAATTTGATGCACACGTCCCCGCTCGCTCTATAAAATTAACAATTCTTATCACTGTCGGCGCTCGTAAAGTCGCCGTATGACTCTGTCGTGATGGGGTGGCTACTATTGGACTATCACGAAGAACTGTCACTCAAAAAAAAGTTGCTTTCGTCTTAAAATTTCACAATTAACGTAACATAAAGGTACATCTTTTAAACGAACAGCTTACTTACATGATCATAGCATAAATTATAGCCACGTAGTTCCCAATATTTTTTGTATTGCAATCATGCAAAATTTTGGCTTCTGAATGCTACTCTTCCATTTTGCGCCTGTATATGGCCCGGATAAATAGTCGTTTTGTTTTAAAAACTCGTCCTAATATGTATTATGTTTGACATTTGGCAACATGTTATTGATCAGAAAATATTTCAAAATCAGCAAATTCAGAATCGAGAATCAGAAGTATCCGCTACTCTCATAAAAATCACACTATCTCGTGACTCAAGAAACGTCGTGAAAAAAAACATTTGACAGCCACTAACTATGAGCGAGAATATAATAATATCTTCCTCTCTTTAGTATGACTACAACATAAAACTGTGAAGGACTAAACGATACTCAAGCTTGAACCGTTGGAGCTGTGGGATTTTTCACAATGATTCAAAGTGCCAAATCATACGTAGGAGGTTTTTAGGCTATTGCTGAGATGCCGCCGGTGTGCAGAACTTTGCGTGCGAACATTTCAACTTTTGAATGCAAACACATGCTTACAGTGGACTCTCGCTGTCGTGTAACTACATTTTTTTTCAACACATTAGTTTGCGCTCAATATCGATGGCCACGACTCTTCCTCTTGGCCCACCCAAGTGCAAGAAGTCAGTTAATGTCTCAAAAACACTGATAAAAGACATCAACTTGAATAAAGATTTTATACATTTGATTGGATATATCATAGCTTTGGTAATACTCATTAAGATAATTAAGAAAATAAGATAGTTAAGATAATAAGATAATTAAGATAATTGAATAATTTTCTGTAATATGCTCTAAGTCTAGCCAATTTTACTAGTTTCATTTACTGAAACCCTTGAGGTGACGACAAAGTTTGGTCTTTGATCATCCTTTCAGAGATGTAATATCGAACAGATTTGGCAGGATCCCAATTTGATTCGTAAGATTAAGTATGCACCTGAATATTATACTTATACTTACATATATTGATTGTAATAAAAGTGACATTCGTGAGTTATATAGGTTTTTAATAAAGTTTTTCAGTGTTCTATTTTTTATAGATTATCAATTTTATATTGTTATTCTTTGATAACTTACCGGTAACATACATAACATACGTGTGAGAAAAAGAAAATATGCAGTTGAATTCAGAACCTCCTTTTTATGGGAAGTCGGTGAAAAAGCATCTGTTTTTACTAAATAAGAATAATCTTATAAGGAGTACATCTAAAGAGGCTCGCGTTAGATGGTTGGATGAAGCGCTTGATGCAGAAAGCTGTACTTCTGGACACGGTACGCATCGTCAGGAGGTTTCTCTCTATGGGGCCCTGACCGCCCCGGTAGCTTGGACCATATTCCCGATGCCGGTGGGAGACTATTTTTATATTTTTAAATGTTTTGTTTTTTTTATATGTATTTATAAAATATTTAAAAATGTATAAATATGTGGAATAAATGAATAACCCTGAAAATCTTATAATAAGTAATTTTAAACGAGTATAATTTTGGTGTTTTTTTCCAAGGTCAAAGATTATTTCTATTAAATAATTTATGATTTACCACAGATAAACACAGCACAAACCCATGACAGTTGGTAAGTGTAAATAAAAGAGGCGGGCACGGCGCGGCCACGTAAACGGCGCATAAAGGTCTCCTGAGAGGCTCGCCGGTTTAATGGCCCCGCCAAGCTATATTGTGACTGCAGAAAACTTGACGAATATTTTTGGTCTATTGGAACTTATTTTTTTAATTTTCAGGTAGTAAAAATTAAATAGACTGCACTCAAATTGTTGTTATGTTATTTATTTATTGTTATATTAGTTAGTTATATATTTTTTGTTATGTTAGTTAGTTATTGCTTCATATATTAAGTTACATAAGTCAAATGTTTTTATTTCAAATAGGCCTTTGCAGGCTCCTATGAAACGTCACACTAGTTGCACGGTTCCAAAAAGTTGGTCTCATCTTCACCTCAACAATTTTAATATTGATAAAAGGTGTCCCAATATAATACCTATTAACTCCTAAGCTAAATTGAATGTTAGTTACCTTTGTAAGTCAAAATTGACTCTGCCTTCTCATTCAGTTGACAATTTTACTGGATTTTTCTTTTTATGCCTAAAGGAATTGGTTAATAATATAGCGTTTAATTCAAGTTACAGCAGCTATTTCACGCAACTTAAAATACTTAGAAAACCCGTAACTTTATAGACAAAGTTAACACACAAATGGCCGCCTACCTTGACTATGTATCAAAATATGTGCGGTCGTTAACTACGGGCTGCACTTAACGCAAAGGTTCAACTTTACTGCTGGGCGACCATAAAACTGCACTTTACGAGTATGTCGCAAAACTGAGCTATCACTAAGATATGTAAAAATTTTACTCTCACAGATAAACAGTTGATATAGTTTGGTATACTCTGGTTGTTTGCACGCAAGTGGAAGGATAAAATTTATTTTATTTTTAGAACAATTATGTAGTTAACTATGTCTACATAAATGTAATTTTAACCTTAATCTGTGAGAATAAAACAACACTACCGTCACTCAAACAAATTAATCTGCAGATAAAAACATTTTCCATTCAAAATAATATATTTCATTCCCATAGAAAATGATTAACAAAATATTAATAAAATATCTCAATAAATGGTAATCGTACCAAAATCCATATAACAAACCAACATTTACCAAAATAATCCGCACTCCCCTCAATGTAGCAAATATTTAATAAAGCTCTCCCATTAATCAAGTCTCGAAGGTATAACAAGTTATATAATAATTCGTTCCTTCATAAAACAAAACCACTTAGCAATAGTAGCAGGAATCGTTTCGAAACAAAAGGTTTTAGTGAAAAACTTTGTAATTTCCAAGGCATTAGTAATCAGGCCACGTAACTGTGCGTATGAATAATTTAGAAGGGCGCCTATATTCGGCTTCACTTGTGGCCTCCTGTGGAACAAACTTTGGGGTACAACTGACGTTTTCCTACTAATTGTTCACTGAAATATCGGGTTCATTTCACTTCTAGCGAAATGCTGTTTCTCAGTAGCGAATAACGTGTACGTTTTAAATTAACAACTTGACTTTTAGGATGTTATTATATTTTTAGAACGGAGAGAACAGTATTTTTTTGCATTTTTACATTTTTTTATATTTTCTTTATATTTTTACTGCGGTACAAAAAGATTTAGAATATGTATTTTTTTGTACATATATATTTTTTTTGTTTGCTATTTTTTTATTATGAAACGTAAAGTTCTGCTCGAAAAACTTATCTGAAACCGACTCTTTATAGAACTAAAACACCTCATAATAAAAATTATTTGAAACTGACTCCTCATAAAATTAAAAACTTAATCAAACAAAAAACTATTTGACATTTTAAATGCAAAATCTCTCCTAATTATCACTCCCAAAATCAAATTAAGTACCGAGATTCAATAGTAGAAGCAAGCGAAACCAACTCAAAGTTACTAAAAACGGAAACCTTCGCTCATTCGGCTAATGAGTTAGTCGACTTTTTGGACTGGTTTTAAAAAAACCAACCCGAGAATATTTTCCTAAAGTACCTATGTACCTGCGGTTTGGGAACTTTTGCGTGGTTTTTTGTTTAGACTCCGCCGTTTGAGAGCGGCGCCTTGGTTTGGCAGTCATTCAAAGATGCATTGTTCTATACTTCACTGACTGACTGTACGGGTAATTACTTATAGAAGTTGAGGAATATTTTTTGTGAGAATATTGAAGAAAGGGTTATTTAATTTTCTGAAGAACTTACCTGAAATGTGTTTCCGTCATTTTGACTCTCTTCAGTACCTGTAAAGACGTACAAACACATTATGTTAGTATCTGCTTGTAAAGATATACAAAATACAGTCATATTATGTTTAAATTTTAGTCTCTGTTTATTTTATTTAGGCGTTTCGTAGGTCCTTTGTGCTAGGATCTTGTTCTTGATAAAACCACAATCTTAATTTAGATAGAATAATTAAATCGTCTGTGGTCTATGCGGTGACATTTATTACTTGATGACACAGTTATATTAAATACTAGTTTCTCCCCGCGGTTCCACTCGCATCTCAAGGAAATTTATCTCCTCGGCTTGTTACCCTGTTGGTAAGGCTGATAATCCCATACCAGTAGAGTAAAAAATGCAATTGAACACCAAAAAAATCCGATTTAGAATATAAAATAAAAACAACCACAAAAACAGAAATTAAATTCAAAAACAAAATAGTCGAAAGAAAAATGAATGGGCAACGCGTTTGCTCTCGAATAAATTTGGCTGAATTCAATCCGCTTCAATAATAGTTCCGGGACCATCGGCAGATTTGACCAACTTCGCGCCGGCCAAATCCGGGCCCGGATCTACCACGAGTATGAACTAATAGATACGGTATGGCAGATGTTGTTAATATTTATTTATTTATTCACTGAAAAGAAAGGATAGTGGTACACGTTAAAATTACAGTTTTACAAAATCAGTACTATGTCTACAAACGTGTGGTTGTAAGCACTGCTCTCCTAGCTTGGTTATGGAAACCTGTGTTAAGGAGAAGCAGTCCGGTCCTCTAAGGTACGATGACGTAAAGGTACATAGTGCTTATGATGTTACTGCTACAATTTTGAAGATTTGAGTAAGAAATCTTTTTAATGTTTGTTAATATAATTACGTCTTTTGTTTTAAAAACAATAACTATAAATATAGCTTGAAATTACTTCGATTCACACTAGTAAAGCCCTAGGTGGCTTTTTAACTTGCAATTTAATGGATTTCCTAAGTAGAACGAAAAAAAAAATTGGTTCAATTCGATTTTTTTCTTACTAGCTTAAGTCGTTTTGGTTTAAAAATAAGTTTAGAGCTACTGAGGTTAACATGTTTTTTTAATTATTTATTTAAAAAAAACATAGATTGTAAAAAAATGACAATCTGAAAGGTCATTCGAACAAAATAAATGCTACAAACAGAAGTCGAACTTATGAAACGCCTGTTGAAGATTATCAAAAAGTATACCGATTTGAAACATATATGGAACTTAAAAATAACATATTCTTGCAACTTTTCTAACATCCATGTACATCGGAGACAAATCTGCGTGGTGCTAGCTGGCGACTTTAATTACTTTTTATTGGAGCCTGAACCGTACACGATATTAGATCGGTAAACGTTCCGCTGGCTATTGCTAACCGATATATTTCGGTTTTTCGGTACAGCTAGCAATTTGAGTTATTAGAAATCATAACTGTATGTGTTTGAAAATCGAGTGCATTTTTATTGGAAACTAGTTTTTGGCCCGTGCTAAAATTTTGCCGGATTAAAAAAGTCTGCCCCCAACTCTTCCTATCCCTGAACTTTGCGTCAAAATGTAACAGAAAGCTCATTTATGATGACGTGTATGTGTAACTTTTTAACCAAGCATCTTTAGATTACTGTAATCCAATTTCAGAAAAAAAGAAAAGCTTGCTCAACTCACAAAAACAAACAACAAAACGTATCAAAACCATCCTGTCACTTCTATCATTATAAAATACTAGCCGCCGCCCGCGGTTTCACCCACTTTCCCAGGAAACTACTTCCCGTACCTGAATAGAAAGTAGACTACATGTTATTTACTGCCAAGTTCCATCAAAATCCGTCCAGTAGTTTTTGCATTCACGAGTAAGAAACATACACACATACATCTAAACATCCTCACAAATTTTCGCATTTATTAATGTAAGACAAATTAAACTTACACACCACTACACACACATTCTAAGTAGCATCCATTTCGCCTATCCCTATTAACATTGTCGGATATGCATTTTTGCCATTTTCTTTTTATTTCACTAATCACTACTTAAAAGACCCTTCTTTTAGTATTAGCAACAAAAAAAATTTTTCTATGGATAATTTTCAAAATAGCCACGTTAACATCGTCGGATATGTTACGACTGACAGTTAATAATGACAGAAGTTGACTCGCGACAAAGTTTGCGGGACGCGAGAGGTGCTGCCCCTGGCGTCCCGCGTGCGGATGTGCCAGTACCGACCATGTTGCACGGGCGAACGCATGTTGCGTAATATTGAATCACTAAATTCCTTATTTATAACTTTCTTTTGTTTTATAGCGTTGATAATGTTTACTAGGTCCGCACGCGTACTAAAACTAGCTGTCAAACAATCTGAAGAACATGTTATGAATACAAACTAAAATATTGATTATGATATTATGACCATTGCCGATGAAAATGAAGACCCAGCTAATAAAACTATTTGTTTTACTACAGAATTACTTTGAAAATCATGATACAAATGATTTTACAAATAAACTAACTTCATAACTTACTTTAAATTTTAGTTAATGAAATATGTGCAAATATTCGGTTAAAATAGTAGAATGTGGCACTACCGACATA
>NWSH02000008.1:13375195-13391686 GCA_002382865.2 Heliothis virescens | reverse complement strand
ACGATGAATAATGTCGGATGTGGTACTACCGACATATAGTCAATTGGTTTGTACACGGAACATTGTCGTACGTGGCAGATCCGACTAATCACAGTTGATTTGATACGGTTAAAAATGGCATTTCTAACTTTTTACACACTTAGTAAAAGAATAACAGTACTTTAATACCATGTCATTAAGCTCTCAAACATATATTACATGTCATAAAATTTTTGAAAACCTGGTTCCTATATTTAAAAAAATATCAACAATTCAAACTTTGCTGCGCTCTCCTGTAAAGTTGCCGATTTTCACATCCGACAATGTTAATAGGGATAGGCGATTTGTTAAACATCCAAAACAGTTTCGCACAAACTTCTTTGATTACACTTTGAGCAACACTGCCTTCAGAACTTAACTACTTAGTATCTAACAGTATTCTAAAACTATTTCAACTTGTATACATCTCCAATTAACAATGACAACGTCAGCTTTAGGAATTTGTGAAGTTTACGTAACTACATACAAAAAGTTTGAAAGTTCTTGTTTGTAAGCTGAAGTAGGGGTAATGGAGAAATAAAATGGTATATTTTAGAGGTTTTGAGGCTTGAGGAATGTTAAGAAAAGGATGGTATGGCAATCAGACCAATTATCAGCCACAGCGGCTATTCTATCTAAGGAGATTAGCGAGCTGCGCAGGACATTATAGTGCACAAGTATTTGCACGAACACAGGTGCACTCTCTATTCCCTCACTCTCAAGTCTGATGAGACAGCAATCCAACACAACTGACGAGAAGTCAGGCACAGGACCGACATTAACGTGCTCTCCGATGCACAAATCTATGACCAACAAAGTCCAGATTTCGGGCTACTTGATGCTTGATGACCACTAGACTGAGAACCCAAAGGCTATATTAAAAAAGGCGATTATATCAAGGAACTAGCTTCTGCCAGCGGTTTCACCCGCGTCCCCTGGGAACTACTTCATGCACCCAGATAAAAATAGCCTATAGCCTTCCTCAATAAATGGACTATCTAACACTGAAATAATTTTTCAAATCGGACCAGTAAGTTCCTGAGATTAGCGCGTTCAAACAAATAAACAAACAAACTCTTCAGCTTTATAATATTAGTATAGATAGATAAATAAAACTATCTAGTTGAATCAGGAAGTATAGGATATAACAATGACAGAAATCGTACAACTAATTACAATTGTCTAGATCAGACGGAGTTACCGACTTATGAGAGTCCAATGTCCACATTATTAGACGAGGCTTAGTGTTGCGCGCGGCGCCGCCGGCGGTACCAGTCTTCTGTTAGCTGACACACGGACAAGGAGGATGGGTGACTTACGCACGAGTTTGAAAAAAGTATTGTGGGTGATCAGGCTGTTTTATAGGTATTGTGTTTCGTTGATGAGGAGTAGTTATACAATTTTTCTTTTCGATGGTTTATAAAGTAAGCTAGACTATTTACCATTAATTTAAAGTAATCTTTGTTTTAAAAAATAAATTTAAAATAATCACAACAAAAGTTTAACATTTAAACATTTTTTAAAGAATTAAATTGTAAAAAATTATGTCGATTTTAATTCATTCAAATCAACTTAATCCTCTATGCAAGGGAAAACATTTTTTTTCGTTGACTGTTAAATAAATTGTAAAAACAAAAGTATTATTTTCATGCTGCCTAGTCTCTCTGTCCGTATATCCCAGCATATAGCTCGGAAACTCGCTGACGGGCTACATGCCCCTTTGTGCAACATACTACACGAGTTATATAGCGCACTCTATTAAACTTCACCATGGCCCCGGATATTTTTAGATAAAAATATTACTTACGAGGAATTAGAGAGATTTTCTCCAATAAACGAACAACGATACAATCTTTAAGTAGCCGTATCTAAGTATGGGAATAACTGCGGACTTCGAAATAAGAGTTTAAGTGATTGTTTTCTTATTTTATACTAACTTCATGTTCTGAAACTTGTTGAAAAATTTAATTGGTAGGTAGGTCCTACATAAAAAAATCATTAACGACACGTTCATTTTTTTACCTTCATGAGTTTCCAGTTAAAAAAAACAGAAAATTATGTAACACTTTAGTTAAAAAATATATATATTCTATAAGATATTAATAATATAGAAATATAAAAAAGCTCCATGGTGTTTAATCAGGTCTATAAAGCCCATCTCTCTTAATAAATACCACAAAAACGAAATCTCCAGAAAACAACTTCAAAAGTAGGCCGCTTTACCGTAACATCGCTAAAAGGAGAAAGATTTGGTCGCCCATACATTGATCGCAGCGACTCCACGTAATAGAATATGAATAATTTATATATTTCCAAAAGTATTGAGAAGCGATTGAAAGAAAGGGGTTACTGTAATGTGGGACGTGACTTTTGTTATATTTCTCAATTGTTCAATGTTTTAAGTTATTTTTGAGAGACAGATTTTGTATGTTTTTCATCACACTGATAGTAGTAGTAGGTTAATCCAGCTTTCTCCCTTAAACTACTAACTACTAAACCAATTTGAATGAAATTTTATAAACAGATAGATAGCTTAAAGCCAGAAAATGGGCAAAAGCGACTTATTATTGCTTACTATTATATACTTCGCTCTTATGACCAGGTAATTCAGTAATAATATATCTTCTCCAAAATATTCAACACAAACTTTTACCAAAACATTCAGTTATCCAATACAACTTGCATCATACTACAAACTTGTTAACAATTCAAGTAGAATCTAGTTTCTTTCCACAGATTACGATGGAAGCTATTTTTTTACATCTTAAGGGAATAAACAAAATCTACTCGCCTCGTCCAATCCGTCGCATTTTCTTTTACACAGCGTTGTGGCCATTACATTAGAGGAATGTGCTGATGCATTTAATTACTTTTTTTATAATATAAATTACATTACATTTTTTTATCCATATTAGCAACAATTGTCAGATTAATACAAGCACCTAATCTACATTCGGATACTGAGTGTATTAACTTGAGTTACTTACTAAGTAAGACCTAGTCTGATGACATATTTATCAAAATCAATCTCTGAACACAAGTCACCATTAAACTGGCACTTAAGCCACCATAAGGTTCCCCTTCTAAATATCACTAAATATTAATATAATTAATAAATATTTGAAGTTCGAAGTTCTAACCATCTTAATCTTTCGTTTTAAGATTTTTACCCCAAATAGTTTCAATACAAAATGAAAGTACATAATAAATAAATAAGAGCTTTATTTCATCATCTTGAATCGATAAAACGGATCTCCTTTTAGGTATTGAACATACCTGTGTTAGGAGGTCTCGCTCTTCACGTAGATTATTAGAGAAAAGAAGAAAAAATAAAAAACAAATATAAAACAAGTAACGGCATCACCCAAAAAGACGTTAAAAAAACTAAACGCTGCCCTTCTAGGCTGAGTTTAAAGCGATCTTTTCTCAGATGCCAGTCACTATCTCCGCTTTTGTACAGAAGCTATTCAACGTCGGCGGGCGAAGCACGGAATTGGACAGCCAAACCCAATTACCGTGGAACGTCCATGCTCGAGTTTTTATTTATGCACTAGTCCTTTGAAAAACGTGCCCCTCGCTAATACAATAGCTTCTAGTTTTGTAGTATTTCTTGTAGGCGCATTCAATGATGTTATGGAACTGATAGGGTTTTAAAAGTGAAGCTTAAAAGGTTTTAACTTTAAAGGTAGTTCGATATTATCTACGTCATGATAGTAACAGTCGGCCGATAGTTGGTCCGCTGGCAGGCAATTTAAAAAAAAAGAAAATCGTGTATCATATCAAAGTTTTTAGTCGGTTTTATACCAGCAAAATACCTGATCATTGTAATGCGCATACTTACTACCAATTATCTTCATACTAATTTATGAGCCCGAATTAACTATCGGCCGACTAAAAGTTTGCAGTGTGCTCGAAGCCTGTTATTATGAAAGTCAAGTTAGTATGATAGCTACGAAAGTATGGCTTTCTAAAAGTAAAATTTTCGAACCAGCATAAACTTAAAACTAAAGCCAGGGACCTGTCTGGAATCAAAAGCAATGAGCCTTACTTTAAGTCAAAAGTTCGAATTCACGAAGTCAATGGCTTAGGATTAATGCACTTTCAAATTAAAGACGTCAATTACAATATTAGCGATTTTTTATTCAATACCAATTCATAATAAGAACCGACTCATAAATAAATCTAATAAGATTCCATGAAAGGAATCGATAGTACAGAATTCTATACAAAAATCAAACCTTCGATTTTTATCTTTCCACTACTTAATAGCAGCATAGCTAAAGTGCCCGGATTCAATGCATTGAATATGACTGAACGAGGCCCGATTCATCCACGAACGAGTGAAATAAGAACTGCGACTACACACGGTCACGTAGCTTGTCGAGCCAGCGATGAGCTTGTAAAAGCGCTCGTGCGTCACAGATCATACAGATTGCTGGCAGCGTTCCATTTTCGAATATGATTCGTTTTTAAATTATCTGTGAACGTTTTGTCGTGACTTAGGAATTTTCTTGTTCAGTGAATCAGTAGAATGGCAAGCAACCGCCGTAATGGTGGAATCAAATGGCGATTACAATTTCATCTTCCCTGCAGTCTTGTGCGCTTGTAGTCGGATAGATCTTTGTGTTTTTAATGTTTTGGAAACATTCTTTGAATTTATCGTGCTTGAAGTGTTTTTAATTGTAAACATTTTTGTACAGTAGAGGAGTATGTAAACTTGTTAAATAAAGTTACGTGAAAATTTGTTGGCGCCTTTGCCGAAATTCTGATTATAGAAGAACAAAAATAGCAGTTTTAATGCATGTGACAGATATAACTTTTAGTTTAATAGTATAATTACAGATGTAGTTCCAATTTATCTATTTATAAATTTTTGTAGTTTGACCGTAGTATAAAATTAAATGCCTAATCCGTGAAACAAAATATTAAGAGATATTTTTCTACTCTTATTATATTTTTTTTTCTTATACTACAGTTACATTACCAGACACATCCAAACATTACCATTCCTCAGGTAAAGCCAGCGCCAAGCCAGTCAATAAAACACTCGATTTAAAACACAACATTTTTACGCAAACTTTTGCCAAGAAACTTTGTTTTTGGCAAGCAGACGTTACGAAGTTGGACGTTCGACGCAGCCGTGGATCACAGCCGGGCGAACTTCAAACCAACTGGTGCTTGATCCAGCCTCTCTTTTTTAATTAATACCACTTCGAACAGAGAACCGAAAGAATGCTTCAAGTCATTAAAAGTTTTAATAGCATTTGACTTGGAGTTGCAAGGATGGTAACAAATTTTAGTCGAAAACTTTTTGGTTTTTGAAACCGTAAGAAATAGTTCGCGCCGCTCGAGTTTTTTGCAATGGGAAAAGTGTTGAATAAAGGGTTGGAGTTTTAGTTTTGGGAAATATGGTCGATTGTGGGTTTGAGTTATACCTCACGAAGTTTTTAGTTTTGTGTGTTTACCTTTAACAGTGCAAGAGTAACTTAGTGTTTTTCCTGTCCTATTCCTAAGTCATTTGGGGTCGACACAATAAGTTTTCCGCTTCCATTCCTCTTTGTGAGCTGTCATACTTATATACAAAAATGCAAAAAAAAAACCAGTTATTGTTTTTTTTTATTCACATAAGCAAACTACTAGCGAACACAGGACTGAAACATACATACACATAAAAACTTATTTTTAAATTGCAATACATTAGAGCAAAATAATTTACGACAAGACTAATTTTTCAACAAAAGAAGAACTTTTCATCTTTAACAACTTCAATTTTAATACAAACCTAATACCAAATAAACCAACCATACTAATCCAACATCCCCAATACAAAGTAGCAAACACACCTGTAAAAGTATAATTCCGTAAGGCCTTACACAGCCCTCTGCCTTTAAATCGAAAACCAATTACGGAAAAACTGTACATAAATACAGACAAGCATTGTCCGGACGTGTGTATGTATACGCATATACAAACGGTAAACGCGACAACGTGGATATAAGGGGACTGGATGGGGTAATCTTTGAGCTATGGAGTTTTAATTGGTGGTAGTAATTCAATTAATGATATAAATATGGGAGTTTGTGAATGATTGCCAGGGTCAGGCCAAAATCACTTTAGGGCTTATTAAAAACTTTCACAAAGCAACCCAGAAGACTCTGGGTTCTAGGAAGTTGGTGATTGATGCACCCTTCCATCGGAGATCACGTAAATGTGCGTCCTGCGCCTGATCTCTATCGGGCCGTGTCGAATTGCCGTCTCACCGGGCTACATTGTAAGGGAAAAGAGAGTGCACCTGTGTCTGCGCAAATGCTTGTACACTAGAATATATCCTGCGCAGCCGACTGATCTCCATAACGAAAACAGTCGCTGAAGGCTAGAATTCTTATTCAGGCGCGCGAAGTATTTCCATCAGCTTTTCGGTCTAACAGCTCCTAAGATAGCGGCGTCCAAACAAATAAACTACAGCTTTATAAAATTAAGTACCTATACAATTAAGACTTTTACGGCCAGTTTCACTGGTTTCATATAAAGTTCCAAACAGCTTTCTGATAGTGCCATAGAAATGCTTTTTTTTATTTTGATTACTTTTCTAAGGCTTATCTGTCAGATAGCTATTTTGAAACTGACTGCTAACATGGTACAAAGTCCAGTGCCCCATCCATAGAACTATAAATCCACAGACAGCACGTTTAATTAACACGAGTGACAGCTCGCTGTGCCGACGCACCGATGGCATACATAGCACAATAACAATACGCTATGTAGCACAGATTATAAATGGGTTTGATTTAAACACCGCCCGTAATGAAGAAACGATTGCTCTCATATTTGTTCGGTTGATGATGTTTGTTTTGTGTTAAGAATGTTTGTTTATGGAGTTTGGAGACTCTAGAATATTGGGTAAAAAATAACTATGGTCTCAATTTCTAAGTCAAGTTCTAAAATTATGTGGCCAGATTTATGATCAAAGTGATGGCCTTCTGTTGAGAAAAATTTATAAAAGTGAAACTTATCCAACAACATTGGAAATATCTTGGATTAAATAAACATAGTTCCTTGTAGCCTTTCATAAATACGTTTAAAGGCTGGCAGTTCATTCATTAGTAACTATACATAAAATGTAAAAAAAATGTCTGGCAAGCAGTTAACTGCACAGTTTACACAACGTTAGAAATAAAGATCTTAAAATAGTTCATAATAAAATATACTATAACTATCATCTATTACGCAGTTAATGAAAGGGTGCGAGCTGTCCGCATGAAATTATCGTCAATTCAACTTGCTTATGCGAACACGCTACCTTTATTATAAACTTTCTTATTTATATGCAGATGTAGTGCCCCACATAATGATTTACAAGCAAAGAACAACATTAATTCATTACGAAACAAATTAACATAAAACAACAAGAAAGGAAAAATACATAAAATATAGAATAATATAAAATACAGACGGCCATCCATATTCACTAACAAGCCGGCGTGTATTACCATAATTTCCGACCTACCTATACAGATACAAATCCATTTAACCTGTTTTATATTCCGCAACAGTGCCCAGAAAAGGCCAGAGGACTTAACGAGTGAATTAGAATTTTACATTGTAATGGTTGTTGCCCGCAGAAGGGTGAAATAGGGGTAAAAAGTTGGGGGATGAAAAACGCGAGCGTAGAGTGGCATCTCACAGGCCCGGCGCACACTTCACAGCTTTGAACTAATTATCCGGTCCTGTGTACGTCGCAAGCGGCAATTTCACTAATTATTACATTCATTGAGAAACTGTGAAAATTAAACCGTATTTTTTGGTAGTGAGTAGTGATTTAAATGTTTTGTGAGAAGCGTGAAACAGGAGCAAATTGCTTTTATACTTGTTTATCGCAGATTGTATGCGTTTTACTCGTTGACTTGTGTACCTGTGTGTTTATACCGACAGCTCTGTTTCCACGTAAAGCTGAAGCTTAATGTTTTTTCTTACTGGTGCTTACGGTAACAATATTATAGCTCAATGAGGCTTTAAATACTTGCAACCTTTAGAAACTTTTTATTAGCATATATAAGACAATCAGATGATGGTAAACATTAAGTTGAATAATTTTAAAGTGCTTCTCAGACAATTAATTCATATTCAATTATTAATGTAGGTAGGTTATACTAGATTATCAAAAGGACAAGGAGGTATGACGTATCTGGCTTTCATACTCGTTTAAAGCTATACTTAGCTACCTATTCGAAACCTTAAACTAATATCAATGTTACACTTTAAAACCTCAATAATTGAATCAATTAAACTTTCCCAAAATACATTTAAAAAAACTGACAGCTAAATTGAGCACAATTGTGAGTCGTGACAATGCACATTGAAACTTTATTTGAATTTAAATAGTTCGGAGTCGTCAGCCGGGTAAATGCGTAAATGTTAGTCCGGGACAGAGTGACGTTTGAGATGCAGCCAAGAAACTTAATACGTTCAAATTGTCCTCTTTATTATGTTTTTATTGGATTTTTTGTTGAATTGAGATAACTATTTTACTACTAAAGTATGATTATTTTGTTAAAACAGATCATGCACTATATTTTTGTTTTAGAATGGCTGATAAAACCGAACAAGTCAATATTCAGCGCAAGAGAAGAGAAGAGAGAACAACTCAGGAACCACACACGTCTCGCATCATTATTTTTCGCAACGGGGCATTTAAATCAGATCAGTAGTTTTGGTGTGAAATTGCGACAGATAGACAGACTTACTTTCACATTAATAATATTAAAATGAAATAATAAAAAC
Source organism: Heliothis virescens (assembly GCA_002382865.2). Lineage (NCBI taxonomy): Eukaryota > Metazoa > Arthropoda > Insecta > Lepidoptera > Noctuidae > Heliothis > Heliothis virescens. The sequence continues at coordinate 13,382,887 of NWSH02000008.1, read as the reverse complement.
TACTGCAGCACAGAAGTTATTTAAAAATTTAAAAGTTTACCACAAACAAAAAAAAAAGACATAAAGAAATCACTCAACAAAACGATCCCATTTAAGTCCAAAATTTCGTTATAAATGAAAAATATTAATCCAAATTAAAACGCGGAATCGGAACACATCGGCCGTAACCGAGTTTACGGGCTCCCGATGAGTAATATACCACGCTCGATGGCTTGCAGATTACGGACTATAAATTATTATGAAGCAATCAGTGTATGGTAAAAGTTTGGGTCTTATTTTGTGGTCACGATACGGGGACGACACGATTTGATACAAAAATTCTTGAGAAAATATGTAAAATTAAAATAATGACAGAAAAAATAAAAGATTCCGACGAATTGAGAGCCTCCTCCTTTTTGCTAAGTCGTAAGCAAAAACCACCTATAATACAAAATGCTTCGGCCAAGTTAAGTTAAAAAGTGCGGAGCATAGTCAGAATCTAAAGAGAAATTTTCATTCAGAAATTAGTTACCCTTCTATTATGCCTATTAAGTAATACATACTTTACATGGCCCAAAAATAAGTCACTCAGCATACCTTTGGAGCGCAGAGAATATAAAGTAAACATATCTCAATCTTCAATTGCAAAACCTACTGCAGTCACTACTAAAATACCCACCGACAACGACACGACGATCCACAAGATCGCAACACATAAAAGGTTTTGTTCAGCAACCGTGAGCCGCCGTAGATTTATTGGTAATATAATTTTGATTGATCGAAGCGATTCCAGCCACCAACTTGAGGTTTAAAGCGACGCACCGAGAGCTTAACCGTAATCAATCTTAAACGGCTGAACTAATAGCTTCAGGTGACATAATACTTGTACCAGTTTAGTGCAAGGTTGCTAGTTTCGTTGTTTTTGATAAATAGATCCTGGGATTTTTTGAGGATCTTAAAGTAGCTAGTATAATAATAATGGCCTCTAGGTAGATTGTTGGTCACGGTGTACAACAACAGACTATGTCAGACTAACGTCTATTCTCAAGAGAAAAACTACGTACGCAACATACATTATGGCGCACAGGTATTTGCGCAGACACAGGTGTATTTTCTACTNACGTCTCGCATCATTATTTTTCGCAACGGGGCATTTAAATCAGATCAGTAGTTTTGGTGTGAAATTGCGACAGATAGACAGACTTACTTTCACATTAATAATATTAAAATGAAATAATAAAAACTACTGCAGCACAGAAGTTATTTAAAAATTTAAAAGTTTACCACAAACAAAAAAAAAAGACATAAAGAAATCACTCAACAAAACGATCCCATTTAAGTCCAAAATTTCGTTATAAATGAAAAATATTAATCCAAATTAAAACGCGGAATCGGAACACATCGGCCGTAACCGAGTTTACGGGCTCCCGATGAGTAATATACCACGCTCGATGGCTTGCAGATTACGGACTATAAATTATTATGAAGCAATCAGTGTATGGTAAAAGTTTGGGTCTTATTTTGTGGTCACGATACGGGGACGACACGATTTGATACAAAAATTCTTGAGAAAATATGTAAAATTAAAATAATGACAGAAAAAATAAAAGATTCCGACGAATTGAGAGCCTCCTCCTTTTTGCTAAGTCGTAAGCAAAAACCACCTATAATACAAAATGCTTCGGCCAAGTTAAGTTAAAAAGTGCGGAGCATAGTCAGAATCTAAAGAGAAATTTTCATTCAGAAATTAGTTACCCTTCTATTATGCCTATTAAGTAATACATACTTTACATGGCCCAAAAATAAGTCACTCAGCATACCTTTGGAGCGCAGAGAATATAAAGTAAACATATCTCAATCTTCAATTGCAAAACCTACTGCAGTCACTACTAAAATACCCACCGACAACGACACGACGATCCACAAGATCGCAACACATAAAAGGTTTTGTTCAGCAACCGTGAGCCGCCGTAGATTTATTGGTAATATAATTTTGATTGATCGAAGCGATTCCAGCCACCAACTTGAGGTTTAAAGCGACGCACCGAGAGCTTAACCGTAATCAATCTTAAACGGCTGAACTAATAGCTTCAGGTGACATAATACTTGTACCAGTTTAGTGCAAGGTTGCTAGTTTCGTTGTTTTTGATAAATAGATCCTGGGATTTTTTGAGGATCTTAAAGTAGCTAGTATAATAATAATGGCCTCTAGGTAGATTGTTGGTCACGGTGTACAACAACAGACTATGTCAGACTAACGTCTATTCTCAAGAGAAAAACTACGTACGCAACATACATTATGGCGCACAGGTATTTGCGCAGACACAGGTGTATTTTCTACTTCCTCACTCTCATAGCCCAATGGGATGGCAATCCGATATTATACGACGATGAAAATAATTATTCTATGCAAGTAATTATAACATCATTATGATTATATTTAGATTTAATTAAGTAAACTAAAAAGACATAAATTAGTGACTGATATTATCAAAAACTTAATTTTTCATCTGGTAAAAAGAAAATGAAATAACACTGTTTAAATTTTACCCAAAGTGAGTACCTGGATGAATCCAATAACTATTAAATTTTAATCCAATGAAACACGTAGCAAGGTAACAGCTGCGAATTATGATATAGACATTCATTTTTCATAATTAATTTACTAATACTGTAATAAAGGGGACAGGTGACACTGATTCCCTGTTCTTGTATAATCTCACGGTGGAAGGAAATTAACTGCCTTTGAAAGACTGCTTTAATACGTTAATTTCTGTACAAAAAATATTACAGTATTAATACCAAAATTTTAATTTAGGTGGTATGGAAAATCTTCTTAAAATTGTGCCAAATATTTTTTGCTTTATGTGTAGTACAGTAGTTAGCGAGTTACTCTAGTGAACTAAAATATTATTGTTATTGATTTACATATTTCTATGGTATTTATCGTAAGTCACTAGAAAAATTTCCTTTAAATAATAAATTCAGCCTTAACCAAAGTAAATATTTCAACGCGAAAGCCTTTTAGAGTGAATAACTTAGACCTTTAAAAAAATACAGTCCAAAAAAAAACAATATTTCACACTTTCAAATGCACGTTGCACAAAACAGCACATCAACGCCAGAATGCCAGTTTTTAATTGCCAAACAGGCAGCCTAGTGCCATTTCATTCAATTACTGGCGTGCCAACCGCTGGCAACACCGTCGAGTTTTGTTGATAATTCCATAATGTGTGTTGAAACTTTATTTCGCTAGTGGTAATGGATGCAGGTAGGTACAGCAGTGATGTGATACTTTTATCAAGCAAAAAGTTTTAATTAAATCATTTGTTTATGTACTAAAATTTACTAGACGCAACAAAAACTAAATTCTAACGTTTTAATTACTTGTTTCTATAAGCAATCTCCTACAAAGAATTTAAACTGCACGACTACCAAACGTAATGCAAAGCATCCAAAATACTAATTGGTTTCGTTTGGGGTTAACTTCATAATAAATGAAATTAAATTTATTTTTTATATTTTGGGAAATAAAATTCGTATTCCTTTTTTTTGCAAAACCAAACAAGGCTACTAAATTGTTAACCATCCCTCGCTCACTCATCTGGATTATTAAATCTCGCTACTCAGTAAAAGTCCCAATAGGTATCCACACATACAAGCGCATCGCCCGTCGCCACTCGCCTGCAGCGGCTGACTAGGCGTTTACATAACTTGCATTTTCGGACATAATTAAAATTTCCACGCTTGGGAATTCTATTATGGAATTTAACACATCTCGAGCCGAGGATTTCAGCTGAAATCATTGTATTTTCCGCGCAACGAATCGTATGAATTTTTGAGGGTGGAAATTGTGAAATATTTTTGTATTTTATGTGCCTTTGGTTGATATTTTGAAGATATTTTGATATTCATTTTGAATGATTTTAACACGCGATGAGATATTGTTACAATATTATAGAAATTTCCATATTATTTTGGGCCTACTTTGCTTAATAAGACGTCCAAATTAAATAATAATAGTTTGTTTTTATTTTATAAAACTTAAAACACCCTTATTCTTAAAACGTATAAGAAGCATTCACGACTCATAATTCAATGAAGATGTGTTAAATTATAAACCTTAATTGAATTAATCCATTAAAATACAAAAATAAACTTTTCAAAAACAACGTTAAAACAGCCAGTACACTCAAGTACACAAGTCCGAACAAAAGAAAACTTTCTATTGATTGCCAAGCTAAACAAGTGCTTCCGCAAACCAATTATGTATGAAAGTGTTGTTAACTAACTTATTCTGTTAGGAAAACTACGAAAATGCCTAGTTAATGTTTGTAAGTAAAAGAAATAAAAGGCATTAAGTCGCTGTTACGATCTATTATTTTTTGTAATACTTTTTTGACTGGATGTACTAACAGCCTCGTGATGAATAGCACTAGATATCACAAAGAAAATATATTTAGAAAAACGTAATCTATTATGTTAGATAGATCCAAGAGAAACCTATTATAGGATAGGAAATGATCTTGAAAGATAAGTGAGAAAATACCAAAAAGAAAAATATATCCATAGGATGTCCATCAACCTCAATCAAAGAAGTAATCTTTTACTTTCGCCTTATTTCTCTAATTCATCTTTGGTAGAAGTAAAAACGTTTCATTTCAATTAATCATTCGTCCCCTCGAGACCATTTCGAAACGTCCGCCACTTCCAAACTTATTAGAGAGAATATAAAAGAAGGAATAGAAACAATAAGTAGCGTCCAACGAGTGAATATATGAATAAAATCTTTGTCAACTTTTGTAATCAATCTGAAGAGAGTTTCAACAGTCGCTAACGATCTCATTCATAACAAACTTCGGATAGAAGGCAAGCCTTAATTAAATCGTCGATTCATATTCCCCTGTCCCGATACCCAATCAAAGGCAGATGGGAATCGGAAAAAAGTCAAAATCGTTGAAGACTTTTGTAATTAGCCGACTGTGGGAGCGCGCAAAAAATATATTTCGCCCGCCCCATGAATATGCAGGGTGTTTGTCGCGGCCTACGAGTCCGTCCGCTGAATTATTAATGTTTACCTAAAGCAAACTAGTCTCACTCTACGTATAATGTGGGTAAGTAGGGATTACGTTGGCAGAAAGACGAAACGCCTTTGCTTTATTATAGTGAATCGTCGACGTCAAAGCTTAAAGGCTAAGTCAAGGCACAATGGAATTGTATAAGTTTCATATTATGATAAATTAGCTCAAATGGATAAACGACTTAGGAGTTTAAACCTGAATAGAGATTTCTGTTTAGAGTTTGCCTTTGTTTTATTGTAATCGCCAGATAGATGGGTAATTTAAATAATTTTGCTGTAAAGAAAACATTTCAAGTTTTTGTTAATTTAGGTCTAATTTTAAAGTCTTTAACCTAAAGCTATTCTACTATCTTATACTTATTTATATGTTACTTGTGTAACTTTATATGACAACGAAATGCTTAAGTTATTATTTCGTGTCGCACGTAAAAACCTCCACAAAAAAATCAAATCTTTTTTGTCTTTCTAGCACAATCAATATCATGAACCTTGAGAACCAAATGTGATTAAGTTGTTACAGCACAGAGAAGGCTTTCATATGGAATTTTCAGATTTGTATCCTTCCTACTTCCAGATTTTATAGTCCTGTTTAACCTTTTAAATACAGAACCCAAAACATCTAAATATTTTTATCATCAACTTAGTTTCGATTGTCACACTAAGAACAAAACAAAATGATGAAACTTGCAAAACCACTATAATTCCCAAGTACCATTACAAATAAATACCAACAGGAATTTAATACATATTTCCTCCGAAATATATCGTAGAGCAAATATTCAGAAACCAAGAATTTCACGCTACTGAAGATAAGACGCGTAAATACAAATATCAATATCAAGAGCAAATGGTAACGTTTGCGGTTTTCAGTAGTCGGCACCATGCTCAGAATTTAACGGTATTAAATTATTTTAGATAACATAACCGCTGAATTATTCGGATTGCGGGTTCAAGTTTAAAATGAGTGATGTTCGCTTGTTTGTAAATAGGTTTTCAGGAATATTTGTTTACTGGGCTCTTTACATGAGTTTCTTAATTCTTCCTATATTGGAAAACTAAATGCTCCCATTGTGCGAGATTCAAAATAATTTTCTCAACTCATACGATGGCCAAATTGTTATATAATATTTGTCATTTTTATTTAGGAACACACTGGCTTCCGCCTGCGATTTCATCTGCTTCCTAAAAGAACTACTTCTCGCACCCGGATAAAATGTCTTTATGCCTTTATATTATTCTAATGTATAAGCTACATTACTGCCAAATTGCATCTGAATCCTTCCAGTAGTTTTTGCGTCGAAGAGTAACAAACATACATACTAACAAATCGCGTTTATAATATTAGTAGGACTAAAAAACATTTTTTTTTTATTTAAAAACAAATATATCACCAACCCCATCCGTAAGGTCGCGACTCGTAAAATAGCCTTTTGGGATCATTCGCGGAATAAAAGTTAGCGTTCAAAGTTTGATAGAAAGTTAGCTCAGTTGGAATACCTAGGTCTTTCAGGAATACATTTTTATTTCAGAGCTTGTGTGAATATTCTAGAATATTCGAGATGGCACTTCCATATTGATTACCATGCTTGTTCGTTGCGTTGCGATTCGATAAAATTCTGATGCATTTTTTACATGGAGTGCATCGGATTGCGATATATTTTTTTTGCTAATTCAATATTTTGAATTAACAAAAAAACCTTCACGAAGTAAAAAAATCCCCGAAAAAATATTGAACAGCTAACGCATACAAAAACACGTAATTATGAATTCATAAAATATTACGTATGGCAAAAACTATTGATTTATCTCATCACTGTAATCCCAATCACTGCAGCTCAAAAAACAATTACGTTCCAAAAAGTTCCTATGCGTCAATATCAAAAATAACCGTTCATTGTTTTAAATAATATTTTTTCATTTCCACCCAAAAAATCACAAACAAAATGCAGCCACAAAATTTCGAAGTCAAAATCATACCTACTTCTGATACAGAGTACACAATACATTGACGGCGTCAGACCGACCCTCGTCACGGTAGATAACGTCAGATCACGAGCGACGCAACTGGGGTACGTCACTAAGTCACAAATTACTCATTAATGGAAAATTTTTCCATTTTTATTTTGTTTCAGGGACGCGATATTTTAAAATTTGGTGGGTATTTTCCTGGCGAAGAGAAACTGTGTGAGGAAACCTGTACTTACAGAAGGAGAAAGGTTTTGCTAATCTGTCAAACATACGTCAAATTATTATCTGATTCTAATTGCTAGGGGATAACCTGTGTCCAGTTGGTACTATGTCATGCACCCAGTTAAAAAGTAACCTATAGCTGTCCTCGATAAAGGGGCTATGTAAAACTGAAGATTTTTTTAAATCGGGCCAGTAGTTTCTTGGAGTTGTAGTGGTAGTTTCTTGGATAAGTGTGTTTAAGTAAACAAACTCTCAAAGCTTTATATTAGGATAGATTTAAAAAAAAACAGACAACTAAACTTTTCGTCATGTCTCCTACGCCCTTAGTTCTGCCTAAAGACACACATTCTCCATCATCATATACGTTCAACATAATTATTATATTTTTATAAACTATGACCGAAATTTATTAAAAAAAAAAGACAAAACTCATTTATAACGAT
>NWSH02000008.1:13320251-13338725 GCA_002382865.2 Heliothis virescens | reverse complement strand
ACAGAACTAGGGCTATTTGTGAAGAGCTAAAAGGCTTCGATTCTGTACCCAATTTGAAAAATGCATTCATAATGATATTATTGATATAATTCGCTAACCAACACAATAGAAATAAGTCCCAAAGTGATAATTCTGAAAGGGATTTGTTATTATCCACAGGTACCATAAATTACCTCATGAATGAATTAGCCATTGGCCCTAGTGCCAATGGCCGATTCCCGTAACTTTGACTAGCAGCTCGCGCTAGTTCACGTTTGCTAAGCTGGCGAGATTACGAACCCGAAAGTACGAGCATGCTGATTGCGGCGAGTGCAAGCCGCCAGTCAAATTGACCCTTGGTAGCCATAATTTAAATCAATTTTCGATGATCTTCTGCAAAATGGAGTTGGATATCCCGTGAACCATATCCCATCACTATTGGACAGCATTTATTCATGTTTTGGCAGTGTAAGAAAAGCCTTAAGACACTTTGTGTCGAAAAAGCGTGTATGAAAAAATCTTATACATAGGCGGTCATTGTACTCAATTGAGTACACCCCTGTAATTTCATGAAAAAAAAAAATTTTCATAATTTTATTGTATTTTGTGTTTTTATGCGCCTATTTCAATACGAAAATAAAGAAAATTTCGAAAAATTATGAGCACTTTTTATTTGACCTCTAATGGGTTAAACAAGCGACGCAAATTAACACCCCGGGCGACAAAAATAACAATTTGAGATGAACATCTGTCAAAACATTGGCTCTGTTTGTGCCTTGTAATGAATTACTGCAGAATATTGTAACAAATGTGAATGGGACAGCTGGGCTTTTTTGCGGGGTATTGTAGACGCTTGAAGTAGTAAAGTTATTTTGAGATGGAAGTTTTAATCGGCAGTCTGTTGTTTTTTTTATGTGTAACGGTGGTTGGAACGTTCATTACTTATTTTCTTTATCTTAGGTTTACCAACTTCTTCTGTCAGAATGCCTGAAACTATTTCAATAGATGGATCTCATAGTTTAGCTTTATAGTGTGAGTAGCCTCAAAATTCTTTCTAAAATAATTTGGCCGATAACAAAATCACATGGAAGTTTCGATAGTAACAAGTAAATAGCATTGAAGCCAAAAAAAGATCGCGACTTAAGAATAGTCTTATCACGTCAAGAACAGCCTTCATAAAATCTTCCGGCTTACTTACAACTGAGGACCCGAAAGTACTAACTTAGTTTGACCAACAACGCGTCAAATTAAAACTCATAAAGAACCAGAAAAGGGTACAGATGACAAATAAATTGTATTCATTACTGTTCCTTAAAATATGTTCTGTTCCGTATAGGAAGCTTTCAAAACAACATGAAGGTCCTGTCGTCCGTACTAAAAAGACTATAAGTAGTAAATGGTTAATGTATTCTGCTGGATAATTTTAGTATCTATAAATTACAGGTCATATCAATCATTAGTATTTTTGATGCCTAGTAACCACCACAAATCGTAAACAAGATTTATAGCCATACAATCATCTCAGAAGGCGGCCGCGCTGGTATCTTTAGCAGTAAAGAGAATAGCCAATTCGAACTCACTGATACAATATGACGCGAGGACAGGGGATGACTTGGCGCTGACTTTGAACTTCGCCCTAAATCCACCATCTGCTTACCGAAGTCTTACATTACCAAACACTAAACACAGTATCTATATCCGGAAAACATAGATATATCGGTTTCACATTAGCATCAGCTTCCTAAGGGTTCCAGTTTATTTTTATAGCAACCCCATTGTACTATGGATCAGTTTCCAAAGGTCCTTTAGTCCCGCAAACCATCCCATGACAGTTCTGAGGGTTAAATACGTTTTTGGATGCGTTAACAAATCGTTTGAAGGGTTCGGATGGATGGAATCTTCGTGTATTATGGTAAGTGTTTAGTGGGTCATTCGTGGTCCTATCCAAGTGGGTGTTATTTAAGAAATGGGTCAATTCAAAATGAAGAAGGTTATAGCAATTTTACACATGCGTGTGCCATACATTTTTATTTTAGTTTTAAGAGCATCTCCTAAGTTATTTTGGAAGACTGTTCTGATAAATTCTAAGCTTACTCTAGTTATTTGTTTATCATTATTACCAAATATAACATCTTTTATTAAAATAGGTCCACAAAAGTGTTATCAAGCTCGAAAGTTTTTCCCGAGGTACCGTTACCGATGCCATATTACAGGTATATTTTTTTCAAACACCTTACCTACCTTTGGAGTTCCAGATGCTGAGAATTGTTATAAAAAACTTACAAAGGCCGACATGATTTCAAGACCCCCATACATAACACATCTAAATCAGCAGAAAATATTGTAGAGAAAGTGATTTCTCGCTACAGTTTCTTTGCAACAATATGGCGAACCCATGACCCGGGCAATACGGCCGAAAAGCATTTCCCAGATATATTTTATATGTTATTACACATATTATGTCCCCGGACGTCTTATGAAGACGGGTTTATCGTCTTAATATACTCCTTTATCGTGGCTCGAGTAATCGTTTTTTTTCGCGCGAAAGTGTGTATTCTTATTTTATTTTTATTATGATATACGGTTTTATTACAAATTGTCGTCTCTTATTGCCGTTGCTAAGTTATTGTTCGGGTAAAGTGTTGAATTCTATTGCTTTTCTTGCCCTTATTTTATATTTGGGTTAGTTGGATTCATCATGACTTTTTACACAGCGTCTCTACTTTAATTTTTTCGCCGGTATTCAGCGGCATTTAATTAAGCACAATTAAATCGCTATTATCAAATTAACTTTAGCTCATACCAAAAAACTCTAAAAAATTCACACCTTCGTTACCGTATTTGTGTTGAAGTTGCCAGCAATGTGAACTGAGTTGCATGCAATGGATGTTCAGAATCAATCAAATTATCAACTGAACTGACAACTTCCTTCATACCATGGTTAATAATCCATTCTACTCGTACGAGTCCATAAAATAGCATCTAATATAGACATTCACACATCTTGACGTACACTCGGTCACCGTTGGGCGTTGAATTATAGGTACTCCTTTACACTACAAACTACCAACATAACTTTGCCATCCCCAAATTAAATTCTACAGGAATTTCAACTTTATAAACGCTGTCGTAAGGTCGGTGGGATTTTTCCTCGTTGTAAATGTAATTTGGGATCTCTCCAACAGTTCTGCGGTTGAAATGTCTTTGAATAATTTATTGGTTAGATTTAATACTGGCTATTGTATTGCATTCGGTAGTACTTGGCTTGTTTCCATTGACTTAATGGTTATTGGCGATTTTAATGGCAAGTACCTCATATGAATTGTGAGTTTAGCCAAAGTCTAGACTAACATTTTAGTTCCGTGATTTTCAGTTCTTTTGTAGAGCTCTTTAATAATTCATGGTAGAATCTGTTGTTTCTGTTGAATGGATTTCGATATTAGGTGAGCTTTTAAGTTAATTAAAGTTCCATTTTCAATTACTTAAACGGCTTTGATTAAACACGTAAAATTATTATCATTTTGATATTTTGTGAATCTATGATACTGGAATCCTCTTAAAAGTAATGTCATTCTTATTAGGTTTAATTTTTAACTCGCAAGAACCTCCTAAGTACCCAATGCCATTTCAACTCTAAGTGCATATTTGTAGCTATTAGGTACTTAATATTTTGAAAAGCCTGGTTGTGGATTGTTGAATTTTTTATCTGTTATCTAAATAAATAAATCATTAACTTTAGATACAATTAGTGCATTTACACCATTTCAACTACTGCGGTGTGAATGATCTCATTTAGAAATAGTACTCTTTTGATTCACGCGGTCCGAAACTATTAACTTACCATTTTAGTTATCATCATCTGTAACAAAAACCTTATTTATTTCCAACAAAAAAATTCCCTTTCCATATTCCTAACCCTAAGGCTGAGGCCAAACGAGCGTATTTTTTTGAGTCGTGAGTCGCAGAATTTCGGTCGCAGAAAATCGTTACGAACAAAAAAGACAACTCATTGCGTGCCGTGTGAATCAAATAGGACTTTTGTATGAAACCGAATGTAGCAGATTTTCTGCGACAGAATTTCTACTCACAACTCACAAAATTGCGCTCGTTTGGCCTAAGCCTAAGACGGTATAATATTAACCTCCACTGTGTGGATGCTATCCCCGATCGCAGATAGGCCGCGTATGATGAAGCGTCACTGGTGCGCTTACAACGAGCTCTTATCGTTGTCTGGGTAATGGAGGTAGTTAGATATAAGTGTTACTAACGGATATTTTTTGAGGAAGTCTGGCTGGACTGGAGTTTGGTTAAATGGTGTTGGATTTACTGGTTTTTTTTTCTGATATTTGACTCAAAATAGTATGACAGTACAGTCCCTGTATAACTTCAATGAGTCATATATTGAAAACTTTCTATCTTGTTTGGGAAGATTATTCCTTCTTTAATAGTCACATAAGTTGGTACAGACGACAGCAGGTCAACCTATCCGAATCTGTTAAGTTTTACCAATCCAAAATTAACCTTCCGCTATTGTGATAAAGTTGAAAATCAATTGCAGAAATTTACAGATTGTGGTAACTTGATGTGCTGTCGTCTGTACCTGCTTACAGTAAGTAGGTACCTAATTTTTCTTACTCTATGCAATTACGCCAGCAGAAAATAGTCTGTACTATTTTGTCCTTCTGTAAGGAGTTTCTCATTAAATAATTTGCATATCCAGTTATTTGTCCTGTGTCCTTTGTCACATAGTTCCTCAGTATCTAAGCCAGAGAAATGGTCCTAAGTTTACTTGCTTTCAAGGTAAATATATGCGACAATAAAGTAGAGTATTCACTGCAGCTAAGCATCTTGTAACTGATGAGGTTGTGACTGCGCGCGACAGATAGTTTATATTGCGGTTAGTGTACACTCTGCTTAGGTGGAGTCTATTTTGCATTTTAGTTTTTCTATTTTGTTATTAGGTTGGTTTATTATACTTGTTTAGATAATTGCTTAGGGCTATGTCTAGTTTGTTTTGAATTAAATAGAAGTAAGTAATGAAAAATATTCAAAATTTTAATTTGGTAGTATGTACATATGACTTGACATGACAGAAATTATTTTAATTTTGACTACGTTTCTTTGTTTTATCTGTCAGATAGCTATCTAAAACTTTATCTGGAACCTATGAAACTGGCCGTTAAACATTAGCAGATGGCAGTAGGTCAATTTAATTCAATTTACCCGAACCTGTCAAATTTGACCAATCAAACGTTAACATTTGACAGATCAACCTGTCAACCGAAAAATCTTAGAGTATCTCGAAAAATACTTTCTTATCTTAGACACTGTTTCGCTTTTGCTTCGTACCACTCGTCTGATTAAACTACTACGTAACTTAAAAAAATACAAACACATTTTGAGCATTCAAAATTTATTGTTCAACAAACTTATCTACGTGACGATGGTGCTATCTACAAGCAAACGCTAAAACTGACTTCAAAAATTTGGAGTTCTCGTTGCTAAAATAGCCCGCTAGGTGGCGTTTAATAGGGATATTCAGGAGCGATGCACGGTTTATAAAAGCGCCATCTATCGAAGCATGTGTGTTTTACTAACTCTAACAAGGTATCATTTCTGACGATAGATGGCGGTGAAATATTCAAAATTTTTACATTGTAGTAAACATTATGGATTACAATTTTAAATACATACTAATGTCCTTTAAAAACTTTATTTAAATATAATCAGTAGTTACTTTAATTTTATCTGTCAATTCAATACTATGGAATTTAATTATTCGCTTCCTAAGTAACTTATATTAGAGGAAAGTGGGCTTTCTATTTAAGAGATAATAAGATAGGGATTCGAATAATATAATATAAACATTTTTAGTCGAAATGCACTACGAATTCCTTCAAATCCCTCTTTGACTTCAAACGCATAAACGCTGCACTTTACCTCCTCATATCTTCACCCTACGCGTCGGTACTTATCTTTTGGTTTTTATAGTCGCAGTAATCGGCTCGCTTACTGTGTGCACGCACGCGATACGGGAGATGCGTGTGTGCGTGTTTGAGCTTGCACCCCAATTAGAGAATGCAATCCCGGGATCCCGAAAACCGGGATCCCGGGATCCCGGCCTTTTTCCAGTCCCGAAAATTTCGGGATTAGTTTTGTCCAATACCGGGATTTTCGGGATTAAAGAAAATCCTAAAAGATTAATATTCCTATATGTTTTTAAACATTACTTAATGTATATTTCTTTGTACACGCAATCTTACTGTCAACGCACCAACAGGGCTACAATCTAGATCGTGTCTCTAACTTTTTGATGATGATTGCCGTAGAACCTGAAAGAGCATTTTCTGCTGCGGCCTATATATGTAATAAATAAAGAACACTGCTTGGCGACGAAACTATAGACATATTGTTGTGTTTAAGGTCGTATTTGCGTAATAAGTACCTAGTACTCAAAATTGACTGAAAAAGTGTGCTATATAATAATAACTCAAAGTTCCTAATTGTTTTCTTAAGAAGATTTATATGTTTAACTAGCTTCTGCCAGCCACTATGCGGGCATTATCGCTTATGCCAGCGACAATGGGTCGTCATAATCAAATATCTGAAAAAGTCTGATGTCAAATTCTAATAGGACAGGGAGTAACTTCTCCCGTTTTCCCAACATTTTCCTTCACTGCACTGCTCCTATTGATTGTAGCGTCATGAAAAGTATACTATAACCAGCTCAGGAGTATAAATAATAATTGTACCAAGTTTCGTTAAAATCCATTCGTTAAAAGCAGACAGACGGACAAAAAATTTAATAAAGATTACAATTAATAATTTTTGAAGTTTTTACTTCAAATTGTCAATCCCGAAACTATCCCGGGATCCCGGGCTTGTCTTTATTCAGTCCCGCAATCCCGGGATTGGAAAAAAGGGCCGGGATTGCATTCCCTAACCCCAATGCAGTAGCCTTTATGACGGCACAGGTAGGTAGGGTTGATGAAGAAAGATGTTTTTTGCAGGAATTTAAATGTACAGAGTTAATTTTTTAAAGAAGTTAATTTAAAGATAACACGGATGCGGTTTTGATTCCTTTCTAGCCAGACTGGTTGTTTAGTTGTTTCACTGAGTAATTGTTATTAGGTAAATAATACCTACCCCTGTAATATTTCCTATAATAATCATAATACGATAACTAATCGGGGAACAGATTACCTTAGATACATAATTATACCTATGTCGGTGAACTGGGTGCAACCGCGTGCTAAGATTTATCAATCACCATGTCTTTGGTTCGGTGATTTTCTTTCCTTCATAATTATTGTTATTTATTACAACAATTAGAACTCTAACTCATATAAGCTATTAAAACACACTGTAAATATAGAAAACATACTGTAATTTTTTGCCCCAACATATCTGAGAAAAATCCTCGCAGCAGCCCTACATAGATGCACTTGTACGTAAAACCAAGTTGAGACACGTCCGCAGGCAATTAGACATACATTCGCACCCTCGGTGTCGCCTCCCATTCTCTATTTGCGTCTCATTGTACCCAATGATCGCTGCAACGGTGTGACCGCGTGCAGTGATACTAAATACTTTTTGCTTGTCCTCTGGTTTGGCTTGCTCTAGATTTCCGAGTATTTTCGCTCCCATTGTTTTGGTGTGGCCTTTGTTATGGTCTAGTGTTCTGGATGTTTTTCGATACTGTGGCTTAGAATGCTATCTGTTGGTATTATATTATGTTGTGGTTGTAGATATTTGTAGATTTTTGGATAAATGTGTTCAAGTTTTTCTGGGACTATTGTTCTAATTATTGATAATATTTTTTTTATGTATATTATACTAATATTAAAAAGCTGAAGAGTTTGTTTGAACGCGCTAATCTCAGGAAGTACTGGTCCGAAGGCTATAGGCTACTTTTTATCTGGGTGCGCGGAGTAGTTCCCACGGGACGCGGGTGAAACCACTGGCGGAAGCTAGTATGTCATAAAGTTAAATTCAAGTGCTTGTAAAAGTCTGAAACTAATTTAAAAATAAAATTACACCAAACAATGTTAACTTTAGCAAGTTCTCTTGTACAGGTTAACAAACCTCTCAAACAAATCACCGTTAATTTTCATCGCACACATATCATTTGCATGCACATCATAAAGGCAGTCGATGCACAAAAGGAACAAACACCAATAACCAATGGAGCATGATTCACAGCAACAATTGTTCGCAGTCAGCGTCCGGCGACTTTGATCTCCCATCTCTCGAATCCTGCGCGATATCAAGAGGAAACAGGTGCCGAAAGTTATTATCCCTTTTATTAGATCAGCTTTGATTTTAGCAGGATTCGGAGATTACAACAAAACGAGCAAGCAGGTACTTTTTGGTTATTATGTTGGGATTTTTATGATTGACAGGAAAAGGATGTTTGGTATGACGATGCTTGAGCTCATTAAGTGGGTGATTGATCTTAAGTTGCAGATCAGTTATTTAATACTCGAGATGAATTTATTCATACATTATAGGCATCTCTTAAAAACAGTGCATTTTATTTGATAGCTATAATTTTGCTCACTTAGTTAAGGATAACTGAACTCGAAGGTCTCTCGAACTCTCATCTTCAAAAGCATGTCCAAAAATATCGCAAGCAAAAAAACTCCACATTATCTTCTACAGCGCTTATAAAAATATAAAAATAACACAAAGATAGCGGTCCGATGAAACACTAATAGTTTTAAATCATCATAAAATTCTGAAGGAGTCTCAAACAAGTTTATAAATAGTAGGAAACTGAAAGAACCCGTATAAAATGGTGGACGTGAAATAAAACTTCTTTAAAGCAAAGTTGCAAACGTCAACTAGAATTGCTTTAATTAGAGCCTTTTGCTAGTTAATTAGCTCAAATCTTAATGGTGCAGAGCATTGCTGAGCTGGCTCTGAATAAAGAATTTGACTCAGTAGCTCAGTATACGAGATTGCGAATAGCGAGTAGCTTTAGTAAATACTTTTAAGCAACTATGCGACTTGCTTAAAAGTAACTAGATTAAGTAAGCAATCTTATCTTCGTTTAACTGGGTAATGGTTCAGTCGTTTAAGTTGCATTTGTTTTCTAAAGCTAAGCTGTCTTATCTAGTTTGGTTGCAAGAGTTTAAAAATAACTTGTAAGGATGCAAAGCGTGCCTGATAAAGTTTAAAACGTGGTTTAAATAAAGAATTATCATTGAATAAAGATAGATATGAAAACATTTTTCAACAGAATTCACTGAGGTGACTACTGCACTATTGCTCTGACAATGACAGCAATTTATTAAATAATGGACGAAGATTATAGAAATACAAATATTTCACTGACACATTGAAAATGTGAAATGTTCCAATTTTCCACTTTTTATTGTCTGTACAAAACTAAAAATTCTCGTATAAGACAAGTTTAGCAACAGCTGCAGTATAAAATAACGAGTAATATCGGTAACAAGCTGGAACCTGCTTCAAATTAAGTTAGTGTTTTGACCACGCTTAGTTTCCACAATAAATTAGTAATTATTAGAAAATAGTGCACAGGTTACGATTTCCCCCTACTTCCTCTTAATTTATTGTTTCATCTATTCATAATTTTATATTAAAGTTCAACAATAATAGAATTTGATAAAGTATTCTGAAGAGATGGTTTATTACCTGCTTGAATAACACAAAATTAAAATTATTTTCCAGATACCACTTCCTGAATCGAAAACAACATAAAATAGTCATGAATTGCAGCTACTACAAAAAAATATATTTTACTTATAACTTAATACTTATAAGATACTTTATAAAACTGAAAAAAAATAAGATCCAGAGTAAAAAAAAAATCTCGACACACAGATTTCATTAAAACAAGAGCACAATCGCACGTGGTGCGCGCGCGCCGCTTTTCGCGCCGTAACCGGAACCACATGGCAAGATCAAACGGAACACCGGACGCGACGCCATATTGTCTGCATAATGTACTGTTGTTAACAAGTTACACTTTTGCGCTTATTCTTGAATATGCAGTTTTAGATACTGGAATTTTGGGATGGCTCGTGGCTAAGTACAGACGACAGCAGGTCAACGTATACGAATCTATCAAATTTTACCAATCAAACATTAACCTACCCCCCATTCCTCTCATATCAGGTATGACTGCTGCCGTACGGTAGGCCAGTGCAAAGCAGGGGCGGATAACTAGTCTTTTACATGAACTTTTGTCTTGAATCTCTATCTAGTGTAGTTTTAAAATGTAAACCTGGTAGGAACAGACAGACAGACGGGAAGCGGCTTTGTTATACGACTATACTAAGAAGTGAAGTCTTCCGTTTAAATTGCCATGTCGATTTCTTTGAGATAAACTCGAAAACTAAGTAGGTAAGTACTACATATATTTTCATGCGGCATTCACGAAAATCTTTCTATTACGTACCTACTTATAATTACTTTGGAACAATGTTAATAAATCAAAAGTGTGTTCCACGGTTAGTTCAAAAAGTATTTTTTACCAATGAAGATTAACCGGTAACATTATTACATAACCTTGTACTTATTTGTGTTTTGATTGAATAACATAAAGTTTTCCCCTCAATACTTGCCACATCCATGCGAAGAATATTGTGAAACATTTTCTTACAGTTTTGTTTGTTTAGGGCTTCCGCAAACGTGGCCTGTGCCTCGTGACTGCAACTGTTTTTGTGTAAGCCTACTTACAATGTTATGGTAAGTAGCCATGTATTGTAATTTGAAGTTTTGACTGGCTATTACTTAAGTGAATTAGGAAAAAAAATTTTTTTTTTTAAATTATGTATGTACAGCAGTACAAATTTCTGCACCGGATTTTCAACATTATCACAATAGTGGAAGGTTAATGTTTGATTGGTAAAATTTGACAGATTCGGGTACGTTGATCTGCTGTCGTCTGTACGACAAATGAACTTGGACCTTGCTCCCGATAACGGTGGTAAAATATTTTGTAAGTATATTTTTAAATGTTTTTATATTTTATTTTATTATTTTAATAAAAAAAAATAAAAAATATGTTTGAAAATAAATAATAGAATTTTTTAATAATTATAGTGTATCTAGATTAAAAAAGATATTATTATGGTCTTGATCAATAGGCTCGCCTTGATGGGTCTTAACCCGGCGAGAGTGTGGCAGGGTATTTCATACCCACCGTGTTACTTATTTGCGTATATTTTTTGTTTATGGCCTTCAAAGTGGTTGTCGTCTTGAGTAGCTGGAGTTAAAGGGTTGTGGGAGGGGATAGTGGAGTGATTGCAGTGACACGACAGCCTGCACTCGAGTAACACGCTTGCAAACCGCGTTTGGGTATGCCATACCCTGCCACATAGTTAGTGTATATATTTCGTGACAAAAACTTTCCTACAATTTGAGCTTATTTTCTTCATAAATATATAGATTTACGTAGAAAATGAATTTAAAGCGTGATGCAAGCCGAGTTCGGTCCATGTTGGAATAGTTTTAAGTTATTTTTCATAAAACTTGTTTAGTTTATTTTTTTCATAATTTTTATGAGAGGACAAAAAATTTTGTTTAAAATTCATAGTCATTTAATTGAAGTTGAGTAAAATATAAAAATCGTGAAAAAAACACGACATTTTTATTTTTGCTATCTTATTGAATAGTCGTTTTACAATAATAAATAATTTGTACAATATTTTTTTATTAGAATCAAGTTTTACAGCCAAATTTCTAAGCGGGTATGTCATACCCTGCCACATACTCCTTGCAACATTTTTTCACCACACTCTCGCCGGGTTAATCATAACTAAAGTTAATCCCGATAGGTGGCGCTTGTGTCGACCATTTTTCATATAAATGAAAATGCAAAACAGTTTCAGTAACTAATAATAACAAATGAAAAGTTTAAGAAAATTGTTTTCTACTATAAAAACAAAATTTTAAATGCTGCTGAATTGAAACCACTATTTCGACAAACTTTCCAACGTCAGGATGGCCGAGCGGTCTAAGGCGCTGCGTTCAGGTCGCAGTCCACTTCTGTGGGCGTGGGTTCGAATCCCACTTCTGACAAAATAACTTTTGCTTTTTTATCATTCTCGATCTCAATAAATCATTTTAATTTTGTTTTATGACGTTATTTCTTACATAACAGTGCATTATTTTATCATACTTTAAGATAAAATGTTCTTTGTATTTGTTATCAACAAGCATGAATGGTTTCTTTTAATTCAACTTTCAATGATGCATTTGTGCAGTTAAAGTTTAAATAAACTTTATCTTTACGTTTGTCGTTTATGGAGCAGGTCATAATCTGTAATTAACATAATTATTTAAATAACTCTTGGAATTATTCATGTTTTTACATCAACGCCTACGCATTTTTGTGTAGCTTAGGTAGGCTATACTTTACTAATTGAGTTAACTAAGGCACGTTCATTGTTTTTATGTCTACTAGTGTAATCAAATGTTATGTTGTGATTAAATATATTTGAATATTTTCCTATCTTTATCGGTACAGTTCAAATATTTTCAAGATTTTCTCCATTTTGTGATTATGAGTCTAATTTTAGAATATCGTTGCCACGATTTGTCCAAGATATAGACTTCAGCGCTCATTGGTTCTACGTATTATGATTTCAATTTTAATGATTACAATTTTATTCTATTTAATCACGTTACAATATAACTTTAGCTGTACTTACCTAGTTAATACATCTTTATGTACAAATTAACCACATAGGTACACGCATACATATATATACAAAACTATATCATACTATATTGTCTAGTCCTGTCAATGTGATATTGATAGTATTGAGCGTTCAAACCGAGCCAGTCAGCATTGTCCGGAGAATGTCGCGTAATGACCGCTTCAATGGTTAATTAAACAATACTGTCAACAAAATGCATAAATAAAAAAATAAAAAAAAATACTTGTAAAATAATTTCCGAAATCGGCCAAGAAATTATATCTATGCTACAATTATCGCTACTTTTTTCGAATCATCCAAAAAATTTTACCTGCAAACAATTGCCGTATATAACTTTACATACATAATATCATACAAATTAACATAATTCGACGGTGGAAAGGCTATTTGGTTTAAGCGACATTTTTGCAACTTTACAGGAGAGCCATTTAAAGTTTAAAATTTCCGAAAAAAATTCATAAAAACAAAACCTCTTCAGCTATTGGAACGGAGTAAACTTAATTTAAATGAATTTGAAAACGTCGAGGTGTTGATGCTTATACCATATAAAACGGACCTTAAATTAAGAAGATAAATGTCGCTTAATACAAATTACCCTAAGCCACTTTTTTTCAGGGAACGGAAAAAAGATTTAAGTCACTTCTTTAACTACAATTGGTAAAAAATAAGCGACTGAAGCGACACTCCATGTCGTATTTTGTTGAAAATGTATGGAAATAAAAATGATTTAAGTCACATGTCAATATGAAATAGAAACAAGAAAAACGCTTTAATCGATATTGAATCTTTTATCTGAGAAAGGGCTACTGATTTATGTCTCGGTTCTTTAAATCATTGTATAGTTCAAGTACATTAGTAAAAAAATTATGCAAAAATGACGTCATATAATACACTGCCACTTTGGAAACCACCCAAAAATAGAGATGTTTCAAGCGCCAAAAAAGTGCTCAGATTTAAATGAATCCGGCATCATTCGACGGAGAAAAAATTGCTGATTCCGAATATGTATATAACTCAATATCGCCCAAAATGTCGCTTAAACCAAATAGCCTTTCCACCGTCGAATACATTGCTATAACATACTATTGTCTAGTCATGTCAATGTGATATTGATAGTATTGAGCGTTCAAACCGAGCCAGCCATTAACAGCCAGCATTGTCCGGAGAATGCCGCGTAATGACCGCTTCAATGGTTAATGCAAGGTAAAGTAGGAGCTAGGATAGCACTGGATGTGGCAGCGATTTATTAAGCTAGCGATAAGACAGATGACATGAAAAGTTGGTTCTTCTTCTTCTTATCGAGTGAGCTGCAGGTTTTAATCACCTAACAAGCTCTAGTGTCAGAATTTTCTCAAATCCGCCTGACGGCCTCTGACGTGGATTTATATACGACTGCTACTGAGTAGCATTCGAGGACGCCGGCTTTACGTGCCCTCCCAGGCACGGGGGTGTAACACCGCCAACTTCCAAACTCCAGGCTGCTTTGTGAAAGTTTCTAAAACCCACAAAGCGATTTCGGCATGACCCGGGAATCGAACCCGAGACCTGTGATCGGCAGTCGCGCTATGCGACCACTAGACCAACGAGGCAGTTTCTAAAGGTTTAAAAATTTTGCCCGATATACTATGATATTTCGCAAAAAAAAGTTTATCGGGTACCTACAATTCAAATAATTGTAAGAAATTTCGGAGTTAAACAAGGACATCAGAAATTACTTTATGGTGTATTATAACCGCAAATATAAGACCACGCCTCGTATTGAATTTTAACTTATTATAGGAAAAACATGAAAAATCATTTTGTATTTGAAATTCAGGATAAAAGTAATATGCCTAAAATGTATAATTATTTGCCTTTGAAAGTTTATCTCATACTTGCTGATTTCTTGTCAAACAAATAAAGCCACTTCATGTACGGCGTTATATAATATTTGTGTACAGTGTAAGCAAATCCCCATAACGTTTCATGTGTGAATCAATAAGTAAAATAAAGTAAGATTACACCTAGATCTCTATTAACAAAAGTCAAATCCATTATTCTAACTTATTTCCCCCATTTTCCCTAAACCCCCTAAAAATCCATTTCTCATCCAGCACACATAACCCAGGACCCTCAGCGAGGAGACCGCGTGAGTCTGCTGATGGCACTTGAATGCTGGCCTGGAGCGGGCGTGCATTTTTTACTAGAAACCAACTAACAATGCCACCAGGCCACTTGAACATCCTTAGCCTCCGCTACTGTGTTCGGAGACGTTAATAAGGGTATTGGCTGGACGTAGACGTGGATGTTTTAAGTTTTCGAGTGAATTTATTTTGTCTGCTATTTAATAGTAGAGATCGTTAGACCATGCTGCTCGTGCTTGCTCTCAATAAGCATTGACTTGAATTTAGATAAATAACTTTTGTTTGTAGTTCCTTGCATTTTTTCTGGGTAGAGAAAAAACCGGCCAAGTGCGAGACCATCTTGTCATAACGAGTTCTTCCGTGTTTCGGAAGGCACGATAAACTGGTGTGTCCCGGCTGTCATTTGAACATCTTTGGCAGTGTTACGGGTAGTCAAAGCCAGAAAAGTCTGACAACCAATCTACCAGGGTGCCAGTTGCCCGGTAACTGGGTTGTGGAGGTCAGACAGGCAGTCGCTCCATGTAAAATACTGGTTCTCAGCTGCATCGTTAGACTGAAGCGACCCCAATAGTTGGGAAAAGGCTAGGCAGATGATGAGTATTTGTTGTTATAGCGGCAACAGAAATACATCATTTGTGAAAATTTCAGCTTTCTAGCTATGATGGTTAGTGAGATACAGCGTGGAGACAGACAGACAGACAACGAAGTCTTAGTAATAGGGTCCCGTTTTACCCTTTGGGTACGGAGCCCTAAAAAGAAATGGTAAACTACACTACTCAGTAAAGTGCCACCGAATCTTTTGTGCACTTGACAGCGGTCAGTTTTCAATGGACGACTGACTTATTTTTTGTGACTGATAGCAACTGTCAACTGCACAAAAACACGGTCAGACGATAATTATTGTATACAGTCAGACTAAAACCCGAACACAGCTTGGGTTTGTTACACAGATATTTTTTTCACTTGGACCAGCTAGACGGAAAGTAAATAGAATAAATAGTTCGCACCTCGCTAAAGGATAAATAATGAGCTGTTCAAACCACATGAAAAACTGCAAACCCCGTTCTTTTCAATTAATACCATGTATCACTAACTATGAACTAACTGAAGTACATGTTTAAAACTACCTTTGACACTTGCAACTCATGCGTCTTTTCAAACATATTCATTTCATTAGGTTTTCAAAGCTGAAAGAGCAAAAACTACGCTAGAGCAAAAAGTACGCCTTTGATTGCGTGACGCGATGAAATGCGTCGAAATATGAATACCTTGTTCATGAGATTTATTTACGCGTTACGCGGACGACACAGTACACATTAATAGACTGACGGTTGCAGTCTGCGTTGGCGCAAGGGATGAGAGACAGCGTTTGCTTCCTTTGGGATTTAATTATAATTTATATGTGAAATTTCTGATATCATGTCACTGGACAATTTACCAGGTTCGAAATGTAGTCGTAGTTCGAATTGTAATCAACGATGGTTTAAGTTCACCTACTCTAGGCTCATATCGAAAAAATAATGTATAGTTACATATTTGTTATTTTAATATCCGTTTTTGCCAGTTTATTTAAAAGAAAAAAACGTCTTCTAGAACGCAAGTTTAACTCACTTATTTTGATTTAAGAGACACGTAGGGGGTGTTGGTGAAGACGGGCATAAGCCATTTAAGCATCATGAAAATATTCTACTAATAAAATATAAAGAAATAAATATTTATGAAGTTTTGACACTATTCTCGTTCATCCCTTGGACCACAGCAAACCCCCAACACACGTGCATATGTTTGTGTGTAGCTGTCATCGAAAATGCACAGAATACACCTACTTCACGGCTCATGTGGCCATTAATTTTTTAAACGCATTACCGCGGTCAGAGTTAAAATATTTATTTTAAAAGAGCTACCTAAAAGGGTTGTTATATGCACATCTGGTGTAAAAGGGTACAGTATTAAAAGCTTATAGGGTTCTATGTGGGTACTATAAAGACAAATGCCCAACGACAAAGCTCTCCTAGTTGCTTTGACTTATAAGCATGTTATGTATTTTGTATGTATTATGTATGACGACCTCGTTGGCGCAATGGTTACCATGCCGGACTGCCGAACTGATGGTCCCGGGTTCGATTCCCGGAACCGTCAACATTTGTGTGATGAGCATGTTTGTGGGCTGTGATCTGGGTGTTATAATATCTATCTATTTATAAAAATATATACGTAATTATATGTAGTCTATCAGTTGTGTTAGCACCCATAACACAAGCTAATTAATAGCTTACCGTCGGGCTAGCCGACCGTGTGTGAAAAGGTGTCCCGTAATATTTTTACAAAAGTTTGCTAGCAATACAGGATGCACTTGTGAAGTTCTAAGCAAAATATGCTTATATCAGTAGTGGATTCAATGCAATAGAATAATGTGGTATCCAAACTTGCGACCTTTTGACCGCCAGGCCGAAGCCTCCATTAAAATTACAGGAAACTTTGACTGGAAACTAGAAAAAGATTTTAAAACCTTCAGAAATCGAAAGTAATTTAAATGGATTATATTATTTTTACTGATTGTACCCATTTCACTACTGTCTATGTAGTCGAGGGGTAGCATCAGGAAGCTTTAATGATGAGGGCGTGAATCGACAGTTTTAACAACTACTTAATAGTTTTTTTTATTTAATTAAACAGCATCTGTAAAGCATTTGTTTGGTATATTTATTTTCTGTGAAAGGGTTGTTACGTCTATTATCTACAGAGATTTTATCTTTCACGTATATTTATTGTATATTCTACATTTACTTGCTATGAGTTTACAGTTTTTTTTGCCAAACCACAAAATGTACAGCCGACAGCACATCAAGTTACCTACCACAATCTGTCAAACTGCAATAGATTTGCAACCTTATCGTAATGGCGGTAGGTTAATATTTGATTGGTAAAATTTGGGAACTAATTTTTTGAGCTGTTATTTAAATATTCGAGATGTTATTATGATCAGTTGAAAAACATATTGAGCAGTTATTTAATTTAATGGCGGTTGATTAATTATTGTGACAGTAAAACATGGACAGTAAAAAAAAACAATTAGTTGCGTTATTTTATCATACAATGTCAATTCTAAAAATAATTGAGCAGTCCAATAAATAGAATGAGCAGTAAAAATGATGGAATGAGCAGTTTGATAAATAGTTCAGCAGATCATAGCGAGGGGACTCCATTTCGTCACCTAAATTTTTATTTCCGAAATTCATTGTCCATAACAAGTTTGTCATAAACTAGGTTTTAATGACAAAAACGAATCGCTGTAAATCCGACTCCACGTAGTCTTGTCTGCCCTACCCCTAGAGTGTAATTCAAAATCGCGTAGGCGCGGAGGGGCGAGGCGGCCCGCGAGTTGAGGAGCAGGTGGTTGTAACACTCGCCACCGCGGCTGAGGCTGGCCGGCTCAGCCGGCCAGCAAGCCGAAGCTAAGGTGGTGAGCGTTAAAGCTATCTGCGACGATAAACTCGCGTGGGACCGCCGGAGCCCCGCAGCGCCGGAGCTATGACAGAAATCATGCCTGCTGCATGATGCATGCTTGCTTGCATGTTGCTTGCTTGCTTGCATTTTACTACCTCATTGTTTATAGAATTGCTTAGAATGAGATTTCTTACCAACAAATTCCGATTTGTTACTGCCCACACGTAACTGCT
>NWSH02000008.1:13279246-13318582 GCA_002382865.2 Heliothis virescens | reverse complement strand
TCAATTTATTCAGATAGACCAAGATCCGTTGTGTAGTAATACGAATATAAGTTATTAACTTAGCAACATCCGTATTTATTTATTTTATTGTGGAAAATTGTTTTAGAATATTTCAGATTTTACAATATTGTCATTCAAACTCCTAAAACATAGTAGTATATAACAGCTATGCATTGTAACGTTTTTCTCTGTATTATTCCCTCACATATAGTTATTTCTCGTCTATGTAGTGCGAGTAAACGTGTAACCTGTATCATGTAAAGTTATTAACTGCACGTATAAGTGCTCGCTTATATTTCAAAGATTCGGTGGGATGGAGCAGACATATACGTTTCTTGTAAATGAAATAAAGAATATCCTAGTGGATTAGGTTAAGTTTATTGTAGCGAACAGAACAAACGGGATTAAGTTTAAGTTGGGGATAGAGTTTCTTATCTCGCTTTTAGGATACTTTTAATCAACGAGCCGAATACTCCCCGCGATAACACCAACCCGCATCGGAGTAGCGTGGTGATTTAACCAGCTCACTTCTTCTCTTGTGCAGAGTGCCCAGCATGCTGATGATAAAAAGGCTGATGATTATGAAATGCTCCATACATCAAAATATTTTAGAAAGAGAAAGATCGTGCTGCATTGTAGGCAAAGAATGCTCGATTCTAGTCCTATTTCTTTCTCTAATACAAGGACGAAGCAGGATCAACGTACACGAATTACTGTCAATTTCGGCACTCAATCTTTAACGGGGCAGTTGTAATTAGCAGTTTTGTAAGTTAAAAAATATAAATGGCAAGTTTAATAATATTTCAGCAGTTAAAATAAGCAGTAAAGTATACAAAAATGAGTATAAAAATTATGAATGGATCACTGAATAAATAATTGAGCAGCAAAATAATTAAATGACAGTAAAAATGATTAAATGAAGCCAAAAACGAATCGCTGTAAATCCGACTCCACGTAGTCTTGTCTGCCCTACCCCTAGAGTGTAATTCAAAATCGCGTAGGCGCGGAGGGGCGAGGCGGCCCGCGAGTTGAGGAGCAGGTGGTTGTAACACTCGCCACCGCGGCTGAGGCTGGCCGGCTCAGCCGGCCAGCAAGCCGAAGCTAAGGTGGTGAGCGTTAAAGCTATCTGCGACGATAAACTCGCGTGGGACCGCCGGAGCCCCGCAGCGCCGGAGCTATGACAGAAATCATGCCTGCTGCATGATGCATGCTTGCTTGCATGTTGCTTGCTTGCTTGCATTTTACTACCTCATTGTTTATAGAATTGCTTAGAATGAGATTTTTTACCGACAAATTCCGATTTGTTACTGCCCACACGTAACTGCTCATTTAATCATTTTTACTGCTCATTTAATTATTTTGCTGCTCAATTATTTATTCAGTGATCCATTTCATAATTTTTTATTACTCATTTTTGTATACTTTACTGCTTAGTTTTAACTGCTGAAATAGTTATTAAACTTGCCATTTATATTTTTTAACTTACCAAAACTGCTAATTACAACTGCCCCGTTAAATGAGTGCCGTAAAATTTGACAGATTCGTGTACGTTGACCTGCTGTCGTCTGTACTTAAAAAGAAAATAGGACTAGAAATCGAGCATTCTTTGCCTACAAATGCAGCACGATCTTTCTCTTTCTAAAATATTTTGATGTATGGGGAGCATTCATAATCATCAGCCTTTTTATCATCCCACTGCTGGGCACCTCTCACACAGAGAAGAGTTGAGCGTTAATCACCACGCTTACTCGATGCGGGTTGGTGTTTATTCGCGGGGAGTATTCGCTCGTTTGATTTAAAAGTATCCTAAAAGCGAATAAGAAACTCTTATCCCACTTAACTTAATCCCCGTTTGTTCTGTTCAGCTACATAAACTTAACCTAATCCCACTAGGTATTCTTTATTTCATTTACAAGAAACGTATTGTCTGCTCCACCGAAT
The DNA here is from genome assembly GCA_002382865.2 of Heliothis virescens. NCBI lineage: Eukaryota > Metazoa > Arthropoda > Insecta > Lepidoptera > Noctuidae > Heliothis > Heliothis virescens. The sequence continues at coordinate 13,316,641 of NWSH02000008.1, read as the reverse complement.
TCTTTGAAATATAAGCCGAGCACTTATACGAGTGCAGTTAATAACTTTACTGGATACAGTTACACGTTTACTCGCACTATGACGAGAAATAACTATATGTGAGGAAAATACAGGAAAAACGTACAATGCATAGCTGTTATATACCTACCTATGTTTTTTAGGAGTTTGAATGAGCAATATTTGTAAAATCTGAAATATTCTAAGAACATAATTTTCCGACATAAATAAATAATACGGATGTTGCTAAGTTATAATTATATTGTAATTACTAACACAACGGATCTTGGTTATCTGAATAAATGATTTAAATAAGTAGCATTGATCGAAAGAGTAACCGCCGCTCTCTGGTACCGACACGAATGGCTCCAGAAGGAACATGGGTGTCTTTGGTCTGGAGGTATGTGTCTGAGGATTTCAGATTTTCAGGATTTGTAAAAGACACAGAATTTATTTATTTTCACTAGCGAAAAGATCTTAAAAAGAGATCTTATTCGTGTAGGTGTATCAACGAATATCGAGTTGCACGGGCAACTGAGTTGTGGAGGTCAGACAGGCAGTCGCTCCATGCAAAACACTGGTTCTCAGCTGCATCAGATATATATGAGATAACAATCAGTGTGTTTAAAATGAAAATTGAAATCGTTGTCCATGAAAGTGTGAAAATGTTATTTTCAAAAAAACTAACAATGTTGACTTTGTAAAAACTTTCTATTTATATTCAGGAAACCCATGTTAACATCTTAACATTTTGTTGGTTTTGGGATAAAAAGGGTTGCATATTTTTGCTTCCTATCCAATTCCAAGGCTCTCAGGCAATAGCATTATCATACGATCTTTTGTTTTCAGCAAATATTTTTTGTATATTTCTCGAATATACGCCAAATGACACACCCAGCTTCCTTATTTTTTCACTTCTTCTGGAACGTGGATCTGGCAATCTACAAGGTACGAAAGTAGCATACAACCTCATTGAAAATGGACCTTCGCGTGCATAGAGTGAAAAAGAAAAGTAGTATTGAGTATTATGAAAGGGCATTAACGGTAATCTATATGCTGGATGCATCAGGATATACCTACTACTAATTCCTTACGTAATATTTTCCCGTTGCTATCTGATAAAGGCCATTTGTTTCAAGGAACAGAGTAGAGATGGTGGGCGAACAACACCAAAAATGATATTTTTACTTTTCTTGACACAAATGTCATAGCACAAAAAACGCCCTAAACAGTTCATAGATCAAATAAAGAAGGTCACGCAGATGTGACAGTCTGTCTTTTCAGCCTACACGCTACGTTGAGAAGTGGGTTCACAGTCACACGATATTCCCTTGTCTTGAAACGACAAGCATATCGGTTACAAAACATTGTCGCATCTGTCAACCTAACTATTATAAATGGCTTTTAACACCTCCCAACCGCGGTAGTCATTACTATGATTTTGAGGCCACGCCTGGGTCGTTATGCAAATTCTAGTAGGGTCAGCGAAATTAATACCCAAACATTTAAATGTGCCAACTCCCATTCTGTTTTACAACTGGGAATTTTCAACCATTATCCTGGTTGGAGTTTAAAACATCCAAAATAAAAGTGTATTTTTTTCTGACTCTGTTAGTAACACCATGTCTTCTTGAGTTTGATCTAATGTAAAGATATAGTTTCTAGCAAACATAGGTACAAAATATATTTTGATAAATCTCTGGATAGGAAATAATCACACACCTGAATTTAATCTCACTTTCGCAAACCTTCACTCCTCCAATCGTGATGTAATGAACCCTTAGAGTGTTATTTAAAAAAACAACCCAATTATTTGTGCAGAATTTCAAACAAACCGTTAATTTGCACCAGTCCGTAATAAAAATGACTCAAAATATTCCGAATCCAAATAAACAAACGAACTTATTCAATAATCAACAAACAAAATCCGGCAACACCTAATGTAGATTAGATTTTCGTAACACGAAATAAATAAAATATTCAAATTAAGGCCTTATTACAAGGTCTCAATTTACACGGAATAAGGGCCAATGTTCACAGCTTATGGAGGGACCTCCCAATCTCCGGTTGTTTCTTGCTAAGTGTCATTACTGTGTTTGAACGAGGAGAAGTGGTTCAAGGAGTTTCCTCAAAGAAACCTTTGTTATTAACTGTTGTTTTCAATTTGGATTATAAAGGGTATTAGAATTTTGGAGGCTATCTCTCATTAAGATTTTATTTCTGAAGGTATCGTAAAAGAGTTCGTCTATTTTGTTTTATTTCTGGTTAATGATATTCCGTGTCGTTATTTCCATTGTTAGAAGAATAAGGTTGTAGGTGATGTTATTTATTTACTCCTTATATATTAACCTAACCGAATTTGTCAAATTTTACCAATTGAATATTAACCTTCCACTATTGTGATAAGGTTGGAAATCTATTCAAGACAGGCAGATTGATGTCGGTTGACGTGGTCTCTGGTCTGGTCTGTACAAACTAAATGCACTAGATTTTGACTATTAGCTCTTGTTAGCGTGATCATTGTAATAATACAGGTTTAGCAGAAAATATTACGTTGTTTAAATTAAAATCCTATTTTAATTTCTTTCGTGGAAATCCTGAAAATTAATTAAGTCCTAAACAATTTGAAATCTGGCGATAATAATAAAACATATCCGTGTCTAAATATTTCCTTAGAACTCTCTTTTATTTTATTAAGCTTTTGATATTAAACCGACATTGTCGTATAAAACCGATGTTTTTAAAAGTGCGGTAGCAGTTTATGGTACCACATGGGTTCTCATCGATATACCAATTTTAATCCAGTATAGCATAATTGAGTATAAAAAATAAAGATATGTAAAACATGAACATTAATTATTAGATTGTTGGTAATAGTTTTGAGGTGTCTTATTTCCTTGTCTAACACATTATTATCTACACATAAACGAGCAAATTATGCTAGACATTTCATTAACAAGACCGAAAAGCGTACACCTAAAATTGATTTCAACAAAACAATTCCCTCTGCAATAATTTCACAGCTCACACATTGCGCTATTATAAATTTCGGTTTCGCACTAACACGTTTTACCCTTGCAGGATTCACGAGTATTACTTTACCTGGGCTGATGTATAGTTTCCTTGGGTGGAGGCATCGGTGTGGGGATCCTCCGGCCTCCCTTCATCCCGCTGCCACTCATCTTGGCCTACGAAGCCCCGATTGTCCTTAGGCGGAACTGCGAAAAAAAAACGTAATTCTTTAGGACACTCTAACGAATGAGACAAGGGGCGGTATTGAAATCCTGTCGCGAAACACGTTTTAGTTGTGTTTCCTTTATCATCAAGCGGCTTTTGTATTTTTTTTGATTTTATTTTGTCAATTAAATATGCTGTAATGAGAGAGCCGTGGACGGGAACTGAAATAGCTTTTGTTATGTAGTTTGCCGAAAAGGAGTGGATTGTTGTATTATGACGAATGAAATATAACGTGTAGTATAGAGTGCTTATTAATGAATTAATTCACAGATTACTTTTGATGAATAACTATTATATTGTCATTACACTAAGAAAACAAAAGACACCCGCGGCTTATGTATCGAAGCGCAACTCCTAGTAATTTGATATAGTTCCATTAATAAACCATGTATCCCACTAAGCATCCATTGTAGTCTAAATCCATTGATAAGTTCTCGAATTTCACTCACGTACCGAAATAAATACACGCAGACAAAGCGTTCTACATCAATACCTAATATTAGCACAATAACACCTATTTTCATATCTTCCACTATCGCCCGTCTAATTGTCGAGCACGAGATGAATACTGAAAAGGACTATTACAAGACCTTTATGCCTTCGGCTGAAGGTTGAAATTCCTTTGGCGATTTTTGCTTGTATTTTTGCAATGTCCTAGGATGCATCCGTCAAAGCCTGGCTGGGACGAGCATTGTGACGGCTCTCAAAGCCGCTATTGGAGTCGTGAGGTTTGTTCCCGGTATAACAAGTATGGAACCTAGATTCTACGGTGATAGGCAACGTTTTTGTTGCTTCTAGTTTAGTTTTTTCTATGGGATGCGGATGATGGTTCTGCTATTGTGTCGAAGGAAATGGAAATTCGAGGCTATTTTTGTGATATTTTTGAGCGGAGTTCAAATTGTTTTCGTTTTAAACTCATCGTACTTTAAGTTCGTATTTAAACGACGAATAATCAGCCAAGTCACTTTGGTGTGGTTCATTTATATTAAAATTGAAAATTCCACATCATATTTAGCCACATTTGCGCATGGAAACTGAAGAAAATACATGAAAAAACTACAGAAGGTACAAAAAAATATAGTTATGCTTAAAAGTCATCTTAATTTCATAAAGGAGTCAATAAGAGTTGTGCTATGTGCTAAAGCTCAAATTAATGTTATGATGTCGAAACCATAGAATAATTCTATAACTAATTGGACAGCCATAGGCAATGTTTTGAATTAGCCTATTAATTTCCTAAATGAAGTTAGCACAAAGTAAACTATCGAGCTATTGTGGTAATGATGTTAATTACCTGCTGGCGGTTATATGGACAGATACTCGTACTTTGGTGCAGTTACCATTATTATAGCTTTTCAGTTAAGACCATAGTTTAGTACGTAATAAAACTTGAGTTTTTTTACTCTAGTACTAACTATGTATTCATCCGTCTTTTGAGGAAATTTCTGCGCATTAAAATCTCAAGCTTATGGCATTTTCAAAAGCATGTACCACCTATACCCTTTGAAGACTTCCTTGGAAATGGTACAGTCATTTTAATCTAAAAGTCATGATCCAATTTTGATACAACTTATCGAATAGATGCCTACTTACGGCCATTCCCAATAACATGTCTATCCCTGGATTTACTTGATTTTGACATTTGCCCCATACAAGTAATGTCAAATTCCTATCTCTAGTTCGCGAATCCAGAGATAGGCAAAATATTGAATTCCGCAGATAAACGATTCGCAGGGAGACATACTTTTATCGCAAATTTTCAGGACACAACCAAAACATGGAACAGCAAGTTAAAAATATATCCGTACTCCAGCCATTTCATACAAGAAGACATCTAGAATTTTCTGATTTCAAAACTACGGTACTTAAACAAGAGAGTCTTGATTCAGTGCCTCATTCAGCAACGATGAAAAGATGTGAAACTGCAGATGTTATCAGGGACATCTAAACGACGCTCTGGCTGACTGACCGACTTCTTAACGTCAGTTTAAACATAGAAAAGTAATGGAGGAAAAACGTGAAAAATGTTTTGGTGAAAATTATGAATGTTTCGCTGAATGTTGCTCAAATACTCGTATAATGTTTTTATTTCAAACCTGTAACTGCAGTACGAGACCAAAGATAAGGGAAAGAATTCATATGGTTTTTGGTCTATAAGGAGAAGGATAATGTCTACTTATCCATCATACAGGAGCCTTTACGCATTTTGGTTTGGTTTTTTATGTTTCTTACTGTACTATACTTACGATTTCCTCTCTCCAGACAGAAGAGTACCATACAAACATAGAAAAAGGCAACATTTCTGCAGCATCGCTCAAAAATCACAGAACAAAGACTGTAATAACAAATAGGACCTCAACCACTATTATAAGATAAACGAAAGAAAACAAATGATACGCAAAAGCCAGTCCTCAACTCTATTATAAATTCCCAAGTGTTCATTAAAACCAAAGACCTGTTACGTCATAATATAGCACTTTTGCTTTTAACAGCTACTTTAATCACTGTTAAAATGACACCGTGGTGTACGTGACCAGGCATAGATGTGCCTATTTTGCAGTTTAGACTTAATTAGATATTATCATTTAAATAATGAATAGGGTTCCTCGGTGAATTCGTAATAGAAACGGTTCATGAGATGAATTTTAATTATTATGTTGTTATTAAGGTAGGAGGCTAAGCGTTTGGCACTTTCGATGTTGGTTGGGTGACCCTTGACCCTTTGGACTGTCATAGTTTGCTATAGTTGTATCTAAATCTTTAAATACCATAGTTTCTAAAACGTGCTGAGTTATATTGTCAGATGGTACTAATAAGGGTTGAATAGAAAGGTAGAAATAAACAATAGAAAAGATGGATTGCCTGAAATATGACGTGAATTAGACCAAACCAATTTTGTCACGTAGCATTGTATCAGTCTTTAAAATTGAGCGAAGTTCCTCAACCAAGTCACCTATAAAAATACAGATTGTTAGATTTTATAGCTTTTGATTTACTCTAACGGCCGTTCCCAATAACCTATCTATCTCTGGATTTGCTTACTAGAGATAGAATTTTGACATTAGCCCCATACAAGTAATGTCAAATTCTTACCTTTAGTAAACAAATCCAGAGATAGACAGAATATTGGATTCCGCAGTAAATCTGCTGAAGACATTGTTTCAGATGACATCCAAGACATGCCAAGACAGATAAACATTTTAATTCTTGGGGTTAACATGCTTAATAATCGACTCTTGCGGTCTTTCCCTAGCCGCGAGCTCCTAATATGAGAAGAATATGACATTATAAACTTTTGTAAAGCACCAGGCAGCTCGTGTCGACTAAACTGTCGTTTGTCTAAAATTATGTTACGAATTTAGAACTAGCGAAAACTTAAAAAAGCATCTCCATTCTCCATACTTTAGCTTATCCTAGAAAAAGTTATGTTGCACATACAAAACACTTAAAAATTAAATGTTGCACTAAATGTTATCCATCATTCATTGTGATTACTTCATGTAATGCAACTGTCAAAGTATAGTTTTCAAGAAGTTACCTAATTCCAAAGACATTAAACTAGCAGATCTCTGCCTAATTCAGATCAATTTTTAAGGCTTCATCGCATAGGGTACTTATTTAATTAAAACTTGAGATAAATCTTCTACCAAGCAGATTTAACTAAAGGTTACCTACTTTTAAACTTGAACACACATTGATCCAGAATTAGTTTGGCATCAGCAATTCGCGTTCGCATTTCAAAATCAATATACCAACGAAACCAATTTACAGTTCTGCAATCTAACACCCAAACATACATACATTAGCCTGTTTCATATTATTGGTACTATTCATCTGCGTACCGTCATTACCTTTGAATATCGAGCTCATTACCCGTCCTTTTTGCTCACTCCCGACACAAAAGAGACGGCCGATTGCTAGGGAATTATACGCAATTTCATTGACTAGAAATGAGAATACCGCTTTCCACGTCTAGTCAGTTAAACGGGGATATTGAAATTTTATAGGCAAAGAGCTTTATCCTAGAAATTGATTAGGTCTTTTTCTCATATTAAAGCTTTTGTCTCAGTATTTTATGCACTGATTTAATGCGAAGGAAATTGGTTTTTAAGTGGCTATATTGGAGTGTCTGAGAGGTTTGGTATTTGAGATATTTTTAAATTTTCTGCTCTATAATTGATAAAATGTTACGCGAACGTTATCGGTGGTGACTGGCTGTCAGTCGCGTTTCCTTTGCTAGGGACTTTTCATTTGTAGTTTGAAATTAAAAACTGGAGTACAAAATTATTGAAACATACGAAGAAAGTCGTTATTCCTAGCGACATCTTGCCTGTGCAAATTGTTGTTATAGAGTTTCAGAAAAAGGCACATTATCATTAAAAATAATATTAAAAAAGCTCAAAAAGCTTTTAAGTCCATAGTAACAAATTAAATTAAAATTAGTAGTGTATCAGCATTGCATTCCACTGCTGTAAATGAATAATTGATCATGCAGGACATTAATCGTGCGAGACGACTTGCACTTGGCCGGTATTTATATATTGCAATGGGATGCGTGCATTTCCTTAGCAAGTCTAATCTATTTGTGATAGAGCCTTTAGTAAATTATTAAAGCAAATTACAAATGTTACTAAGTATATCTTACTCGGACATGAAAAGTTTTTAGTTGACTAGTTTCTGCCAGCGGTTTAACCCGCTTCCCGTGTATGAAAAAGTAGTCTATATCTACAGGTATTATTCTTATGTATAATCGTATCCATCGTTTAATTATATGTTTTATCAAGATCCATTCAGTGGTTTTAGCTTGAAAGAGGAACAAACATTGATAATATGACCACCTATCAATACATACGTAGAAACTTTCACGTTTATAATTAGTAGGATTTAGAGGAAGTAAGATAAATATGGAATTCATCAACTTGATCATGTACTTAGTCTTTCAGTGATAAAGTTATGTTAAAGTTACACTGTCGCTCTAATTATATCATTGCAGGTATAAAAGTCTTATATTTACATAATTAAACTATAATATAATATAATTGCAGTTTAATTATGTGGGATATATCCCAAATCCTATAGATTTAGGTTGTACTTCACGCATGTACAGACGACAGCAGGTCAACGGTCTATCAAATATTACCAATCGAATATTAACCTACCCACTATTGTGATAAGCTTGAAAATCTTTTGCAGGAATTTGACAGATTGTGGTAACTTGAGGTGCTGTCGTCTGTACTTACCTACAATCAAACTACAACAANCCTTTAGTAAACAAATCCAGAGATAGACAGAATATTGGATTCCGCAGTAAATCTGCTGAAGACATTGTTTCAGATGACATCCAAGACATGCCAAGACAGATAAACATTTTAATTCTTGGGGTTAACATGCTTAATAATCGACTCTTGCGGTCTTTCCCTAGCCGCGAGCTCCTAATATGAGAAGAATATGACATTATAAACTTTTGTAAAGCACCAGGCAGCTCGTGTCGACTAAACTGTCGTTTGTCTAAAATTATGTTACGAATTTAGAACTAGCGAAAACTTAAAAAAGCATCTCCATTCTCCATACTTTAGCTTATCCTAGAAAAAGTTATGTTGCACATACAAAACACTTAAAAATTAAATGTTGCACTAAATGTTATCCATCATTCATTGTGATTACTTCATGTAATGCAACTGTCAAAGTATAGTTTTCAAGAAGTTACCTAATTCCAAAGACATTAAACTAGCAGATCTCTGCCTAATTCAGATCAATTTTTAAGGCTTCATCGCATAGGGTACTTATTTAATTAAAACTTGAGATAAATCTTCTACCAAGCAGATTTAACTAAAGGTTACCTACTTTTAAACTTGAACACACATTGATCCAGAATTAGTTTGGCATCAGCAATTCGCGTTCGCATTTCAAAATCAATATACCAACGAAACCAATTTACAGTTCTGCAATCTAACACCCAAACATACATACATTAGCCTGTTTCATATTATTGGTACTATTCATCTGCGTACCGTCATTACCTTTGAATATCGAGCTCATTACCCGTCCTTTTTGCTCACTCCCGACACAAAAGAGACGGCCGATTGCTAGGGAATTATACGCAATTTCATTGACTAGAAATGAGAATACCGCTTTCCACGTCTAGTCAGTTAAACGGGGATATTGAAATTTTATAGGCAAAGAGCTTTATCCTAGAAATTGATTAGGTCTTTTTCTCATATTAAAGCTTTTGTCTCAGTATTTTATGCACTGATTTAATGCGAAGGAAATTGGTTTTTAAGTGGCTATATTGGAGTGTCTGAGAGGTTTGGTATTTGAGATATTTTTAAATTTTCTGCTCTATAATTGATAAAATGTTACGCGAACGTTATCGGTGGTGACTGGCTGTCAGTCGCGTTTCCTTTGCTAGGGACTTTTCATTTGTAGTTTGAAATTAAAAACTGGAGTACAAAATTATTGAAACATACGAAGAAAGTCGTTATTCCTAGCGACATCTTGCCTGTGCAAATTGTTGTTATAGAGTTTCAGAAAAAGGCACATTATCATTAAAAATAATATTAAAAAAGCTCAAAAAGCTTTTAAGTCCATAGTAACAAATTAAATTAAAATTAGTAGTGTATCAGCATTGCATTCCACTGCTGTAAATGAATAATTGATCATGCAGGACATTAATCGTGCGAGACGACTTGCACTTGGCCGGTATTTATATATTGCAATGGGATGCGTGCATTTCCTTAGCAAGTCTAATCTATTTGTGATAGAGCCTTTAGTAAATTATTAAAGCAAATTACAAATGTTACTAAGTATATCTTACTCGGACATGAAAAGTTTTTAGTTGACTAGTTTCTGCCAGCGGTTTAACCCGCTTCCCGTGTATGAAAAAGTAGTCTATATCTACAGGTATTATTCTTATGTATAATCGTATCCATCGTTTAATTATATGTTTTATCAAGATCCATTCAGTGGTTTTAGCTTGAAAGAGGAACAAACATTGATAATATGACCACCTATCAATACATACGTAGAAACTTTCACGTTTATAATTAGTAGGATTTAGAGGAAGTAAGATAAATATGGAATTCATCAACTTGATCATGTACTTAGTCTTTCAGTGATAAAGTTATGTTAAAGTTACACTGTCGCTCTAATTATATCATTGCAGGTATAAAAGTCTTATATTTACATAATTAAACTATAATATAATATAATTGCAGTTTAATTATGTGGGATATATCCCAAATCCTATAGATTTAGGTTGTACTTCACGCATGTACAGACGACAGCAGGTCAACGGTCTATCAAATATTACCAATCGAATATTAACCTACCCACTATTGTGATAAGCTTGAAAATCTTTTGCAGGAATTTGACAGATTGTGGTAACTTGAGGTGCTGTCGTCTGTACTTACCTACAATCAAACTACAACAAGGTACCCCATAACCGTGAACTAACACGCATGAACAACCACTAACGTGCCTAGCCCGTTCTAAATTTTACTTACTACCGTCCTAACTTCCTTCGGGAACAAAGTGCAGCTTGTATGCAACGAAGTCACACTAAAATGATTAGTGCATCTCAAACGCAGGAAAACGAACAATGTTGCGTTTCATAGAACCCTGTATTTACATTTTGTTAGTGTATAACATCCGTAGTTTTGTAATGTCTAACTACGGATTTCAATATTCTGTCTATCTCTGGATTTGCTTACTAGTGATAGGATTTTGACATTAGCCCCATACAAGTAATGTCAAATTTCTATCTCTGGTAAGCAAATCCAGAGTTAGATAGGTTATTGGGAACGGCCGTATGTGGCATATATTTATGTGATTAGATTGTATCATGTGATGTAGATTAATAATTTATCTATCTTTGTAAGTACAACTATAGGTTCTGATTAATATTAGGAATCTAAATGTTGGTTCAAAGTGCTAATCTCGAAAACTAACTACTGAACAGGGTCGGAAAAATATTGGTTTCACTCGCATGATGCAGGAACGCATCCGAATAAAAAAAAACTGGCCAAGTGCGAGTTGGACTCGCGCACGAAAGGTTCCATACTATCATCTATGAAAAATGAACGTATCTATTACCTACAACTAACCAAAATACAAAAATTTTTCGGGCAGCAAAAAATAACTTTGTTTTTCATACAAATATATAAATAACAAAGTTATTATTTGCGGTTTCACACATATATTGCATGGGGACCCTCTTAATATATATATTTTTTAATTTTTACTATTTCTTTGTTGTAGCGGCAACGGAAATACATCATTTGTGAAGATTTCAGCTTTCTAGCTATCACGGTTTATGAGATACAGCCCGGAGACAGACAGACAGACAACGTAGTCTTAGTAATAGGGTCCCGTTTTACCCCTTGGGAAAAACCCTAAAAAGTAGTGTACTGAAAGAATTTTTCAAATCGGACCAGTGGTGCCTAAGATAGCGTACGGGTGGGTACGTACAGAAACCTACAAAAGACAGATTTGACTACCACTTAAAATAAAGTTTTGTATCTTTTAACTAAAAAAGAAATTATTTGTTTTTTTTTCCAATCATTGATCATCGCGGTTAATACTAGTAATAAAAATATTATTTCCTTCGTAATTATGCTATGAAGATTTCCCTTTGTCATGATTTTTCTACTGGCTATGAACAATAGCCACATTCCTACCTAGGACCGAAGCTATGGAGTTTTATGTCCTAGACAGTGACTGATAAACTGCCGCGATTAATTGATCGATGGTAGTCGACACACCATTTTACTTTCCATATTAATTTGTCTTACCACTTAGACTTATCGAACTTCTGTTGTTTAATTTGTTTATCTGCAACTTCTCCACAAATATTGTCTGCTATTGCAATAATTTCTATTGTATATTTTATAAAAAACATCTTTAAAGCGAATGTCACAATTATGCATATAAAATTCTCTTTTAATAAATGTGCGACGTACGTCTTATTTAATTCTTTGTGACTTAACCCTAAAATAACATTGCTATTTTATTGATGACGAACCGTGAATAATGTGACAAATAGGTCTTAAATCAAGTGAAGAAAAGTGCCGACAAAAGGTGTGCAATAAACTTGCGTAGCTTATTGACCTACAGCTTCATGCTTAATCAAGTAGGTACGGTGGCACCCAGCCAAGGAATTCCTTAGTAAATAAAAACAACTTAGGTAAATGTCATGCATTGATTGACGGATTGACGGAACTGTCGGTATTCAAGGTATTTGTGTCGCTGTTAATTCATGGTGGACGTTGGGAGGTTACCTACCACGGTAAAGACTCAATACTTCTTCTATGGCTTGTATTTGACAACTTATATCTTAAATGCAAAGGTTTCAACTGCAGGCTTATGTACAAACAAAAGAAAAAAAATTTTTTTTTGCCGTGCATTATTCCTTGTATTAATCTGTGCTAAAACTGTCAGTATGTTATCATACTACATTGTATCTAAAAACTATCAATATGATTACAGGGACCCGTTGTGCAGTTTCTGCGTATGTACCTAATGAGCCAATTTCTGGACACGAGGGAATATTGTCAAATCCTCCGAACTATATTATGAGTTGCAGAATTTTAAATCAAAATTGCAAAAGCTACTAATTGCTTTAACAATTAGGTACCGCCTCAACATAATAATATGCTATGGTCAAAGATCACGACATACGCAGAATGTCACAGCGACAATCGCAATTTTATTGCCTAAGAACCGATTGCTTAAGAATAGGCTTTACTTTATTACTTTCAATTAAATTATAAGTATTTTAGTGTTCTATAATATGCAACAGCTTAGGTTATACTAGGTTTGTGTTAACTAACAAACTAAGCTTCCCAAATACTTAATATCGATGAAATCACACTTGTAACGCTTAGTTAATAACTAACAATTAAGGTTCTAATTTCATAGGTTCAAGGAAAGTTTATAATGATGTTTACTTTAATTAGAAAAACAACTTTATCTCCTTTCGAATTACAAATGAAAACTCTCCAAACTTTTATCCGAACGCAATCAATTGCGAACAGTACCTAATAATGAACCCTATTTCTAACATAAAGCAGTTAGTACATATTAATATTATTGCCAGCAAATAAAACCCCCTCTATTTGCTTAGGCACTTCAATAAGCCGCCATTTTGTTTCATGTTTGTTCAAAAATCAGCGTAAAGAGGAATTTCTATGTGTGTTCGCAAATACGTGTGTTTGCGCACTTTTATATTGTTTTTAGAACAATATTTGGGTGGAAATATTTGTTTGTTATGGCCAATTGTTTGTTTGCTCCTGTGGCCTAATATTAGTGTTTGATTTTTAGCCAATTTGACTGTTTTTGTACTGTTTTAAACTTTCGGTGATCGGTTTGATTCGGTGATGGTATACTTATTGAATGTTAGTTTATAAAACTGAGTACGTGTAAAGTTAAGTTTACTTTACTAGGTACCAGAATTTCAACATTTTTAGATGAATAGAATGTAACAAAGACTAATTATTTAGTAGTACTGTGGTAGTACGAAATATTTCCCATAAATAAAAGAAAATTTTCTTTAATTTATAATCATACTGAAGTACAGCATAACGTCTCTAAAATTCGATATCTATATTTAACCCTCTACTCATCAATAGGGGTCTTAATAACCACATCCTAATCCCAAAAGCAAAACTGACGTAACACCGAACCCTTTCAAAGGGTTACCAGAAAAAAATAGTTTTAAAAAGTCTAAATATAATAAACACAGACTGTTTTTACTTTAGTTTACTAGAAGCGGCTTTTACAAAGTAACCTGAAGTTCATTGACTTAAATGTTATTGTTACACCTTGATAGAGTTCGACTATATAAACACGGGGGCGATCCGTTTGTCTGTTTGTTTATAAGCTGCGCCGACGCAAAGTCTTGTGCCGATTGATCCACAGTTGAAATGGACTAACGTTAGATGTCCGTATAGAAAACTTTACGTTTGAAACGAATGAATGGTTGCTACGTCTGATGTAACGAATGAAGAAAAAGAACAGAAACGTATTGAAACATAGTAGGTATTGTATTGGAATTATCTAGTTGAAGTTATTATGCTTTACCAAAATAAGACAAATTTTCGTCAAAATCGATCTATTTTCCTCTATTGACCCAATACTAGGTAAGTCCAGCTCTTTTGGGATTACAAAGCCTAATAAAATTATGTCAAAAGCTAACAGTAACAAAATGCATACACCACCCGTTACTAGAACATCATCATGACAATTACTTCTAATCCCATAAGATCTCTCTAAGATGACTATAATGTCATTTCATCAATGTAACAACATCATCCTTGATGCTCCAAGAAACTAATAACTTAGTAAGTAATCTCAGTAAGTGAAATGAAACAGAAAAACCTTACATTCCGTCATCGCATAAAAAATGAGGATCCTATTGCTAACTATGCGCTTCCTAGATGACATGCTCTTATTTCTCAAGGGATGGCATTTTTAGGAATTTTCTGCGTGAATTATTTTCAAAACAACTTGACAGCCGACACGACGGTAAAACATGCGTGTTGGTTCTGATGTACAAATCTGAACTGTACCACTTCATGTTAAGGTTTGATTTAGTATCAAACAGCGTTTGCTGAGTGTTTGACTAGCCATGATTCCAACGGAATTTCGCTTAAAAGAAAACTATTTTTATTTCAAAGTTTACATCCATATTTTAATAAAAACATTCCAGACGTGCTTTCGTGAAACCTGTGAAGGTACTTTAATATTACATTGGAAAAACTTTCAGGCAGGATAATAAAGGATTTTTTGTGCATCAAAGGAAATAAAATAAAGGCCTTTATCAAATAGGATTCGATGAAACATAGTAGTTCTGACAATGGCTATTTAAAATTGCATGCATGCGACAGCCGGTATGCGAGGGCAGCAAATTTTTGAATTTAGCTTCGACATGTAGAGAAATAAAAGAATAAAATTTTCCTCGCTCAGCATAATGTGGAATTTTGCTGGACATCGGGGAATGTGCTGAAGTAATCTCGTTAAACTTACGTGGTATCATTTATTGAATTGCTATAATTTGTAGTGCAGCTAATATTGTAGAATGCAACTTTAGCTTTAAAAGCAAGTAAAAGTTTAGCATAATATAATGTATTTTGAACTAATAAATTATTATTGCAAACAAGGCAATGTAGTTACAAAAAATCACAATGAAATCAGATGAAAAATTTCCAGAGTGAATACATGATGAGTAAGTAATAAAAGTATAAAGAAAAACGTTATTTTTCACATTTCAAAGGCTCACATGTCCAAAATGTGCTCCACACAAGAAAGGATGAGGCACTTTGAGGATTAAAACCCACAAATAACTATTATAGAGGCACAGAACCGCGCTCCGGATACTAATGAACATTCCACTGGTCCAAATAAAAATGTACTCTGTATAAGAATCACGTTGTATTTAAATATGTATGTTCTGAAATTCAGTAGCAGAGAAAAAAACATAAAATACGGCAGTACGAGCAAATGTGGCCTAACGAGGGAATGTAGCTGTTACCTCCAACGGGAATGCTGAACAACTTAATTCCTATGCCACTGTGTAAGTGAGACGGCGACACTTATTTATGTAAGAAATTGTATCGCTCTCCCTGTCACTCGGCAGCTTTTTGGCAAGTGTTGTGGAGCGTGGTACTGCGACTCGTTAACTAGGGCCTGAGGGAGCCGCATTTTAAGGCCACATTCTGTTTCTATTTTCCTAAATTTAAAATTAAATAAAAGTTTTCATTTCGCCTTATGAAGCACGTAAACTTTTTATCGACGTTTTTATATTTAGTGCTGATAAATTCATTATTTTCTTGTGTGTTATTTTTTTATTAAAGCAATCCAATATGAGTTCAAATTGAATTTAATTGAACCCTTTGTCGACTAAACAAACACGAGACTCGTATTTAGGCGTATAAAAGAAGTAATATTCAATAATCCTCTTGAGCCCTTCACAGTTTGTATTATGTTCAGTGGAACTAATAAAAAATTCAAAGTTCGATTTTGTACAACAATAAGTGGGATCCAATTTAAGTTTCTTTGTTTGCGATGTGAGGGTAGGAGAGTTTTTACCAAAAGCACGAGGTGGGGTACTAAACACCCCACTCGATGATTGACGTGTTAACTTGGTCGCGTGCGTAAATTAGTTTTGGCTTACATGTTGGGAAAAAGTGAGTTATTTTTTCGAAATAGAGTTGCTGTCAATCTTATACTAAAATATCAATTTTTATTCAATTTTTATAAACAAAAAATTATGTTTGAATAAATGAATAAAAAAAGCTTTTACTTATTTTTGCGTCTCATTTTATTTTTATACTACTAAGTTATCACAAAAAATTCTTTATTTTTCTAAAAATTCCTGGTAAAATAAAATACTTTAGTGCACCAGTAAAGTGCCTAGTTGTCAATGCTAGCCTATAAGAGGGCGTGCGTTAGAGTACTCTCAACATTTCTCAAGCCGTGTCAAACGCCCGAATCTTTTTTGAGACTTGCAAGCTTTTAGAGCGTTGCTAAAGGTCTGTATTGGCACCCGTAAAGTACCAATATTTACTTGTTGAGTCGTATTTAAAACTAAAGTATGAGAAGAAGTATATTAATCCGTATAAAGGTGGTCGTTGAAAGTAATGCTAGCAAAAAATCCTTTACATAAAAGTGTAAGTATAACATTTATATTTCAGAGTTCAATGCAAAATTGTAAAAAATATAAAAGAAAAGTATTGCTTCTGATAAAATTGCACCTTTTATTGATTCCAACAATACCTTGCCTTTCATTATTCAGATTCCTGGTTTCCGAACGGTTTTCCGATATTGTTTATTCTGGGAAAAGTTTCGAGTGTAGCAATTTTTTTTTGTTTCCATTTTTATTGGTAAAAAAAATCTGATCCTTTTTGAGAAATTATAAAGAGACAAAAGGCTACTTTATGAAACAGTGTTTTATTCATTTATTAATTCAATTTAACAAAGGAAATTTCCCTTTTTGAGTTTTCATGCGGCCAAACTGACATGATAAAGCCAGTACATACATGCGATTCTCCCGATCGCAAGCTGTCACAGTCGAAAAATCCGAATGTAAACACTGCCTAACTATTGTTCTGAGTTTTCAATAGTTCTATTGTGGAAGCCGACACAGCATTGTGGGGTAGTCAGTAATGGTGCGTGCTGGTCGAAACTATTGTTACCGGCAATTTGTTCACCACCATGTTCGAGGGGAAAATGTCTCTAAGTTTGTAGTGGCGTCTTAGCTACTTAATGGACAACTATTAATCCTGAGTTTTTGTAACTTTCCTAATGCAATTTGTGGTGGAAGTTGATTGTTGTTATGGGGTTATGACCCATATACCCACCTTAAGTAAGTAAGGGGTTGTTTACATTTTTGAGTTGGGAAATTTAAGTAGACGAAGATAATGTTAACCTTAACAATAAATTACAGATAGAAGTTTAAGTAATTTTAAACGGTTTACATTTCAAATGTTATGTTAACATAATGTTAAGTCTTCGACTGTTGTTACAATCAAGTTAGTCTATCTTACGGTATTCTGGCTTGCTGCCAGAGGTTGCTTTCCAACGAACTCTTACCAATTTGTAGGAACGCATAATTTATAAATTACATGCTTTGTAAGTTTCAAAGGAAAACATTCAACAGCGCAGTTTTGTCTGAAGTTTTAGAGACTGTCAGAAGTGAAATATGGAGCGATTAAATGGTTTATTAGTGTCTAAAGTATTTTTTGATTCAGTGACATTACTCATAGTAATAATGAAAATGACCTATGATTTTTTTAAGTATGCATCTTGACCTGTCTACATTATATGTGCCGAAACATTAATTTTGAGGATTGAATAAATATACATGCAATAAAGAGAAAAGAAGAGATAGAATGTTAGCCATTGATGAATAAAAATCTTATTACTCATAACACTATAAAAGAGGTATTTACATTAAAATTATTATCAAAATATTCCACAAGTAACATTCCAAAATGTAGTGTACCAACACCGGTGCACTCATTCCTTTAAATTTTCCCAGCAGTAAACTACCGATAACACGTTCCTCTCTTGCATCTTAAACTCGCAATTTACATACAAAGTTTTCAAAAACTTTAAGTACAAAAGATATATTGTAGGCACTAAAACCTTCATACTAGGACCTAAAACTACGTTAAAGAGAATTTACTAGGTAGCGTGAAATGAAATTTTAGTATCCACAAGGAAACACCGTGTATTCCTGTCGCCTGAAGGTTGTAAAAATGATTCGTTCCGTGGTGGGAATTCGCCACACCTAGGGTTAGGCCTGGTAATGACTTGTTCTATATTCGGCTGGTCATATTTTGTAACTGGTCACATTGTGTGTATTTATTGCAAGAGAATTTTGTTGTGGTGACTGTTTCGGGTGTATGTACAACACTGAAGATTTTACTGTAAGATATTCCTTTTGATGCCCGTTGTGTACAGTCGACAGACAACAGCACATCAAGCTACTACAATCTGTCAAATTTCTGCAATCGATTTTCAACCTTATCACAATGGAGGTAGGTTAATGTCTGATTGGTAAAATTTTACAGATTTGACAGATTTTGGGTACACTGACTTGCTGTCGACTGTACCAGGGTTATGGTTACTTTTTTAAACAGTTCCTGAGCGCGTCTTTCATGCACGAGGTCCCAGGTTTGATTGCGATATCACTTTGTGGGTTTTAGGAACTTTCACAAACCAGTCCAGAGTCTTGAATTTGGCGTATTACATCCCAGTACCTGGGAGGTCACTTAAAGCCGACCTCCCCGAATGTTATTCAGCAGCAATCCCTGTTACAATCCCACGTCAGATGCCGTCAGGCGGATTTGAAAAAACTGACACTAGGGCTTGTTAGGTGATTAATCCTGCAGCTCACTCAATAAGACAAAGTAATTAATAACTAGATAATGAAATCAAACCTACAAAAGTAATCAAATAAGCATATTCATGTCTACTTAATACGGCAGGAGCTTTATTATCTTTTTATCTCTTTGTACCGCCAATTCATTCTGATATTTCCCTCCGGTTTTTATTATTTGTTTTGCTACGGAACCCTCCTGCTTCAAGCATTACCGACTGACACAAAACGAGAAGTAAACCTATAACGTCCGAGTACTTATGTACTTGCTATACTTTTATTGTGTTAAATGTAAAAGCATGTAAAATACGCGGGATTTTATTATAGATTCATAAGTAGATATACTTACTACTACTAATATTATAAATGCAAAAGTAACTCTGTCTGTCTATCTGTTACGCTTTCACGCCTAAACCAGTGAGCCGATTTTGATAAAATTTGGTACAGAGATAGAATAGACCACGAGGAACAACATAGGCTACTTTTAATCCAGGTACAGGAAATAGTTCCCTCGGGAAGCGGGTGAAGCCGCTGACAGGAGCTAGTTTTATATGTATAAATATAGCTGTTTATTTCAGTAAATTATATTATAATAGTGAAGCATATAGACCAATATTAGCCATCTTTCAGGATTATTCTTTTCAAAAAAGTCAAATATTTTTAAATCAAACCAAACTTCCTTAGTAGGTAAGAACTATAGTAGTTCATATTTCATTTTGAACAAACGTTACACTACCTAGCTACGAAAACAAACGCTCCAATTCACATACAAGTAAGACAATTTCTTTATAAGTTCTTCTGAAAAGTTTCAAACTGTTGTCATATTTTCGGTTAAATGTTTTCTTTGTTTTTTTACCTTTATTAGTTTAGTTTGATATTATTTACGAACTAAACTGATATTAACTACAGTAGGTATAGAAAATCTCCTTTTATTTATATCGTTACCTAAGTATGATTTGTTCTAGAAACTATTTAATTAAATAATAAAATTAAAAAAGTTCCCTATACTTAGATAGAATTTTCATCCATACATCTATACTAATATTATAAAGCTGAAGAGTTTGTTNATTTGTAGTGCAGCTAATATTGTAGAATGCAACTTTAGCTTTAAAAGCAAGTAAAAGTTTAGCATAATATAATGTATTTTGAACTAATAAATTATTATTGCAAACAAGGCAATGTAGTTACAAAAAATCACAATGAAATCAGATGAAAAATTTCCAGAGTGAATACATGATGAGTAAGTAATAAAAGTATAAAGAAAAACGTTATTTTTCACATTTCAAAGGCTCACATGTCCAAAATGTGCTCCACACAAGAAAGGATGAGGCACTTTGAGGATTAAAACCCACAAATAACTATTATAGAGGCACAGAACCGCGCTCCGGATACTAATGAACATTCCACTGGTCCAAATAAAAATGTACTCTGTATAAGAATCACGTTGTATTTAAATATGTATGTTCTGAAATTCAGTAGCAGAGAAAAAAACATAAAATACGGCAGTACGAGCAAATGTGGCCTAACGAGGGAATGTAGCTGTTACCTCCAACGGGAATGCTGAACAACTTAATTCCTATGCCACTGTGTAAGTGAGACGGCGACACTTATTTATGTAAGAAATTGTATCGCTCTCCCTGTCACTCGGCAGCTTTTTGGCAAGTGTTGTGGAGCGTGGTACTGCGACTCGTTAACTAGGGCCTGAGGGAGCCGCATTTTAAGGCCACATTCTGTTTCTATTTTCCTAAATTTAAAATTAAATAAAAGTTTTCATTTCGCCTTATGAAGCACGTAAACTTTTTATCGACGTTTTTATATTTAGTGCTGATAAATTCATTATTTTCTTGTGTGTTATTTTTTTATTAAAGCAATCCAATATGAGTTCAAATTGAATTTAATTGAACCCTTTGTCGACTAAACAAACACGAGACTCGTATTTAGGCGTATAAAAGAAGTAATATTCAATAATCCTCTTGAGCCCTTCACAGTTTGTATTATGTTCAGTGGAACTAATAAAAAATTCAAAGTTCGATTTTGTACAACAATAAGTGGGATCCAATTTAAGTTTCTTTGTTTGCGATGTGAGGGTAGGAGAGTTTTTACCAAAAGCACGAGGTGGGGTACTAAACACCCCACTCGATGATTGACGTGTTAACTTGGTCGCGTGCGTAAATTAGTTTTGGCTTACATGTTGGGAAAAAGTGAGTTATTTTTTCGAAATAGAGTTGCTGTCAATCTTATACTAAAATATCAATTTTTATTCAATTTTTATAAACAAAAAATTATGTTTGAATAAATGAATAAAAAAAGCTTTTACTTATTTTTGCGTCTCATTTTATTTTTATACTACTAAGTTATCACAAAAAATTCTTTATTTTTCTAAAAATTCCTGGTAAAATAAAATACTTTAGTGCACCAGTAAAGTGCCTAGTTGTCAATGCTAGCCTATAAGAGGGCGTGCGTTAGAGTACTCTCAACATTTCTCAAGCCGTGTCAAACGCCCGAATCTTTTTTGAGACTTGCAAGCTTTTAGAGCGTTGCTAAAGGTCTGTATTGGCACCCGTAAAGTACCAATATTTACTTGTTGAGTCGTATTTAAAACTAAAGTATGAGAAGAAGTATATTAATCCGTATAAAGGTGGTCGTTGAAAGTAATGCTAGCAAAAAATCCTTTACATAAAAGTGTAAGTATAACATTTATATTTCAGAGTTCAATGCAAAATTGTAAAAAATATAAAAGAAAAGTATTGCTTCTGATAAAATTGCACCTTTTATTGATTCCAACAATACCTTGCCTTTCATTATTCAGATTCCTGGTTTCCGAACGGTTTTCCGATATTGTTTATTCTGGGAAAAGTTTCGAGTGTAGCAATTTTTTTTTGTTTCCATTTTTATTGGTAAAAAAAATCTGATCCTTTTTGAGAAATTATAAAGAGACAAAAGGCTACTTTATGAAACAGTGTTTTATTCATTTATTAATTCAATTTAACAAAGGAAATTTCCCTTTTTGAGTTTTCATGCGGCCAAACTGACATGATAAAGCCAGTACATACATGCGATTCTCCCGATCGCAAGCTGTCACAGTCGAAAAATCCGAATGTAAACACTGCCTAACTATTGTTCTGAGTTTTCAATAGTTCTATTGTGGAAGCCGACACAGCATTGTGGGGTAGTCAGTAATGGTGCGTGCTGGTCGAAACTATTGTTACCGGCAATTTGTTCACCACCATGTTCGAGGGGAAAATGTCTCTAAGTTTGTAGTGGCGTCTTAGCTACTTAATGGACAACTATTAATCCTGAGTTTTTGTAACTTTCCTAATGCAATTTGTGGTGGAAGTTGATTGTTGTTATGGGGTTATGACCCATATACCCACCTTAAGTAAGTAAGGGGTTGTTTACATTTTTGAGTTGGGAAATTTAAGTAGACGAAGATAATGTTAACCTTAACAATAAATTACAGATAGAAGTTTAAGTAATTTTAAACGGTTTACATTTCAAATGTTATGTTAACATAATGTTAAGTCTTCGACTGTTGTTACAATCAAGTTAGTCTATCTTACGGTATTCTGGCTTGCTGCCAGAGGTTGCTTTCCAACGAACTCTTACCAATTTGTAGGAACGCATAATTTATAAATTACATGCTTTGTAAGTTTCAAAGGAAAACATTCAACAGCGCAGTTTTGTCTGAAGTTTTAGAGACTGTCAGAAGTGAAATATGGAGCGATTAAATGGTTTATTAGTGTCTAAAGTATTTTTTGATTCAGTGACATTACTCATAGTAATAATGAAAATGACCTATGATTTTTTTAAGTATGCATCTTGACCTGTCTACATTATATGTGCCGAAACATTAATTTTGAGGATTGAATAAATATACATGCAATAAAGAGAAAAGAAGAGATAGAATGTTAGCCATTGATGAATAAAAATCTTATTACTCATAACACTATAAAAGAGGTATTTACATTAAAATTATTATCAAAATATTCCACAAGTAACATTCCAAAATGTAGTGTACCAACACCGGTGCACTCATTCCTTTAAATTTTCCCAGCAGTAAACTACCGATAACACGTTCCTCTCTTGCATCTTAAACTCGCAATTTACATACAAAGTTTTCAAAAACTTTAAGTACAAAAGATATATTGTAGGCACTAAAACCTTCATACTAGGACCTAAAACTACGTTAAAGAGAATTTACTAGGTAGCGTGAAATGAAATTTTAGTATCCACAAGGAAACACCGTGTATTCCTGTCGCCTGAAGGTTGTAAAAATGATTCGTTCCGTGGTGGGAATTCGCCACACCTAGGGTTAGGCCTGGTAATGACTTGTTCTATATTCGGCTGGTCATATTTTGTAACTGGTCACATTGTGTGTATTTATTGCAAGAGAATTTTGTTGTGGTGACTGTTTCGGGTGTATGTACAACACTGAAGATTTTACTGTAAGATATTCCTTTTGATGCCCGTTGTGTACAGTCGACAGACAACAGCACATCAAGCTACTACAATCTGTCAAATTTCTGCAATCGATTTTCAACCTTATCACAATGGAGGTAGGTTAATGTCTGATTGGTAAAATTTTACAGATTTGACAGATTTTGGGTACACTGACTTGCTGTCGACTGTACCAGGGTTATGGTTACTTTTTTAAACAGTTCCTGAGCGCGTCTTTCATGCACGAGGTCCCAGGTTTGATTGCGATATCACTTTGTGGGTTTTAGGAACTTTCACAAACCAGTCCAGAGTCTTGAATTTGGCGTATTACATCCCAGTACCTGGGAGGTCACTTAAAGCCGACCTCCCCGAATGTTATTCAGCAGCAATCCCTGTTACAATCCCACGTCAGATGCCGTCAGGCGGATTTGAAAAAACTGACACTAGGGCTTGTTAGGTGATTAATCCTGCAGCTCACTCAATAAGACAAAGTAATTAATAACTAGATAATGAAATCAAACCTACAAAAGTAATCAAATAAGCATATTCATGTCTACTTAATACGGCAGGAGCTTTATTATCTTTTTATCTCTTTGTACCGCCAATTCATTCTGATATTTCCCTCCGGTTTTTATTATTTGTTTTGCTACGGAACCCTCCTGCTTCAAGCATTACCGACTGACACAAAACGAGAAGTAAACCTATAACGTCCGAGTACTTATGTACTTGCTATACTTTTATTGTGTTAAATGTAAAAGCATGTAAAATACGCGGGATTTTATTATAGATTCATAAGTAGATATACTTACTACTACTAATATTATAAATGCAAAAGTAACTCTGTCTGTCTATCTGTTACGCTTTCACGCCTAAACCAGTGAGCCGATTTTGATAAAATTTGGTACAGAGATAGAATAGACCACGAGGAACAACATAGGCTACTTTTAATCCAGGTACAGGAAATAGTTCCCTCGGGAAGCGGGTGAAGCCGCTGACAGGAGCTAGTTTTATATGTATAAATATAGCTGTTTATTTCAGTAAATTATATTATAATAGTGAAGCATATAGACCAATATTAGCCATCTTTCAGGATTATTCTTTTCAAAAAAGTCAAATATTTTTAAATCAAACCAAACTTCCTTAGTAGGTAAGAACTATAGTAGTTCATATTTCATTTTGAACAAACGTTACACTACCTAGCTACGAAAACAAACGCTCCAATTCACATACAAGTAAGACAATTTCTTTATAAGTTCTTCTGAAAAGTTTCAAACTGTTGTCATATTTTCGGTTAAATGTTTTCTTTGTTTTTTTACCTTTATTAGTTTAGTTTGATATTATTTACGAACTAAACTGATATTAACTACAGTAGGTATAGAAAATCTCCTTTTATTTATATCGTTACCTAAGTATGATTTGTTCTAGAAACTATTTAATTAAATAATAAAATTAAAAAAGTTCCCTATACTTAGATAGAATTTTCATCCATACATCTATACTAATATTATAAAGCTGAAGAGTTTGTTTTATTGTTTGTTTGAACGCGCTAATCTCAGGAACTACTGGTTCGATTTGAAAAAATATTTCAGTGTTAGATAGCCTATTTATCGAGGAAGATTATAGGCTACTTTTTATCCGGGTGCGTGCAGCAGTTCCCACGGGAGAGCGGGTGAAACCGCTGGCGGGAGCTAGTAGTTTATAAACAAAAAGGAGGAGGTTCTCAAGTCGACCGTTTTTTTTATTAAGTATTTTTTTTTGTCTTTGTTACTCGATTTCTCGTAGACGCCTGGACCGATTTGAATTTTTTTTTCTATATATGAAAGGGTATGCTTGCAGTTGGGTCCCATTGTCACCAGGTCAGGGTCTGATGATGGAAACCCTGAAAACTTGATATTCTATATCGATGAGATAATTATGGGGACCGACTGTACGGTATTAGGTAAAAATATTATAGTTTCAGACCCGAAAACTGAAAACATACGAAAATACTAACACGCATGGTGGCACAAATCTTTTTCTCAATTTAATTTCAATGATAACGTTAATTCTATGACAACACCATCATTAAGTACAAATCTAAAGACCTAATTACCTTCCTATATAACGAACTAAGTAAACATGAAAAAATAAGTTCATACATTTCACAAATTGAGCACCCAGACGTTACAAATTGTTTAATTAGTGTTGGCGTGACGTATTCAATCTACCGTACCAAGTTTCGTGGATTTTAATTGGGTATAGGCGCCAAATTTTATTTTTTTAAACTGTTTCTGCTAACGACTCCAACTTTAGTTTCTTTACTCAGATGTATGAAACAATTAGTGAGAAAGATTCGTCATTAATTGTGGAGTTTCAAATGACGCACCATTGATGACTGTGTTAAATTGGTGAATTGGAGATGGTAACTAAATTAGAACAAAGAATTTTAGATACTTAGAAGAGTTTGTTCGTTTGCTTGAAGTTTATAGTTTCAGGAACGAAACACAGGAACGAACACTAATTCGAATATGTTGTAAGCCCGCTATCGAAGAAGGCTAAAGATTACTTTTTATCTGAGTGGTCGAAGTATTTGAGGGGATTAGGATAGAACCGCTATCCGCCAGCGGCCAAATCCAATAAAGGTAAAGCAGCAATTAAATGGAAAAAAAATAATAACTCAACTTAATATATCTTATCTCCATCGTGGTAATGACGGCTTAATTGATAAAAGAGCAATTTCTTACAATGTAAGTAACCTGGTTTACAAATATGGTAAAGAAAATCAATAAGCGGCTCATAAATATTGTCCTATATTGTCGGCACTATAGGTCTGTTGTAAGAATTCATTTTTTTCTATATACTATATTACCTGTATATGACTGTTTGATGCCAAAATAAACTAAAAAAAAAAAAAAAAAAAAAAAAAAATCAAGACAGCATAAATTAATAATTAAAATCACTACCAATGGCCTTAATTAGAAGAAAGTTGCGTCAACATAGAATGACAAATAATACAAATAAAACAACAGAAAGTTCACTTGAAGCAAGCCTATATTGTAAGGCTTTAGTAATTCAATAATCAGAATAGCTAAAAGGTAATGTAGAAGGTATCAGGGTCTGCGGGATTGTTCAAGTTACCACGACCCTGGTACACAAAGAGCTCAACCCAAACAAAAGAAGCATTAAGGACGAGTCATTCAGTAAAACTCTGATACTATACTCTCGTTGCACCAACAACGGAAGGGGCATTTGATGATTTTCCACCTACCAAAATGCATGAGAAAATGGTAAGAGAAATCACCACAAACCATTGATGGCAGATGCAAAACACGTCCCTTCTTTACTTAAAAACACATCAAACTCTAGTTTAAAATATCGTCTTATCTGCAGATATTTCTCAGACATTACTACCACTAAATTAGTCACTTAAAATGGAAACTATCCTCTAACTAAATTGTTGTTGCTACACAAAAAAAATATTTTACACTGACTTATGAGTATTCTGAAGTGTCTACATAACGGCACATAGTCTACCATAATTATTATCTCATCAAGGTCGACTAGTCGCAATAATGCTGGCGGCAGTTAGATGCAGACTGCGCCCTCTGCCGTCATGTGCAGGCAGCGAAAATTATGCACCATCTAGTATTGGTAGATCTGTGATGGGTTTGTGACGGGGTGTTTTAGTATCGCTAGGGTATTAGCTGCTAGTACTGTTTCATTTTCATTCATGTGGAAGGATTAAATATATCCTATGTATTAATCCAAGCCGTTAGCTCTTTTTATGCTAAATCTTTACTAAATCAATTCAGCCATTTTGGAGTGGTTGAGTAACAAACATCTAAGGCCAAAAATACAGAATGGTTCCATGTAGCACAAAAGATATTATTAGCATTATTGTGATCTTACAACGACACCACGTGTAAAATCTAGTCATTCGTTTTCAATATTCGGAATATAAATTTCCTTATGCGATTTCAGAGAATATCCTTAAAAGTCTAGGAACCACGTATTAAAACGGTAACGTAGTGTATTTCGGAAATGAATGGGTATCAAAGAATGCCCCACAGTTCTCCTTTGTAAGGAAGTCATAAATCTATGGAATATCGGTTAGCACGGCAAGTTTGTTATGTAAAATGTTATTTTGAACGTTTCAATGGTTGTATGCGTTTGCTTGATGGATTATTATGAAATATTGGTAATGATGCATTTAAAATCTATAGTAGGTTTCATTAGTAATAAAGATTATTCATACAAAGATGCAGCTGTAAATATACTTAGCTGTAATCTAACAATCTTTCACAGAAAAAAAGATGTAGCTCGTAGGAAATAATAAACAAATTGAAATTGACTTATCGAAAGGAAAACTATTCTTGAGAATTTGATCTTAGCAATTCCTTATTCCAGTTTGATACGCAGAAAACGGCTAACCTCATATCTTGCCAAATCAAACTTGCGAATTAAAAATTCATTTTTCCACCCCTTATTCAAAACGGCCAGCATAAATCCTCAAAGCAAATTACAGTATAGAATTCCGGTTAATACGCTGCACTAAATTGTTTTAGATTATGTAAGGGCGAGTGCACATGACGTACGGTCAGGCTCGCGGGGTGGGGTGCTATACGCTATTATTACACCGTTTGACTGGTACTAGAGGATCCATATTGACGCTTATCCGTAATCTGTAAATTCTAGGCGGTACTAGGTATTCGCAGGTGTGTTTTAAGCCTTATTTTGTGAATGTCTGGTTGAGAGATTAATTATCATTTGCAGTGGTTCTTGATTATCTAACAGATAATGTCATGGAAATTGAGGCAAAATCAAAATAAGTTCAATGGCATTATCGGTAAGACAGTTGTCTGGATCTTTATTGGGAATCAGTGAAACGGGCCGATAGATTGTGTAAGCTTGATTAAGGGTTTCTGATTCAAGGTTATAATTACTTGTATTTTTTATCGAATTTTGAAGAAACTATTATATTTATTTGTCAAATTCCATGTCCATCAAGATTTAGTAGTATTTTATCCCTAGTTACATTGGCATCGAACTAATTGCTGCTAATTACTGCGAAAATTACGGGATTATAAGACAAAGGTTTCGGGGACTTAAAATGCTATGGATCTCTTCCTCCTTTTTTTGCAAGGGAAAAATCTTCGTGTACTATTCGTGTGTATGCCTAGAATTAATGTTTATTTGAAGATATTACATTACAAAATAGCCTTCCAATTGGTCTGACTGTTTTTGGTGCAGTTGAGAGTTGCTGTCAGTCAGTACAAGTAAGTCAGTCGTCCCTTGAAAACTGACAACTGTCAAATGCATAGAAGATTCGTTGACACTATACAACACTTTACACTGTAAGACAGGGGTTACACGATCAGTCTGGCGTCAGTCCAGTCCATCAGTCTGGTCATGAATGATGGGAGAATGATCGTGTAACCGGTTGATTGATGGATTGATGGTCCAAAATGTACCGTGTTTCTTGTCCGTCAGTCTTTCATCAGTCTTTCGTCAGTCTGAGACTGATGCCAGAATGACGCCAAATTGATCGTGTAACCCCTGTCTAAGACAGTAAAAGTTGTACAACTAACAGCTGGGACTTCATAATGTGTATCAGGATCTGTTGTCTGCCTCGACCAATCATTAAGACATGCCCTAAACTAATAAATACTGCATTATCTAATTCATTTCCTAGCTCATTGTAAACCATGTAATCAATATGAATGTTAGCTGTAAGTCCTAAATTGTTTATACGTAGCTAGGGCGTGCTCGCACAAAGACGAGGGGAGATTCAATTCTGCCGGATTATTGCCGGACCAAGCAACTTGTAAGGACAAATTGCTGTCTTGTCTATACGAATTTATTTAAATGTTTTGTGGCTCAGGTATTATTATTTTTTGATTTTCAAGATTCTGAAAAGCATTTCGAGAATCTAACAATATTTTTTTGGAGTTACGGTAATGGTTTTCATTTTGTTTAAGTCTTGGTTATGTTTTAATTCTCTTGACCAATTATGTTACCTTTTAGGTTACCTATATCCAATGAGAGTCTCCTTTTGTTGGATTCTATGATCCAAGGCCATGAAGCTATGCTATTAAAATGTGTCCTGATAAAATCTAAGATATGCATCAAACGAGATCGACTACTCAGTGAGATGTCAATAACAGGTCTTAAAAGGTTAAACCGGTCTACCTATTTGCCCATTACAATCACTTAGTTCTTAACATAAAATGTACAACAAACTTATATGTATGTAACTTAACAGAAATCTATATCATATGCCGGTAATAATACCGGTTTAACAGGTCCTATTTGACATCTCTTGAAAGAAAAACAAGGATTTTATTTTCGAAGAGGTTTCCCACAAATTTTACATCTGCCTCTCCACAACATTATTGCTGTTTGAAATATAAATATTTATAAAAACAAAAATAAATGAGTGCCTACATATCGATATTTTTACAGTGCACCACAAAATTGTTTACATTATGCTTTGCGGGGTCCATCTGACGACCACAGAGAGGGGAGAGAACTCCACACTTCCCTGCTAAGTGCACATGACCTTGGGGAGATACATTTTAATGGGTGGGTATTGTTTCTGAGACGGATTTGTTTAATACTGACAGTTGTATGTCGAAACTGAATATGAATGTTGCCGCTCTTAAATTATTTAGTTGTGCGTTTCAAATATTTTCAGAAATCCATGGGATTTTGTAGAATATTGCTTAATTTTTGAACTATAAATAAACAATCATAAATTCACGCTTTTCGAATTTATTGAAAATATATTAAATATATTATAAGTAAGTATAGACGATAGCAGGCCAACCTACCTGAATCTGTAAATTTTTACCAATCGCACATTCCACTATTGTGATAAGGTTGACAATCTATTGAAGAAAGGAGATTGACCAAATTGCAGGGGCTGATGGTGTCGGTACAGAATTTGTAGTGCCACAATTTTGTATTGCTTAATGTAAAGCTTTATCACAGGTATTTTAAATATAACAAACCATATTTATGTAAACATCCGGATAAAGCAGCTATAAGCAAAAGTTGAATAAGACTTTACCCTTAGGAGACTGCATTTCACTAGACTATTAATGTATGCATTTTCTTTATAATAACTTTTTGCAGAAATTAGAAAAAAAAAGAAAAACATATTCGTGAGGCAGTTTTAAAACTAAACTGATGAACAGAAAAATGCTAGGTGGTTGCGTGCGGAGCGTTAGAGGGGAATGAATTAGAGCGAGAGTATATAAGTACAAGGTTCACTAGTGCCGAGGTTAAATTGGGGCAGGAAAGACCCCATTTCTGCCACCAGAGGAGGCGTGAGGTAATGGTTCGGAGTGAGCGCGAATAGTGCGGGAATGCATTAACAATGGATAACATTCGAGCGTTTCAACAGGGGTGGAACGACTAAACGAGCTCATGAACTGCCCGGTCACAGACGAAGATGGAGGAGTTTGGTCGGGTTGAGAAGAGGTGACGGAATGACAGGCGCGGAGATATGGCAGTCACGCCCTGACTAGGGGAGGCGAGACAGGGACGGGTGAGTCTATGCGTATACCGAGGATACATGGCTAGTCGGCCGACACAGGGCCGCCTCATTCTGGATTCTGTGGAGCGGACGTGACGTAGAGAGTATCAGACACTGGACAAAGGACTATAGAAGGGCAAAATAGACGGTATGACCGTCTATAATGATAGGTATCTGCGGTAATTCAGGATGCTCTGGTGGTTTTGGTACGTACGGGGCTCGTGATATATGGTGGAGTAAGAGAGACGGTCACTCGCTGCGACATTAAGGGGAAGGATTGTTACTGCATCGGACGGAGGGGTTGAAGGAAGGGAAGGTATACCATGATCGGTGGGGAAGACGAGCAAGGGGTTGTCTAATGAGATCTAACACTCGATACTAGGTGTGTTTAGATCGGGCTAACCAGGGTAGTGTATGCGGGCCTGGGGCCATTAGGACGACTGACGGAGATATTGAGTGCACTTTGGTACTAGGATGCCTGAGGTCGGAAGAAACAGCGGCAGAGGACGAGGAATTGGTTCAGGCGCGAAGGGTCACGAGATTAATAGTAGCTGAGCAACGTGAGGGGAAATTTGGCGGGATCGTGCCGTAGGAGAATGCGAAGCTAGTGTAAAACTCGTGGAGGATTCTCTGGTACTAGGGAGAGGTGTGGCGGGCGCAAGGCCACGCACTGCGCGTTTGTTGGAGGTATAAGAGGGTGGACATAGAATGCCCGCAGAGCAGTACTTACCGTTCTATGTGATGATCAGGTCTTATAGGAGGCGTTAGTAGGAAGAGAGGCGGAGGTACTCGCGCACACCGGTAGGACAAGGAGGTACGGTGTAAGGTAGTTGATGATGGAATCGTGCCTATAAAGAGGATGGGATGATGATGCAACGCATGAACAGGATACGAAAGGAAGAACCAAACGTGATTTGGAAGTAGGCGGGAAAGTAGATACGAACGCCCTCTGTCGTCGGGCCGTAATGGAATGTATGTACAATGTGTCTAGGGAAAGGGTATATACGTCGCATGTTGAAGATTTGTCGGGGTGAGGGGGGGAACTGCGAGCAAGGTTCATGCTGCAGCTGCAGGCGTATCGATGCACGCCTTGTAACTTAGGGTAATAGTCGCCAAGAGAATGAGATGTGTAGCTGTACTGGGTAGGAATAGAGTGTGGCAGAGAGAGATGGAGCACAGAGAGATCTACGACGACAGCGAGGCATGCGTCGGGTAGGAAAGGACACCAGGATGCACCGATGGCTAGATTTGCATGTCTGATGGGTTTGACGTATTACTCGCCGGAGAGAAAGGAATCGCTAGAAGTTTGGGGTCGGGATAACTGTTGCTGTTGCCCCGGCACGTTATGATGCACGAGATAATCTGACAGATGACTACACAGTCATGGAGGGTGAGCAGGGCTCAGGAGCATAGTGCGTGAGGAAGTGGGCGCCATTGGATGGGACGAGGGGCGTACCCGTTGGACGGAACAGGATGGGCGACCATCGGGTCGGAGCTTGGTCTTGACGTCGTCCTAGTGCCGGCCCATTTCCGACAGTGCTGCGTGCCGCTGGAAACGGGGGGACGGATCGCACAGAACCTGATCGAATGGCCGATACGGAAAACGTATCAAGTACTAGGAGAGTCGTGAGATCCTCGTGGGAGCTTCTTGCTTCTGGAGCAAACCTAAAAGCATGCGGGCCGTGGCTTGAATGAACTGACAATTACGGCACTGGTGGAGGCATTAGGAGTACGCGTGCGAAGTTATAGGGCTCGGGCTCGATCGGGCAGCGATCGGAGTGAAAGAATACGTTTGAGGTGATGTGCCTCATAAGGCACCATACCTCCTGACGGAGTCACCCGGTTGACGGGCTCTTCCGGTTGCTGTTGGACGCCTTCTTACAACAGACAACGAGTCGGTGTGAATAGCGAGTACTAGAGGGAGAGGACAGAATGATAATGGACGATCACCGTTAGGTCAGACGCTACTGGCTCATGATCAGATGGCGCTCGAGACCCTGACTTCGTGTGCTAAGCATCAAGGGCTTCTTTAGAGGACGGACAGAGATTCGCGTATGCGTGGAGAGAAGTGTCATGGCGCTCTCGATCTGGAATTGCAGGAAAGAGATTCGCGACACGCAGAACTGACAAGATGGTCGTGCGGTATAGGTAAATTTGGCATTGAACCGGGACCGGCGGCGTAAGCCGAGTCGTGAAAGAGGAATGAACGGTGCAGATTGAAGTGGCGGAAGGTTGTAGGATATAAAATGGATAGTTTCATAAGCCCAGGCAGACGCACGTGGGAAGCAGATTAGGGGAGCTATGTTCGGCGAGCTCGCGATGGATGATGGGGTTACGGATGAGAAGCGTGTTGTTTGATTAGGCCGACCGGGGAGTAAATGTATGCGGGCTATAAGGGACGTTAGTGCGTTATCTTAATATAGCGCGCGGGATGACGGATGACGATGATCGAGACTAGTGGTAGACGGCGCGATAAGTTGTATAATGCAAGAGTTCGTTTAGGACAGGATAAGTGATACAGACAGCGCTGGCAATCGACCTATAGATTGAGGCGTCTTTTGCAGGACGGGGTTCGGCCGGCATTGTGAGAGGTACGGACTGAAGGGACAAGTAGAACGTGTCGACTGCGGTGGCATGACAGCTCTAGTGAGAGTAGGAGGAACCACCCGTGTGAAGGCAGCTTGAAGCGCCAGAACGGCGGTGCGTAAAAAATCAGAATGATGTGGCTAAGGGAAGGACGCTCGTGTATAAGAGAGAGGTAAGCAGGAGATACCAAGACGCTTGGCTACGGATGGCAGGTGTGAGGGATGGCGAGTTTAGACGGCAATAGCGCAATAAACATACCGGTGCGCGACCAGGCGCTATAAAAAGCGTGGGTACGGGGGGCTGGGCATATGGTTTCTGTCCTAATTGCGCACGGAGGATCATGAGTCAGGGAGAGCAGAGCGCAGGAGCGCTCTATGGCGGCTTAACTGCGGTTTATAGTGAGTGAGTGGTTATTCGGTAAACGGAAGGCCAACCGCGAGCCGTTCTACTACACGGAAGAGTTGTATCAGACAATAGGTCTGGGCGCTCCACCAGGTGTAATGCACTATAGGTATGGGCCAGTAGTGGAGAGGAGAACAGTAGGCATTCGTGCATACGGTGTGAGGGTAGTTTATTTGTGGTGAAACTTATCGGAGTGACGCAGGACAGTAACGACAGAATGCTCAGCTATAACAAAACGAGTATGGTAGAACCTAGAAGTCCGTGGCGGGTATTGTTTAGTCTTTTTTTTTTTCGTTTTTTTTTTTTTTTTCTGTTTTTTTTGGTAGTATTATTATTTTAGGGTTTTTGGGTAGAACCATGCTTGTTTTGTATCTATCGTTTTGGGAACGGCGCGACGAGTTTCTCTAAGGAAGAAGGCTTAGGTTCAGTTGTTGTATGCTAGGAAGCATAGAAGAAGTGACGTGCTACCACGGTACAAGAGCGGCGAAGAAGTTCTGCTTGCGCATGAAGCCAGGTCAGGATGAAGATGATGAACGAGCGACAGATCGGGGCGGAAAGAGGCGTGAGACAAGGTGGCGGATGCATACCTGGACGTGAGCGGTATTCACGGTGGGTGGTCGGGTCGCGGCTTCCTGGTGTTGGGTGGAGAGGTGGCTTCTCGCGAGGCAGATCCGGTAAAGCTGACAGAACAAAAAGTGCAATCGGTAGGGACCGGTTGTGAGGGATACGCTGTGCACAAGGTGTCACAGAGCCACACCATCAAATCTATCATAGGAATGGCCAGATCCGCTACACATTCGACGTGGTTGGGGCGCTAGAAGCGTCCGTAGGCATCATACTCGTACTTCCAAAGGGTGGGGAGTATTATAGACCGGTGGTAATCCATGGGGGCGGGAACCGGTTAGCTGCGAGATAAGGGAGCACATCCAGGCCGTGAGTCAGGCGCTCAGGTCGTTCCACTAAGCGAACCCTACTGTCCCGGTTCAAGAAAGGGGGAGGGGCTAGCCCGGGTGCAAAGTCATCTAAGCCAAAGGCGTAGTGTTACGGAGAAGAGGGGCTAACGTGGGCCAGGTTCGCACATCGGAGCATGAGACGCTATACAAATAAATGAGCAGTGAGGCTGCGAGCGATATGCCGTGGTGGGATTTACCGTACTTTCAGACGAGTTAGAATACCTTAACCCCAGGACGCACCGAAGCACAGCGGTCGTGCCGCTGAAGTAAGCTAGGCGCGATCCCTAACGCATATAGGCCAGGCACGGCACGTATCCAAAAATAGCTGTCCAATCTGACCAGCGTTAAAGCACCGTACCATGGAAGAAGTTAGAGGGGAGGGCGGGGGAGGGGCCATGATGAGTCGAGAGTGTGAAATATTTGGTGTGTAAGTAGGATTGGGTTCCAGAAGAGAGGCGCCGGGTATGTCGATTAAACGATGGGGGTGGAGCTAGTCGAGATAAAATCATTTCGGCGTCCTAAGTAGCAGCAAGATGAGCTGATGTGCAGGCGCCCGGTGAGTAGGGCAAGAAGAGTGGAGTTTTGGCGGAGACCGGACCGGGCGAGGGAGGGCTAGAAAAGGTGTAGTCTCCGCATATTATAGCCGGTAAACTGATAGGCGAGAGGACAAGAGTGGGACTGGGAACTATAGGTGACAATCGAGCGGTGCGGGACGTCGCGTTAAACAGAAGGCGCCGGACGAATCGTGCATACAGCGTCTGATTGCCGGTTTGTGTGGCTGGCTAGGAAACCGGTAGACATAGGATACATTAACATGAGCGTTTGAAGGCGATATATAACGCATAGCCTGGGGGTTCTAGACGCCGATACTTCTGGCGGCTGGGAAGACTCCGAACCTGAAGTTCTGACACGGTGGCCGTAATCCGCCAGACGTTTGATGTCGGAGCTAGGCTCAAGGCATCGGCAAATAGATGCCAAATTGTAGGCGTTTTAAAAGATGAGTCATCAGGTGGCCACCCCTTAATGCCCGACAGCGTTTTAGGGTTCCAGGGACGCAGCCGGACTGTAGGAAGCCATGGTCCAAATGCACGGTCAGGCGAACGAGCGGCGAGGGAAACGCACAGAGCTACAGTAGGGCGGCCCGTTCGTCGGAGAAGGCGGCCATACTGGACCATTCTCAGCATTAACAGTGCGCGCGCGACACGTCAGACAGGAGGCTCGCCAGTAGGAAGGACGATAGGTAGAGTATAGTGGAGGGGGATATATCCGCGGTTGTCCAAGTAAGGGGGTTGTTCGTGGCGACCTCAGTTGTTTATGGAGAGGAGCAGGTGGCGGGTGCCCGGTTGGACCGGGCGCGTACGTAGGCTGAGACTGCCGGCTGCTAAGTGGAACATGAAACGGCGATCGAGTAGTTGAAGGTTTCATGGGGCTGGTAGTGGAATGTCGTTCATTTATAACACGGGATAGCTTTAGGGGGATGGATCTCAGGGCGGCGGTATTCTCGGCGATTTGGATGGGGCTGGCGTGCTCGAATTAATCAACGGCCTTCAAGTCGCATAGAGAGGGGGTCCGGCTAGTCTAAACACACCCAGCAAATGTTCCCGTGCGGGCTTATGGCCATCATTGGTATTACCGCTCTTTGCCTAGTTAGATACCTACGCGCATAGAGTGGATGTGTTTGGGGCAAACCCGAAATTTGAAGGCGTTAGGTTTAGCGGAATGAATGGGAGGAGCAGTGCTGCGAAGGATTCGAGTGAGATGGAGCGATCTGCAGCCGCAGTGAGCGCTGGTCTTGCGATGGGGATCGAAGGATGGGAGACATGGACAGGATTGGAGCTCTTTCAGAGCGGGGTGGGTCGAGTAGCAAGTGATGGACGATCGCTGAAAATCGGCGGAATGTAGTGTCTCGGGCAGGTATTCGGCGAGGTCGATTAAGTGAGTTGGTGAGAGATGAGTTATAAGAGGGTTGCTTAGGCGCACTACGTAAACATGTGATGCTAGGAGAGTGCTGAGGAGGCGTCGGTATGGTAAAGAGGTCATGTGGGGGTCACATCGCGGCGGCGGGGTAAGATTTGTTGTCAGCAGGCACCGACTAATGTGATGGGGGGACTAGGGATGACCGGCGAGAAGGCCCGCAGCGGGTGTCCTCGGCTTGAGTATGAAGAAAGTAGCACAAGGGCTAGGCGTGACGTGTGAGCGACGCTGCTGCGGTATAGGGCCAATGCAATAAACGGGTTGACAAGAGGTCTTGTAATGGTACGGGAAGAGGAGAGTGGGCCGATAAGTGACGGCCCAAGGTGGCTGGAGACGACCTGGCCTGAAGGCGACTCAATGTGCTTGAATATTATAATCTGGAGCGTGATGGGTCACCCATCGCAGAACG
This sequence comes from Heliothis virescens, assembly GCA_002382865.2. Taxonomy (NCBI): domain Eukaryota; kingdom Metazoa; phylum Arthropoda; class Insecta; order Lepidoptera; family Noctuidae; genus Heliothis; species Heliothis virescens. Next base: position 13,279,253 of record NWSH02000008.1, on the reverse strand, counting down.
GGCAAGT